>CM041647.1:12631025-12688785 GCA_023333625.1 Bothriochloa decipiens | reverse complement strand
CCCCTCCTAGGAGGAGGAGGGGGGCTTCTTCCTCTGCCACCATATCCCCTCCTGGGGGGACTACAATAAGGGGGGCTGTACCTCCTCATAGTTTTTCCTGTAATTGCACCGAAACATGACAGATTGTGTTAACAAAAAAGACAGGCACAGTAAATCAGACTTATGAGTGGTATATTGGTTAGAAATCGAGCATACAGGCTACAACATACAAAAGCATTCAAGAGCACTAAAGTTATTATGTGTAACAAAACAAACAAGTGTGTTCGTCACCATTTGATGCACAGTTCATCGCTCGAAAGATGTAAACAAGTTTAAAATTCACCAGTGACATGGCATAGAATAGAACAGGCTAATCTTAAGTCACAGGATGCGGCAAGCTGGCTGCAAACTAGTATTACCATGGAAATTGCATTAACATGTATGCTTATTGTTTCTTTCAGCTCAAACTCAACCAAAATATACAAATCAGAGGTATGGTCTTTCCTATTATTAAATTAAATTGCAGTTCCAAATAAGAATCGCCAGACAGTCTAAATCCAAACCTAAAGGCAAAACAAAATGACGAGTGCTACAGATCAAAAGCATAACCCAGCAAATCCTCATGCAGCGCCCTAAGATAACAAGAGGGCCCCACCCAATCTCTCACAACACAATTCAGAGGCTAGTGAAAGCATTGGCGCTGGTGCATCTACAAGTCTCAGCTCGGAAAATAACCCAAACAACAGGAATCGAGATCTAAAATTCCCAGTGGATAAACATCACCGCTCGTAATCCTGCAACACGTAAACAACTCCTTGCGGGCGTTACTAGTTGCGGGATTGCAACTAGTCCCGTGCGGATCTAAGCCGCACGAGCGGATCTGTCGGTGCGCTGCGCACCTACCAAGGGTTTGCGGCGACAGGCCTCCACACGAGCGCGCCCACTTACGCACCACCGTAAGCGCGCACAGAGAGAGAGGAGGGGAGTGAGGGATAGGGAGTTACCAGGTGCTTCCGGTGATGGCCGGAGAACCGCGCCGCCGCCGCGGAGAGACACGGAGAAGGGGGTGGGGGTGTCGGGTTGGGTGCAGCGGTTCGCGATTCCAGACGAAGGAAGAGGAAGGCCTCGAGCGCGACGCTCGGGCGCACGAGCGAGGGAAGGAAGCGAGATGGGGTGGGTTATGGGCCGGGCCTTGTCGACAGGAGAGTTTGTAAATGCTCCGGCCTGATTGCCCGGTATCGCGCCGGTGGGCCGGCGCT
This sequence comes from Bothriochloa decipiens, assembly GCA_023333625.1. Lineage (NCBI taxonomy): Eukaryota > Viridiplantae > Streptophyta > Magnoliopsida > Poales > Poaceae > Bothriochloa > Bothriochloa decipiens. Next base: position 12,687,547 of record CM041647.1, on the reverse strand, counting down.
GGGCTGTCGAGATCCTAATTTGACCGAGGTTGATTTTGTCACGAGGACATGGGCCCCGCATGTCAGTCCTAAGAGCAACTGCAAGAGAAGCCTTAAATCGTTTTGTAAAGCCAAATATAGCAATTCTTATCTTAAGTAAAAAGCTCCTCCAACAAATATTGTATTAGGATTTCTAAAATAGTCAGCCTTCTATTCCACCCTTCTTGCTGGCTAAATAAAGCTAGCGGTGCCGCTAGCTATCGCACATGGCCCTGCTGAGTACCGCATGTCGTTCGCCCCCCTCCAAATCCTGGCGACGTGGCTGTATCCTGTGGCTGCCCATGCAAAAATATACCAAAGCTGTTGGAGGACTCCTACTTTTTTTAAGTGATTTCTATTTTACAAAATGGCTAAATCATGGATTTTAGCACTTGTGTTTACCTAATCTTTTGGAGATGCTCTAAGAGTCTTCTTCCTCTCCTTTTCTTCACGTTGACATGGCCCCAGGTAGAGATTGCAGCGAGCACGACGCAGCTGGTTCCAGGGGCGCTGGCGTAGCAGCACGCAATGAGGTGGTCGTGCCACAGATAGCGTGCGTGGGCTAGGCGAGTGATTAGCGGCACGTTGCCATTGAAATCGGACGATGTCATGCGCCGCCTCAAAGGTGATTTTCGCATGTTTGTAGAAAATGTCTAGATGAAATAGAGGGAAGAGAAAGAAGAAACCATTGTTTATATTTGTCGGGTACCTGTATAAGGGGTACCCTAAACCTCAATCCAAGAGAATTAATCCCCGAACAATCAAACCCAAATCACCAAGGAAGCCCGCGACCGGCTCGGAGAGACAAGGGTCCACCAGCGTACGTCGAGGTATGTTGGGCCGGCCCAAGAGCAGCATCGACCAAGACAAGACCGATTCCTGTTCGATGGGGGTCCTCGAATGATGGACGATTCACCCATGCGGACGACCCCCCGTCGGAATGACGGAGTGCATCTCGGGCGGACGACTCCCTGTCGGCGACGGATCTCCGGCGGGCGGACGATCCCCCATCGATTGTCACTCCCCCATCAGTTCACCTACTTTCTATACGGGATCCAAGGCATTTAATGCCCCCACCCACTCCTACCTAACCTTCTGGCTACAGTGCGGTTACAGTGATCGGGTACAGCGGTCGAATCCTCCCTCTACCACCCATACCCCGAAAATCGCTGGTTCGTACTACGCAGCGGCGCCATACCGATTATTGTATACCGTCAGGCGCCCCCTCGAAGCAATATCCGTACCGTATTTTTTGGGGCTTGGTCTTATCTATTCGGGCCTCGACCCTCCTCGGCCACCCCTCGAGTCAGACCTCGACGCCTCCGGTCAGCGCTCCAACAACTCCAGACGCGACGTCCACAGGGATTCGCACACCCCTGCATGGGCACGGGTCTTTCACCGACCATCTACAGGTGTCATTGTGACACACATGAAGGACAACCATCGACTCTAAGCACGTCGCTACAGGGCAAGCCATGCCTGGTGCACGCCTCTACAGTGGCTATGACATAAACGACATCAACCCCTCGACGTCACCACCTACGACAGCTCTAGGGTTCCTGTACACCTGAGCCTTCCCTTGCCTATAAAAAGGGACGCCAGAGGCTAGTTTCAGGGGCCGAATGGGCAGAACAACATTCCAACAAGCATCGTACAACACTTAGATAAATTCGAGCACCCCAGTTGCAAGGCGTAGGCTCAGCGCTCCTAGACTTAGGCCTTGCTCTACACCCCCCTTTCCTATTCGCTCACTTGTATCCCCCTGTACAAGCACTTCGGTGTAAGATAATACAATCTCTCCCCCCTCCCGCTGGACGTAGGGCCTTCTTTGCCCGAACCAGGATAAAAATCATGTGTTCTTCTTGTATCACCATCCGGATTAAGGAGCACGCAGTACACATTTACTCGTCGACTTAGGGGCCCCCTGGGTCCTAACACCAATAGTTGGCGCGCCAGGTAGGATAATCTGCGTGTCACAACCGCTTCCCGCCATTTTTCTGGATGGCAGATTTCGTTCCGCCACTACCATTTGCCACAGTGATCTGGTTTGGGAGTCTGGAGTTCATGTTGCTTGGCCACGGCCTTGACATGGTCCTGCTCTCGCCTAGGAACCCGGATGATAGTGATCTCGGGCTTCCTTGATCAGGAGGGCCGCGCGCTGGTCCCGCCGCTCTCGTCATGCATCGGCAGCCAGGAGGAGGCGCGATCGGTGCAACCATCGTCACCATCTTGCGGGCGGAGCAGCATTCAGCATGGCTACCTCACAGCCTCCCAACGATGCGGGTGTCCTCATAGAGGGCCTGTCTGACCTGTGTTTGGCTGCAGAGGATGGGCCAGAAGGACACCACGATGCCCCGACATTCAGCTTCGCTATGCGCTCGTCGAGGGGACCGAGTGTGGTCTCTTATGCGGGCGCGGCTCTAACGCCATCCAACCTGCTCCCACACGGGTTGTTCGAGGCCCGTCACCCATTCCCATTTGGCCTAAACAACTCCGCCAAGACGTACTCCTCTACGACGTGCACCAACATGAGCGCATACGAGGATCTCCCGGGGCACCTCCTACGAGCCACCATGGACCTTCACCAACGCCTGGAACATCGAACAACTACGTCACTCTTGCCTTTAGAGCCTCGAGGCTTTGTACATATTCTCAATTCATGAATAAAGAATACATCTATGTTCAAACCTTTCTTTCATGAAAAACAGGTGGGCTCGACCCTGCCCTCACAGAGTTGAGCCTCCCTCGGGGGCTGGAAGGGGGAACTCTCTGCGTCCCTAAAAAAATCTTGCATTTTTTGAAAATCTTACATAGTCGATAAGGCCGCGAGGGCACCATAAGGCTCAAGGGGCTGTCAAGCCATGAGATTGCCCACGCGTCCATGCTATGGTACTTCCACTCACTCCCCCACTCCAAGGGGGTGTAACCACGTGCTAAGAAGACTTAGTAAAAGCACATGATTTCGAAAAATCAATGCCTAACGTTCCTATATGCTTCGATGCGAGTTCTTACATAATCGACAAGGCCACGAGGGAACCCTAAGGCTGAGGGGCCATCGAGCCGTGAGATCGCCTACACCTTCGGGCTATGGTACCTCCACTCACGCCCCACACCGAAGGGCGCAACAGTGCGCCAAGATGACTGCGTAAAAACTCAACTCGAGTAAAAAAGGAATGACAGCCTCGAACTCGAAAGAATTTGAAATGCATATAAACATCATGTTTTGAGGCCCTCAAGGCCACATCGACACAAGTCAAAAACTAACTTATTACATGGGAGGGGGAACCCTCTGTGTCCCTAAAAAATCTTGCATTTCTTGAAAATCTTTTACATAGTCGACAAGGACGCGAGGGCACCATAAGGCTCAAGGGGCTGTCGAGTCATGAGATCGCCCACGCGTCCGTGCTATGATACCTCCACTCACTCCCCCACACTAAGAGGTGTAACCACGTGCTAAGAAGACTTAGTAAAAGCACACGATTTCGAAAAATCAATGCCTAACGTTCCTATATGCTTCGATGCGAGTTCCTACATAGTCGACAAGGCCGCGAGGGCACCCTAAGGCTGAGGAGCTGTCGAGCCATGAGATCGCCTATGCCTCCAGGCTACGGTATCTCCACTCATGCCCCACACCGAAGGGCGCAACCATGCGCCAAGAAGACTGCGTAAAAACTCAACTCGAGCAAAAAAGGAATGACGGACTCAAACTCGAAAGCATTTGAAATGCATATAAACATCATGTTTTGAGGCCCTCAAGGCCACATCGACACAAGTCAAAAACTAACTTATTACATGGGCCTTTATGCCCAGATCTGGTTCACAGGCCTTCGTTGTCATCGCCAACAGCAGGAAGGTGCACCTCGTCCTCGAACAGCCTCACGATTCGACCCCCAAGCTCGTCAGCCGCCTCGATCAGCCCAAGATACATGCCCGCCAATTGCTCTCCACACCATCCACTGCCGTGCCAGTTCATCTCTCGCCTAAAAAGATGCGCCCAATGGACAGGAGGAGTTATTCACGAGCGATATCTTCTACGAGAAGGAATATGGGCCCTGGCCCCATGTAAAAATCTCAAGGGAGCGAAGGCTGGCCCTCGACCAGGGTTCGACAACCGCCCTCGAGTATCTGAGTCAGGGATGTCTGGGGGGGAGCCGACACGAGTCCCTTTCTCGAGAACGAACTCTTGAAGCCCCCTCAGACATATTCAAGGCGAAACAAAAGGACAACTACGGAATCCCCTCGGAGGGAGGCGTCGAGCCACCGAACCCTATCGAACGGGATTAGAATCAATGTGTCTATTTGTTAGCTTCGATGAGAGCGCCTCCGTGGCCACCAGTCGACCCCTATCGAACAAGGCACGAGCTCTCACTTGAATTACCCGATAACAGCTCACCAGGGGACGTCGAGACTCGCCCATCGATGGTAGTACGATGCTCTTCACCCCATATCCGATCGAAAAGACTCATGGGGATTACACGCCAAAAATCTAGGAAAGCCCTAGCCACACGAGGCCCGGGGGCTCGGCTACGTTTGGCACCCCTCGACGAAAGAGGGGCGAATGCGCTCGAGGGCTCGAGTCTCGAGCCCTCCCTCGATCACACACCTAAAAAAGCCCTCAAAGGAGTTCCTTACTCCTCTAAGGCCTCGAGGGCTACCCCCGAAGGGTGCGCTTGCGCGCACCCATCGGAGAGTGTCGGTGCTACGACTCTAGTTCAACACCGTTTGGTCTCTGAGAAAAACCGACAGCACACGACCACCACGGGGTAGGCTTCGACGAAAGAGGCTTATGCCCACCTGGGGGCTCGAACACTCGAGAACCCCTTGACAAAAAGCACATAAAGCCCTCGAAGGAGTTTTTCTACTCCTCCGAGGCCTCGGGGGCTACCCCGAAGGGTACGCTCGCACGCACCCATCGGAAAACGATAAGCGCTACAACTCCGGTTCATGAGCCTCTGCGTGAGTGCCAGCACTCGCACAAAGACTCAAGGGCTACTGTTGGGTACCTAGATAAAGGGTACCCTAAACCTCAATACAGGAGAATTAATCCCCGAACAATCAAACCTAAATCACCAAGGAAGCCCACGACCAGCTCGGAGAGACAAGGGTCCACCAGCGTACGTCGAGGTATGCTGGGCTGGCACACGAGCAACATCGACCAAGACAAGACCGACTCCTGTTCGATGGGGGTCCTCGAATGATGGACGATTCGCCCATGTGGACAACCCCCCGTCGGAATGACAGAGTGCATCTCGGGCGGACGACTCCCCGTCGCTACATGCTTGGGCTCATAAAAGTTTAATTTGTTAACTCTCTGTGTAACTGTGTTAACATGGTTTCATACTAATCTTGTGAGGGTAAGATCATTCACATACTTGTTCTTTTTTTTTTTCTCAACGTGTGGTATGTACGTATATGGTTTGTTGATATCATGTGCTCTTGTGTTCCTGCAGGCAGATGTTTCTTGGATAAACTATGTGCTTGGTCACAAAATGAAGTCGCTGCAGCGTGGGCTTAGTTCAGTTGAGTTCTAAAACTAAAATTGCAGGTTTGATTTAACCTTCATTATGCAACACACTTTTCTATTTATTTACTGCTTCCAAAATGCATACAATTTATATTATAGTTTTAAAAATGTCATTGGACTTTAGTTTGTTTTACTATGTCATTATTAAGTACGTCTCAGAATTTATTTCCTCGTTCAAATGATTGCAGAAACACACGGTGCCATGTATGATACACATTGAAAAACACCCACAAAATGGACTTATACATGAAGAATACAGCAAGGGCCCAGTAGTCAGTTAGCACGGTGAACCAACTCTTTCCATTCATCTCCTCCTGACTTGTGAGGGGAGGGGTACCCTGACCCCACAAACCAGTGACCCAGTTGTCTGCATTCTTTTCACTGTAGCAATTTCACTTCACCAGCTATCACCTTTAATTAACAATACCCAAAATGGAATGTCATGGCTCTACTAGGCTCTGTGACACGTGACCCCTCTGCGGCGCCATTTTTGGCATACAGAGAGCGCGAGAGGGGAGAAGAGCATTGAACAGAGCAGAGCACATGACTGGAGCATGACTACTCTGCTCGGCTGCTTTCTCCTCTCTCCCCAGAAAGCTTTTGGTACAGCATTCATTCGGACTGGATCTTGGTCACCGTCTTCAACTTGGTAATTTGCAAAGGTGGGCGTTTTTCTTCTTGCTCTTGTGTTATCTGACTCTCCCTCTGACGCACAGTTTATGTTCTGTGGGAGTTTGCGTGGTTGTTCTTGGTGGGATGATCAGGCCGTCCCGGGTTTCATCTTGTTTTTGCTCAGGAAGGAAGAGTTCTCTCACAAGGTTGTAGCCATTTCTTGAGTCGAATATTTTGCCACCGGTGTGGTTCTTGATCTTTCTGTCTCCGCCTATTAGAGCGATCCGAGCACTTCCACTTTTCAGTCAAGCATTGGTTAGTTGATTTAATTTCTGCAATTCGTCTTTGATGAAAAAAATCTAGGGTTTCTCCTTAGGACTCTCTCTCTGTATGAGTTTGATCTGACCTCCCTCTCTGTTGGAGGCTATTTCAGTTCCATCTGACCTTTTGCGCATGATTCCATCTGCTCTTGTTACTTTGCTTTGCAAAACAAAAACGTTTTGTTTTCCATTTGTCAGTGGGAGTCGCAGGCATTCTGGCTTCTGTTTGGTAGGTCGCATTGATTTCAATGAGGTTGCTGTTCTTTTAAGGGCATTCATGTTCCGCGGATCTCTTGCATTTTTCAGCCACGGATCGGTTTATGTGATGCTAATTTGCTTTACTTACCTACCCGATTATACCCTCTGCAGGTTGATTTGAGCACTACTGAGAATTGGTTAGGGTGGTACAAATTGGTGCTAGTTCTTGTTGTCTCTTTTTCCTAAGGTGAGGAGGTTTTGGTTACGTGGCCATGCCCAGATTAATCACTGTTTCTGTTGAATTGTGTTAGTCTGTGCTAGATTCTTCTTGCTGATTACTTCTGAAATCACAATTCACAGGGTAAACACATGCCAGAAACAGTCTCAGAAATCCATTTCATCCTAAAATTGTTCAGGCCAGGGCTCATGTCATAGTTCGTAGTTACAGTACCTTCTCTGAACATCATGTGAGCCTGGTTTCTCCCTCTATTTCCACAGAGGACTAAGATAAATCATATAGTCCCTGCCTATTTCCTACACTGACAAGTTTCTTCCATTTCTTAAATGAAAAAAATTGTGAGGTAATCTATATTTAAATTATGAACTTGCTAAGCTAACTACGTTATATGGAACAATATCTAGGCCCGATGAAATTCTGAATGATTTAAACTGAAGGCGCGCCTCATGCTAATTATTCATTCAACATATTATTCCATTGTTCAATTAGCTCCATCTAAGACTAAAAGTTCGTCTGAAACTTTCCTTATAGAATCAGTTTTTAACAATGTATAAACTGTTGTAAGGTGAACCGAATAGAGGTGACTATGTCATGACATGCTTTTGGCTACTGATCCTGCAGACTGTATGGCAGAGGACACAGGAATGAGTGGAGTCCTAGGTGCATTGGCTACAAAGGTTGACCTCAAGTTGTCATTACTCAAAGATGTTATGGGTGAGTAAAAAAAAAGGTGTACCCAGTGCCGTAGGCTCCCGCACTGCGGGGTCTGGGGAAGGGATGTTATGGCTGAGTACACAGAGATAAAAGGTGTGATCAATGGGTTAGCCAAAGAAAAAGTGAGACTCCAACAAGAGAAGGAGATGCTTCAGCATGAACAGCAATGTCAGTTCCATATAGCAACGTTCTTTTTCTAAAAGTAGTTTCATTGGACCATGATATGTGTCATATCTGTTCAATGGCATGATCACATTAGCCTAATATTCACCAAAATCATGCACTTATCGCATTCTTTTAACCATTTATAGTGAGTCAAAATACCATTTCTAGTTTCAAATATTCTTTTCAGCAAATGGAGAGACTTTGGCAGCAATGAAGGAGGACCTTTTGGCATCAAAGAACACATTGGTGGCAGCAAGAGATGCACTTGTGGCATCAGCAGAGGAGATTTCTGAAAAGAACTCCTGCCTGGAGTTTCTAAAGAAAAAACTTCAAGAGAGTGAAGCCAAGAATAATCAAGCTGAACAACTGTGTGGAAGTGCTATGGAGTCTATGCAACCAAGAGGGGTAATAAATTAATAATGATAACCTACAGCCTTTGTCCCCAATAATAAATTGTTTATTAATGTCATTGGCCTGTAGTTCAGCCTATAACATGATGTAGTTTTTTTTATGATTTGAGCTTCTGTTTTTTTAATATGTATATTATGCTATGGTTGTTGGCTTCGTCTCTGGCCAACTGCAACTTGCTTAAAGGCTATTAGGGTTTGCTGTTCTGGGTTCGAGGTTTAACTGATGTGTTAAATATCTCTGTATAGTTTTTCCTTGCTTATTTTTGTATAATGACTCTTATGAATAAGTAAACTTTCCTAGGAATAAATGGAGTCCCTTGATCCAGAACCTCTAGAAATTACAAAGAAATTAACATGAATTTTCTCTTTTTAATTTTTTTTCTGTGAGGTGTGTAGATCCTAAGATAACTACCTATGTTCAAATCCTTTTCTTTAATAAATGGCTGAACCTTTTCTTTAATAAATGGCTGAACCTCTGCCACCCTTTTTTACTATAAAACTATAAATGCTCATAACTTCATTTGTGTTCAGTCTTTTTCCATATATTGTATTATAGCAAGCTCATTAAATATTAATTATTTTAAACAGGCGCGAACAAGATCAATGCAAAAGAGGAAAATATTATCTGAGGGACCTTCAGACTATGTTGGCGGTGCTGATGAAAATGAGCATACAAGCCATCTGGAAGGCCCATCTCTATCTCCTTTGAAATTGTTGGAAAATTTTAGTGTATGGACCTTTTCAGAGTACATGGGGGGTTTTCTCCATTTTTTTAATATTCAAGTCTGTGTCTTCATTGTTTTTTTATATATTTCAGTCTGTGGAAAACTTCTAAGATAATGCCCCTATGATCCTATCGATTTGACTACTGTCCATTCATTTGTGCATGCATTTTCAGCTATCTCTTGCCTTGATAAATGTTAATGTGAATGCAGGCGCCATGGGGATCAATGGAAAAACAGAAAGGGCTGTCTGAAAGACCTCTAGGCAGTGGTGCTGACAATCTTGAGGTTACAGAAGAGCGCCCTAGGCAAGAACTAGTAAACAACCCACCTGCAGTGAGCAAAGAAGATGACATACAGGCAGTCAGAGACGAGCTGATCAAGGTTCGATCATATCCCTGTCATATGATCTCGTAGCATAACGTAAACTGTATTGTTATAGTCCATGTTACACTTAGATGCAAGTTGGTGTTCCAGGGGTTCCTTGAAATTGATACCGGAGGAAGGATAATTGGGATAAAGGAAATGGGGCAATTGGATGAGAAGGCATTCAAGGCTGCTTGTCTTGCAAAAGTGCCTCCTGAAGAAGTTGGCACAACATCTTTTCAGTTATACTCATCATGGAAGCAGCAACTTGGTGACCTAAGTTGGTATCCTTTCAAAAGGCAATCACAATTGATGGCAATCACCAGGTATGTCAATTCTAGAGTGCTTCCTGTTACTATCTCACAGGTTTTCTTAAGGATAATAGACCGTGTGGTGCTTACATTACCAGGATATTGTGAACATTGATGATGTTAAGCTGCAAGAGCTGAAGAAGGCATGGGGTTCTGGTGCTTATAATGCGGTAGCTAACGCATTGGTGGAGATGAAAGAGTACGGCTGTCTGAACGACAGAAGCATTGCCTATGAGCTATGGAACTTCAAGGAGGGGAGGAGGGCTACTACAAGGGAGTGTGTTGACTACATGTCGAATCAGGTGAAGAGGCTGACGGTGATAAAGCGCAGAAAGACACGCAGGTAATGCAACATTGTCCTGGACTTATTTCCTATTGTATACGTAATTGTTACGTGAGGATAAACTTGTGGAACTTAATTATAGCATCAGGGATTCAGGGCTTATAGATGGCAGTTGCATGCGACTCTTCTTTTGGCTGAAGCATTTTCTAGCTTTTAATCATGCTAGGACTTACAACCATTCTTTTGCCTGCTCATTTGCTTAACATTTCTGCTGAATTAGTAGTGAGCTACATTTTAGGAGTGTCTGATTAGTAGTATGACATTCAAAACACTTCATGCTTGTGCAAGCATTTGTGTACTGAAAGGACAAGAGAGCTACTAGCAGAAGAAACATGAGTATTGCAATAAAGAACTGGTAATTTACTTAACATTGGTTCCATGTTGGGTATACCTATGGAAAAAAAGTTATTTAAATGCCACTCTAACCTTACTGAAGATAGCTAGAAGTGAACTGATATAGAAATTCTGTATCGCACATGCATATGCTTATAACACCTCTGGTGTTATGGTAACTAAAACCTGCCATGTCATCACATGCATTGCAAAGCATTCATGTTCAGGTCAACCTTGATATGCATCAACTAAAATAAGTTTACATTTCATAGGTTGCTTGTGTTTCTAAAATGTTGTGTAACATGAAATCATAAAACCTTATTTCGAATGTCATCCAAAATACTTAGTTTATATTCTATGTACTTGAGGTGTAAACCGTGTTTATACTAGTGTCAAGCATAATGTATAAATCTAAGTCCAACCCTTAAAAATAATTTCCATATTTGAAGTTGAATTTGGATTTCAAAGCTTATTCCCAAGTCTTGCGATTCAAATTTAAATTCAAATTGAAAAGCTATAAAAATGTTGTTCAAAAGTCAACTTGGTCAACCAAGGGTGTCATTGGGTCATTGACCTAAAAATATCCTTAGATGATGTTTGTGATCACTAATGACTAACCAATTAATTTAGAAACCAAATCAAGTTTGAGTTCAGTTTCAAAAGCCCTTTATTTCAAAATCTTGTTTTATCCCCTTTTCTATATTTCAAAATTTATAAAGAATTTGGAGATACTCTTAAAACATAGTTTGTAGATCTTAACAAGATCTACAAGTTTGGTATTCAAAGTTTTCAAGTTTCCAAAAAGAATTTCAAATGAATTTGAAAATACAGTTTTCAAGCATTTGTCCCCTTTTGATTTTAAAACTATAATTTAAAAATTATGCATAATTTGGGAAAACTTTACATATGAAAAATGTTTGGTTTGAAAATTTGAGCATTTAATAGATTTGAAGATTTTCAATTTTTATTGAAAAATAAAAAGTAATTTCAAATATTTGTTTTTAGGGTTTTGTTTCCCTTTTGAATTTGAATTCATATTTCAAAAACTAAGCAGAATTTTGAAATTCTTGTTAAATAAAAAATGTAGCTCTTGAAAAGTTATGAAAATAATATTTTTGGATATTTTCATATTCCTATGTAATTTTTGAAGTAATTTATAAAGTTTTAAAATAGCATCATCTACTACAGTGCTGGGGCCTATGGGCTGCCGCCATCGCCGGCTTTTCATGCCGCGCCGTCCACCGGCGCCTTACCGTCCTGCCATGACCGCCAGCTCACCCCTCCATGCCAGAAACTTCATTGTCGTCGTGTCAGCCGCTCCTGCCTCGCCGCCATGCCTTAAATAGAGAAGGTCGGCCACCGTTTTGCTTCTTCTTTCTCTGCTCCGCCGCCGCCGACGATCTTCCTCCGCCGCAAAAATTCGCCACCACTGAGTGCGCCCCGCCTCCATTTTCTTCTCCATCAGCTCCACCTCGTCCTTACAGTTCGTTTGAGCTAGTTCGTGCTTGCTCTCCCTGCCCGAGTCGCCTGCGTGCCGTCGTCTTCCTCCCGGGCGGCAACCGCGTCGCCGCGAGCCACTTCGCCGACGACCGGCGTCACCGCTGGTCATTTTCTTTCATATCCTATACCATCGTGCTCGCCATCATCTCCTCCATCTCATGCGCTACTCAATTGGCCTATTGGTGCACAGGAGTCGCCGTGACGCCCATCTTGCCGCCGGAGCACCGTCCTCGCCATCCCTGCCGCCGCGGAACTTCCACCTCCGGCCACTCCGAGCCGTCATCTTCGTGCGCACCGCGACCGTAGTGAGCTCCTGGTGCTTATGGTGTTGTTCTTTAGGTCCAGCGTGCCTTGTCATGGCTGGCCATCGCGGGTTGCCGCCGGCACGACCATGCCAGCGCCGCCGCGCGCGCAGCTGCTTAGGCTAGGTGCCGAGTTTGGCTCAATCTTCTGCTCTGTCGTGCTCGCGTGGGTGCGTTGTGTGCGTCCTTATGTTCTTGTTTGCCAGAGAAGCTCCGGTGAGCTCTGTTGCCGCACCGCCGCGCCGCCGTGCCGCCATGGCCGCCGGCCAGTGCGCCGCCGTCGCTCCGCCGCATCATTAGCCATCCCAATCGACTCGCCGTGCCGAGCTGAGCCTGTAGGGCCAAACCTGGTCACCGGAGACCTCACCGCCGGCGAGTAATCGCCGGTCAAAATCGCCGCCGCTGCCGGTCAACTCAGGAAAGAAATTTTCCTTTTTCTTTTATAATTTCAGAAAAATGATTTAAATGCCTTTTCTTTGGAAAATCATAGTAATTTTTGTATTGCTCTAAAAATTCTAAAAATTTATGTGTATGCTCTTTATGATGTCCTCTACCCATAAAAATATAACATGCCAAATTGGTATTTTGCATAAGTTAAAATTAGCCCTTTTAATTGAAAAATGCACCTTCAATGATTTTTAATAAATAAAATAATTGGCTTTTATTTCTGAAAATTATTTTACCATCTAATTAGACCAAGAGCTCTTTAAAATAAAATTTTGAGCACATTTAGGCAACTTTAATTTTTATGCCTTTATTTAAATATTTTTAATTAATTAATTAACCCCTTTAATCATGATTAATCATTATAGGGTTGTTTGACTTTGGGATTGATTGATGACCTTGGGTCATTAACCTTAATGATCCTTGGCACTTTAATTAATTATTTGCGTTTACCTGGATCATGCCATTAGGGTTTAGTCAACGTTATTTCATGTGTTTAATGAACTTCTTTATTAAATAGTTAACCCTAACGAACTTAGTAAGTAAGTTTTGTTGGCCTGCAACCTTATCATGAAGGAAAGTTGTACTCAAGCCCTAATCTGGTCATGCATCCATCGAGCATCATGTTTACTATTCCATCATGTTGAAGCATATCATTTTATCGTATAGTTTCCATTAACGAAGAGTTTAACGTTGTCGCACCAAATCCCAAGGAAGAGCAGATTCAGGAGTCGGGAGTTGATCCAGAGCTCAAGACCGTCTACCACAAATACCAAGGCAAGCCCCGGACGCATTCAAACGCTATCCTTGTTTTTATAAAGTTTTTATCGCTTCAGTTATGAAATGTTGCATTAAGCAATAGGAGTTGAGTGAAAACCTACCAATTGCATTACCTGTCTTATTTCATTATTCCTTATTACCTATTTTTGAAAAATACGTAGTAATGCTTAGCCCTGCTTAATAAGTTTGGTTATCAAAAAGTAAAAGAATAAAAAAGATGAGGATGGCTTTATCTGTGGAAACGTGATGATGGTTAATAAATCGAGTCCGAACAGGTAACTTGCATTGGGAATGAAGTCCCTCTGTAGTGTTTCCTTCTGTTGATGCCCTAGGTCCCGTCCGATGGTGAACTGGTGATATCAAGAAACTAGAAAATCCACATGCATGAAGTGATATACATTGGGCCAGAGTCCTCACGTATGTCATGGAGTGATATGTAGTGGGCCAGAGTTTCCACATATGTCATAGTGTGGTATACTGTGGGTTTAAGTTTTCATGTATATCGGTACACTGGGTGGAAGTGCTCACGTGTATCATGTGGTGATATATGGCTGCGGTTGTTATCTCGGTATATCTGTGATCCGGTATGCATCGGAGTTAAAGTCTCCGGTATCCCAATGATCTAGGTCCCAGCTGGGTATGAAAATGGATTTGAATCGCCGTTGCTTCTCGGAGAAGAAGATTCGATCGGTGTTCATCATCGTAGTAACAACTTGAATGATGTTTAAGGTTTAAGAATGGAGTTGGTTGGTAATCTTGATCCAGAGTAAGACAACTTTACTTTCTGTTAAGCTTTTCTGCAAAAATTCTTATCTCTTGCAAGCTTTACCTTGTCCCTTTAGCCTGCATTTCTGAGGCTTCACCCCTCTTTTTTGTCAGGTCAGTCTTGTTGAATACTCTTGTACTCAGAGTTTGTTGAACCCTTGTTGCAGGTGAGTCCCATGGGCAGGAGTGCTTCGCATCCTGCTGCATGACAGTCGTTGCAGAGAGTGACGACGAGTAGTATGTTTGGCTCTTGGGCAGAGCTTATCGACTCGTGTTGTAATAAAGATATCTATCGCTACTCCACTACTATTATGGTTTGTACAATTTAAACTTATGGTTTGTAAGGTTTGAAACTAAAAGGTTTATAAACTTATGTTATTGTAATCCTTCCGCTATTTTACTCTGATATATCTTATATGTATAAAACTGTTGTAATATTACAATGTCTCTTTGTAATGATTGATCCTGCTCGGAGAATCGTGGATGATTCGGGATTTACCCGACAGACCTTTTAAGTCTTATGGAATACATTCATGGTTATTTGAAGTCTGTTTAGACAATAATAATGTATGTGAGCCATATGATTTAGAAGGTTCTGCCAAAAAACTCCACCTGAGCTTTTGAAAAAAAAATCAACAAACACCTTACAAGTTGTATTATTTTCTTTCCACAAACCTGTTCTTGAGAATCATTCATTCTTGTTTATAATCGCATTGTGAATTCTTACATTCTGGGATTACCTTATTAATTAATGTTTCTTTTTTAAGTGGCCACATTTCTCTCCGAGGATCAAGTTGGGAACAATGCCAAACTGCTTCTCTAATTTCTGCATCGAACTTGCTCTCGCCTGTTGTTGCACAGGTGGAGCGGCGTGGCGTGAGCTACTTTTCTAACCCCCAAAGGATCTGAAAGTAGCAACGCAGGAAGTCAACAAGACAAGCCCCTTTCCTTTATGCACACATATGGCTTCAGTAGAGCTATGTATGATACTGCTTCATATATGGAAGCAGTGCCCACGAGCTGTGGCTCCGATTAGTGGAGAATCAGACTGCATTGTGCTGTAGGGAACTCTTATCCTAGCCTAACTATGAGATCATGACTCGTGTCTAGTGTGTTAACTCCATGGACCATGAACTTTTATGATGTTTTTTTGACTGAACAACTTTTATGATGTTCGTGTTTCTTATATTTGATCTAACTCTATATTATGGTGTTCTGGAACACTTTTCTTAACTTCCTATACCTCATATCTCTGAATGCCCATTACTTTCACTCTGAACTTGCCTTGTTGTTTTGGTCTGGGAGTAAAATGCCTCTTTGACTTAACCATTTCATTAGAGTAAGTGCATGGCATGAATCAGAATGAGACCACAAGTCCACTGAATTTGCGTTCATGTACGCTATAGTGTGAAGGAGTGGATTCAGTTCACTGAATGAAGCATTAGTATCTGTTTTCATGTATACTACTACTGTTGATCGACACTATACTCCGTATGATTTTTTGTACATTATGGTTGTAAAATATAACTGGTCGAGTAACGTTCAGGTACAATCCTATGTTTTTCCCCAAATCCCAACCCTGCATTTCAAAACAACATCGATGTGTATCGATCAGATCATCAGACCATGTGATTATGTGTTGATTTTCATATAAACCTGCATAAAGAAAAACAAGGTTCTCTTTCATATACACGATCATCAAAGCATAAGAATAGAAAAAAAAAATAGAAATGTCTATGCTGCTACGAGTGCAACTAAAATGTTTGGATAGCTTCAAAGGAATTTGTAAGAGCATCTTCAATAGTTTTACATTTACGTTTGGCATTCTTACTTTTTATTAAAGTTCTTAAAATCAGCTATCCAACAGTTTTGTAATTTAGTTTGGTATTTTGGTTAACTTGGCAATTTGAGGGGAGAATTGGCATATATGCCAAACTCCATGCGCTTGGCAAACGCGTTGTCATTCTTGACTTGCATGCCTAGGCAGAGGTAGCACATGATGAGATTCAGATGGAGTGGTGGCTCCGGCACCAAGATGACGACGACGACGACTTGGGCTCGGTGGCAGTGGCGCCCAGCAGCTCCTCCAGGTAGTCTGCTCTGAGGTCTTCCAGCTCCATCACCTCGCTCCTTGTCGCCGCCATGGCCTTGCGGCTCCGGCTGGTTGGCCGCCGCATCCGCATGGAATGCCGTCGCTTGAGCGCCACCACGGGCGAGCCAGAGGCAGATGCAGTTGCGCTTCGACGTCGCTGCCCCTGCCCGGCTATCATGTCCAGCAGCGCCATCTCGTCCGTGTCGTTGCTGTCGAATGGGAGCACGGGGGCGGGCGGCGCGCGGTGCTGTTGCTGGGCCATGCAGCTCCACAGAACGGAGGAGTCAACAGAGTCGGTGGATGAGCCCGGCGAGTCCAGCGGTGCCGCTGCCATGCGGGGCTTCTGGAACTGAAAGGATGATGGTTGGCGCGTCGTCATGGCGGCACGCGCGAAGAAAAATTTCGCGGCCAAATGACCATGGCCCACAAATTTGGAATTTGCCAAGTTATTTTTGCAAAATTGTTGAGGATGGCTTTTTTCCCTTTACCATAACGTTTTGGCAGTTGACAAACTACAACAAATGACAAAGAAAAAATACTAAACTATTGTAGATGCTCTAAGACGTTCCCATCTTCTAAACTAAAGTAGGCTAATAGGGAAATTATTCCATGTATAGGAACTTAATTTTCCGAAATTCCTTCATCATCACTTATCGAGTTCTAAATGTAGAAATCTTTTCGAGTTCAAAGCCTCGACTAGGTAAAAATATTTGTGGGGCCGGACTTTCAAAGACAATAAAGGGAGACAGTAGAGGGAGTATTGTACCCGAGCCCCAGTCACAGGCGTCGCCACTTCTCCAGCTCTCCTCGCCGCCGCGCCGGCATGGCCATCGCTCTCCGAGCCCTCCGCCGCAGCCGTCCCCTCCTCGGGCTCCTCCCCAACCCCTCCCCTCTCTCCACCTCCGCCTCACCTCCCGACGCCCGCGAGCTCCTCCGCATCGACCGCATCCTAAACATCCCCGCCGGCGACGGTGACCAACCCTCGCACCCCCAGCAGCACCCACACACCGCCACCGACCTGCACCAGCTCCTCCACCGCGCCGCCGGCCTGATCGCAGCGGAGTCCGCCTCCCTCCTCCGCCGCCTCCCCGGCGCCCACGCCCACCCCCACCTGGGCTGCCTCCTCCAGGAGCTCGCGGGCCTCCGCCTCCCTGCGGGCGAAGTCAAGGCCGCCCTGGCGTCCGACCCGGAAGGCCTCCTCTCCATGGACACCGGCGAGCCGTCCCGCCTCCTGGACCTCCTGCGCGACCTGCGGAGGCGGTGAGGGGCCAGATCCTCGCCCGCGGCGCGGCGGCGGGTGGAGCTCCTGCGCGCGCGCGGACTGAGACGCCACGACGCCCTGCGCGTGCTCGCCGCCGAGCCGCGGGCGATGCTGTACTCGACGGAGGACGTGGACAGGAAGGTGGAGTTCCTGGTGGGAACGATGGGGTTCGAGGTCGGGTGGCTGCTGCAGTATCCGGAGTTCCTGGGCGTGAACCTCGACAGGTGGATCATCCCGCGGCACAATGTGGTGGAGCACTTGAAATCCATTGGCGGGCTTGGATACCCTGTGGAGATGAAGCACTATGTGAGGCTCAGCCGCAGGAGGTTTTACAACATGTTTGTCAAGCCATACCCGGAGTGTGAGAGAATCTTTGGGGGTCTGGTCAGGGACAAGGACGAAATGGCGAGGCGGCGACATCCGACCAGGCTATGGAAACTGTTTAAGCCAGGGAAGCATGACAGAACTCAGGAGGATGTGCAGAACATGAAGCTTCTCGTGGGATCGCTTAAATGAACACTGGTGGAGTGGTGGTCTCAAACAGCAAACAGTGAACCAAAGATGCATTGTGTTCGGTTATGCTGTACCAACGTCTGTTTTCACATGATACCCCAAACTGGCTCTGATAACTAAGGACTGTTTGAGAATTTCATGTTTGAGGTAACTGGCCAGGGTGCGAAGAGGTGTAGGTGTTATTGTGAAACCATAGTTGTTCATGAAGTGCCTGTGCGGTGACAACAATGGCAGTTGTAACGAATAGACACAGATAATGTTCAATATTCTCAAAAATATCTTGGCAAGACATTCTACCACAGACTTCAAGATTAATTCTAGCAATTCTAGTGTGCTGACCAACACTTCTTTCACTGGAGAGTAAAGTGGTGACAAGTTCAGGAAATCGGGGAGCTGATGGAATGATTACTTCAAAATGTCAATGGGATAGAGCAGCAGCAGAAGCTCATTGCATTTTTTTCTTGAGGAATTTATGATGATCAGAACATTTTGCTGAGAAGATGCGTGTGCTAATTTAATACAGAAATGTTTTCTTGTGTATATATCGTGGCACTGGTTAGTTTACAGACATTTTGCTGCTTTCGATTGTTTAGTGTTATGTAATTACCTTCTTACATTCTTGTTCAACAGTAGTGGAATTCATGACTTATTCATTGATCATTGGTTCATCTTAAAGAAGTAGTGAATTTATAATTTTTATTATAGTTTATTGGGGTTGTTCTTTTATTTAATTTCTTCCAATGCCCTGTTGGTGAGGTGGATTGTGTTCTGCAAGATGTAACTGGAACAATCTGTATGGAACTGGGAGTACCTTAGCAAGCATACTTACATTATTGATAGGTCGTATACCATTGAATTCTACTAGAAAATTTTGGACTTTACCGATTACATATGATTATGCAGAATATGGTAGGAAGAAAAGCTGATGGGATCAAAACAAAATAGTTTAATGGGTTTATAGTTTTGGTCTTAGCGTCTTACCATTAGTGAGATCTGATGATGGTCGATGGGAGCAACCAGGAGCTCCGAACATTTGCCGAGGCTGTGTGTGGGTGGGTGGGTGGGGGTGGGGGTGGGGGTGGGGGTGGGGGGGGGGGTCATATTGTTAAAGTTTTAATTTGATCTTTAGTCCACACCTCCATAACCTTGGATAAAGGTGTTTTACAAAGCTAATTTGCCATCTGAATGTTTTACAAAATTAAACTATCTTTAACAGATCTAGGCTTTTAACTATCCTTTGTGCCATAGAGAAATAAGCACTAATTATTAAATACTTTTGTTGTGCTTGACAAAATTTTAGTTTTCCAGGTAGAAATTAATCTTGCTTTGTCTTATGAGTGAGGCAATTACAGACTCATGGTTCAAACACATAGTGAACAAAGACGACTCGACCTAGCTTAAACAGACGTAGGCTGCAAGCGCCAGTCCTAGCCCTTGTAGTTTCTTCGCCCCAGCCATGCACCAGAGGCTGTGCTCATCCTTCAGCTCACTCCAAATCATGTTAATCAAAGGAGAAACCCTATTAAAAAGCACAATTTCCAAATAATCCAGGCACCTAGATTCCCATGAGGCAGACCCATGGCCGTAGGAATTCTCTAATACCAACCCAAGACAGGCCTCCTTGAATGTCCTTTGGCCATTCCACGTTGGTGAGAGCTTCAGCCACAGTCCGGTTTGTAATTCTTGGAGAGACACAAGCAAAGACAGCTGGTGCAAGATTTTCAATCAAACAGCCGTGCAGCCAACGATCAGTCCAGAAATGTGTATTGTGTTGGTACAAGGACTAACTTTACCTTGTCATCGGCTCATATTGCTTGCTTCAGGATAGGGAAAAATGATAGTTGCTGATCCAACTGAAATATAAGTCAAGTCAAAGGACCAGAGATCTTTCAGCATTTCCCACCATGCTGGAATTATGGTACAAGGACTAACTTCATTTCTTCTCCTTACTGTGTAAATTCCCTTAAGTAAAGCCTTCAGGGTCCTAATTTTATTGTTTGTTCCATTTATTTCTCTGTGAATGCTTGTCCAGTCCTGGGTTACTCCTTTTTACGAGATGTTTATTCTTGGATTTCACATTTATGTTTTGCGATGCTACTTGATTGTGTTGCTTCCTGTTTCTTTGTAAGAGAAAACACATGGACTTTGTGCTAACAAGTAGGAAGAACATATAGTCACTGAAATCAAGTTTGATCCACCCACATAAAAATTGATGCCTTTAATTGTTTTGTTGTCCTTTTCCTATTCCTTCTTTTAAATCCCTATTATTTCTCAGTAAAGGCAAGAGCTCCTTGCAACTGACATAAGCATGTCATTTGATATTGGCTTGACATTTTATTGCCCGGATTGAAAATTGCATGCTTCATTTGCAAGGAAATTGCTCTTGTATTTGAGAAGTTAACTTAATGCTTGGACTTTGATCGATAGACTACACATCACTGTCGACTATGATTCACCAATATTTTATTTTGGTGATGAGCTGCTATAAATAGCACATCAGCTGTCCTTTAAAATCACGATAAAAATCAGAGTAGTTATATCTGCACAAGAAAAGGTGTTCAGGGATGAAGAAATTACCTCCACTGCATATAGCCATGGTCCTTTTAGCCTTTAGCTCTCCGTTGCATGTATCAAGTACTGAACAAGGGCATGGTAATGGTTTTCAGTTCTACTTTGTTCATAACGATTTGTCTTTACTGTTGAAATTGTTTTACCATGCAATAGGTCCAAGTATGCTGCAGGGAATGAAAGCAACCTCGACCTCATATGCAACTACTCAGGTGATTAGGCCTTTATGTTAGTTTTTGCCCTAATTGTTAAAAAAATGCTAATTGTTACTCCGTGACTGGGTTGTGTGCTTCTGTCTACTGTTTTTGTTTGGTGTTATCTTCATTTTGTAGCATTTTGATACCATTTATCTTGTTATTTAATTCATAATTGAAGAGTCAAGTCATAATAATGTGATTTGGGAGATCATATTCATCAGATAGAACAAACCACAGAGAAATGAAAACCAGAATAGCTTCATTCTTTTATCTCTCAGTAACACAGCTGATGAAGCCTTTGAAACATTCAGGCTATCCATGTTGACGAGGCAGAATTCATGCATGCTGGAAGTATGGGATTTGTACTCAATGACTACCCTGCTTCTGGCGCAAACAACCGACATTCATCATACCCTGGTGGCAACAGATGAAAGGAGGAAGTACGACCACTGTTCCACTCAGCCATTGTGTACTTTATTAATCTTCTTATTAAGAATGCCTTATCATTCACAAGCATACGAGAACCTGAAATGCCATAAGATGAGTGCCATGGTTGTAGCTGCGTGCACGTGGCAAAAACAGCCGGCCATTTTCGTTAGCTTGGGCAGACATGCCAGTTTGAGGGAACAAATAATGTAGAAAAAATGCACACTTCTTTTACGTTCGATGCAATGGTCAAGTTACTAAGGACGAATCCTTGCCAAATACAGTAGATGCTTTCAGCCTTTGTATTGTGGCATGCGATGTCGTATAGTTCCAAATCCTGTTGTGAACATTTGTTTAGGATGAAAAAGCTGTAATGCTTGATATTTGACCATCAATATCTCAGCCTGTAGCAAGTCTGCATGTATGATATTTGATCATCTATATCCTTTAACAAAAAGCAGGCATTTGATTGTTCAAATTCATTACAAGTTATGACTGGCCCTGCAGCGCTGATCCTCGTTGGTAGTGAGAAATGAAAAGATGTCATATATTTCGGTCATAACTTGCTTTGATTTGCCATGGTTCTCACCATCTCATGGTTGGGTGACATCAAAAGATGTCATATATAGTTTGACACATTTTGTACACTGCAGGTGCCTAAAATCTCGAATTTTGTATAGAAAGAAAAGGAACTACTTCTATCCTCTTTTCTAATTTCTTAGGTATATGAAGAATTGCTTTTTTTGGTCTTTTCTGTCCAGTGGTAAAGACATCATCTTTTTATGTCAAAGACACACGTTATTCCCGTAAGGATAGGTACTTATTCCCGGCCGAATCCATACACGCCGACACACGCATAAAGCAATATAGCAATATTATAGAAAGAAATGCGACAAAAAAACATTACCTATTCCTCTACTTGACCTAGATTTCTGGCCGGAGTGGAGATTTTCCTTGCCACTTTTTCTTCTTCGTCGAAATGGCGTTGTAGCTACAGTCCTTTGTTCCAAAGGTTCTGCATTCTAGTTCCTTTGCTCCATTTTGATTTCATTAACTTTTTTCCTATGAAAATCCTTTGCTCCAAAAACGGGAAGGTTGGAGACAACACCAGGAATGCATGCTGGTCATGCTTACGGTCCTTAGTACTAGTATTATGGATGGTTAGATCTCAAACTCAAATCACTCGAATCGCCATTGAGCTTTTCACCCACCTATCCACCCAACCTGTGCCAGTGTACTGATAACCTATGACAACCGGGGCCCAGTGTTGGTCAGGCAGCAATGCTGAGAGCGCAGATCTTTCCCAATGCTGTAGTTCTTGGATCTTGTCGTTTCCATCCGCCAAAGGTAACCATTTTACATGGACAAATCGTGTGTTCTCGTGTGTGTGATTCAGTTCATCTCCCCCTTCTCCTTCTGCAGTTCTCACTTCCTCTGATCTTCCGCACATGATTTAGTCTGATCTTGTTGCTTCGAGTAGAAAAAAGAAAGAGAGAACACCTTCAGTTTCTTTTGCACATTTTGTTCATCGGAACCTCAGCCATTCTGAGTGCCCTTCATTTGCTAGCTTTGGGTTCAGTGAGGGATTTGCTCTTTTCAATCTCTTCATGGTCTAAACATCTCTTGCAGATTACTGCTACAATCTTCAGATTGGTTTATGCAATGCTAAATGCCCTTACTTACCTACCCGATTATTTCCTCTGCAGGTCGGCTTGAGGGCTACTGATAATTGGCAGGGGTGCAGGCAACGCATTGGTGGCTGCTAGTTCTTGTTGTCCCTTTGCTAAGGTGAGGATTTTTTCTACAGCGCCATGCCCGGATTGTAAGGAAGCACTCTCAGGAACCCTTCTCGATCATCCTAGTATAGTATCCTACTATTGTTGAGGCCAGTGCTCATTACCTTCTCTGTGTGACCTTAGTTTCTCCCTACATTTCCACAAGGAGATTAAGATAGAAAAACACAAAATGTCGTGTCCCTATCTGTTTGCTACAGCAAAATATGTTTGATTAAATCTTAAAAATCATGAAGTAATAATCTAATGAGCATGCCAACCTAACTAGATTATATACCTATATCTAGCCCTGATGAAATTCTGAATGATCTAAAGTGAAGGTGTACCATATGACTATTGTACGCTGAACTTACTATAGCATACTCTTGTTTCACTTAGTGACATCTAATGATCTGAACTACGAAATCACCTGAGATTTGGCTAACGGAATATGTTTCTACAATGTACAAACTGCCAGATGAAACTGTCATAAAGTGAACATAATACAAATAACTTCTTTCTGATATTCTGATTGATACTAATCCTTCAGACTGAATGGCGGACGACAGAGGAGAGAGTGACCCCCTAGAGGCAATGACCTCAAAAATTGACTTCAAGATGATTTTACTCAACGATGTCATGGCTGATTACAAAGAGATAAAACAAGTTATCAGTGGGGTCATAAAAGAAAAGGAGAGTCTCCAACAAGAGAAGGAGAGGATCCAGAAAGAGAACGAGAGGCTCCAGCAAGAGAAGAAGAGGCTTCTGCAGGAGCATCTTGGTCAGTTCTGTATGCATGTTGAAACCATTTCAAGAAATAGTTTGTTTTGAACCATGATGTGTGATATGACATTTATTTACATGCCCTCATTCTTTAGTATAATATTGTCCAAAATGATGATCCTATTGCATTCTTCAAACATTTCTAATCATTTAAAATACTGTTTCTCAATTTTTTATTGCCAGAAATTGGAGAGGTTTTAGCTAGAATGAAGGAGGACATTTTATCATCCAAGAGAACATTGGTGGAAGCAAGGGATGCACTTGTGTCATCAACAGAGTTGGTTTCTCAAAAGGACAAATATGTGAAGTTTTTAAAGAAAAAGTTCAAGAGAGTGAAGCCAAAAATAATCTAGCTGAGCAACAGGGTGGTACTAAGCATACTGAACCAAGAGGGGTAACAATGATAACCTATAGCCTTTGCCTCCATTATTATTATTAAATTATTTCTGAATGCCATCGGCCACACACACACTGCAGTGCAGTCTAACATGTTGTACCTCTTTATATTTGGATTTTTGTTGCTTTTTCAATTTTCATACCATATGCCTTCTTGGGTTCCATATCTATCCAAACCATACATGCTTGCGACTATAAGGGTTCTGTCATCGTGGTTAAATTTAGCACATCCACTATCTCTAGATAGTTTTACCTCTCATATTTTTTTTTAATATTAGCTTTACAACCGATTTCTCCTTGCTTGGAATACACTGAGTACCTTGACATGTAGATCCTCTGCAAAGAAACTTGCATTGGTTTTGGCTTTTTGTAGTTTTCAATGAGATTACACATTTCTAGATAACTATATGTTTTCATATCCTTTCCTTCAACAAACAGCAGAACTCGATGAAACTATTATCTATTCTCATATCTTCATTTGCGTTCAATATTTATAAATATTGAATTGTATTAAGGTCAGTAAGTGTTAATTGTGAAAATAGGTGCAAACAAGGTCATTGCAGAAGAGGAAAAGACCATCTGAAGGACCTTTGGACTATGGTTCTGACACAAATGAGCCTACAAGCCAATTGGATGATCAATCGCTGTCTCCTTTGGAATCGCTGGAAAATCCTAATGTATGGGACTTTGAGCACATGCTGTTTTTTCTCCATCTTTGATATTTCAGTCTATGACCACCTTGGATTTATGTTCATTCTTTGTCCGTTGAGCTCTCTTGCCTATAAAGTATAAATGTGAATGCAGGTTGAGACAAGATCAATGAATATGAAGGGAAGGCTGTCTGAAAGAAATCTGGGTAATGATGCTGACAATCTTGAGGCAATAAAAGAGGGCCCCAGGCAAGAGGTGGCCAATAACCCAACTTTTGGGCAAACCTCAGGTGTTCAGTTGTGCGATGAAGATGACCTAGACGCAATCATAGACGAGCTAATCAAGGTTCGATCATATCCCTCAATTTATTTTGCTCAATGTACTTAGCTCCAGCATGTATTCTTATCAAATTTCTTGAGCCTTATGTTATCTGCGATTTGGTGTTTCAGGATTCCTTGAAATTGATTATGGTTATGGTAGACGGAAAATTGGGATAAAGGAAATGGGGGAACTGAGTGAGAAGGAATTCAAGACTGCCTGTCGTGCCAAGGTACCTCCTGAAGAAGTTGGTGCGGCGTTTAATCAGTTGTACTCATCATGGCAGCAGCAGCTTCTTGACCTAAGCTGGTATCCCTTCACGAGTGTCACAACTGATGGGAATTGTCAGGCATGTTAATTCTAGAAAGCTTAGTAGTATCTCACATGGTCCTTTTAATCCATTCTCAAGGATAGTGGACTGTTTTGTTTACATTATCAGGAGAGTGTGAATTTGGACGATGATAAACTGCAAGAGCTGAAAAGGGTATGGGACAGGATGCTCACAATGCTGTTGTCACTGCACTATTGGAAATGAAAGAATATGACCGCCTGAGCGACAGAAGCATTGCCTATGAGCTATGGAATTACAAGGAGGGGAGGAAGGCCACTACGAAGGAGTGTGTTCAATACCTGTTCAATCAGGTGAAGCTACTTTTGGCGTCCAAGCGCAGGAATACTCTCAGGTACTTTACATTGTATTCGAACTTATGTATGTTGTGAAAAATGCTATCAGGAGGGTATATTTATCATCTATATTAGAGAAATACATTTACACGCGATATTATGTCGTTTGTCATGGCAATAGAGGTTATGAGCTGTATAGGTCTTGGTATAACCACTTCATGCTTTCAAGGTTTCAACATGCAGAACATATGTTCCATTGATTTTAGCTATCATTTTTCTAGATATCATTTTTTGTTAATGCATATACAGTTAACTGAAATGCTTTGTTAACAAACTAAAGTCACACAGAAACTATTCTAGCACCTCTCTTTTTGATCGAGCAAGCACAAGACGGGGCTTATTTTATTGATTGAGAAGGAGAGAACAAAGTTACATTAACATAGGATAGGACCAGCAGAATGTAAAAAAGAAGGAGGATCTAAGTTGGGTGAACAAAATTTGCTAAATGTTGGGCTCCTGCAATGGCCCTGGTTCGGGCCTTCTCTGTCTTGCTCCAAAACAACTGCGTAGAATTTGCATAGAAGCTGCTGAACTGCTTTTTCGTTTAATGAACTGAAATGTTTGATTTTCAGTTCATTCTAAATATGTTTGATTTTCAGTTCTCTAAAGGAAACAGCAGTTTTCTGTGACTTTGGTTTGTTAATGAAAATGGATCATTTTGGATTTCATTCATATGCCATATCATGGCAGAAATGTCATCTTCTTGCGAATGAAGTGGTCGAAATGGAATGATATGATATGGACAGGTAGATAACAGCTGCAGACCCATAAAAAATGCAGAACAATACATTCATGTTTCAAAGCTGCATTGTGAATAATTGACACTTTGGGATTACCTCTGTTGATGTTTCTTTTCAAGTTGCTGCATTTCTGTTCGACAATGAAATCCAACTGTTTTTGTACATGGAACTCATGCTTGCCCCTTCTTGCTGTGCAGGTCCAGCGGCAGGGCATGAAACTGCCTTCCAACTCTCAAAAATCTGGCGCGACACAGGAAGCCACAAGCACCTTTGGATTATGTACATATATACATATGACTTAAGTAGGCTATAATGCTATATGATTCTGGTTCATATAGAAATAGTGTTTCTGATGTAATGAGCTCTGGTTGACTGGTTCATATAGAAGTAGTGCTTCTGATGTAATGAGCTCACGTCTCTGGAGTCTGGACTGATGAACAACAATCAGAGTGTATTCTGTAGCAAGGAATTTTATAGGACTGTAAGGAATTATGGTTTATGACTGATTGACTATGACATGTATGTTACTCCCATAAGTTGGCTTTCCATGCTTCGTAACTGAACCTCTCTTTATCTTTTGTTAATTCTGATGTTTGCTTACACTTGGAAACTGCTCTGGTTTTTGCTCTGAAATTGCCTTTGGTTCGTTGCGTGAACTAGTGGCCCTCTGCTGCCGGCGCAGCGCAGGTGACGCAGTTCTCGTGTGGCTGCTTCGTCCTCGGGGTGACGTGGAACCACGCCGTCGCCGACGGCGCTGGGCTGGCCCAGTTCCTGCAGGCCGTCGGGGATCTCGCCCGCGGGCGCCGTCCTTCGCGCCGGCGAGGTGGGACGACGACTCGCTCCCGTGTCTCCCAGCCGTCCGTCCTTCCGCTGCAGGCTGCATCTCAAGAGCATGGCTCCTCTCGACGGCCTCGCCGCCTGCTTCGGTTTCATCGTCCCCTGGAGGCCATCGACACCGTGTTCGACGCCGTCAGCGCCGCCGTGTGGCTGCGCCGCACCCCTGCGTGGTGCGTGGCCATGCGGCCCATGCGGCCCATGCGACTCGTATCACTAGGGGAATTAAAACTTGTCCAGTCATCAACGTCCTTAAAGAATTATACATCACCAACGTTACACAAAAGATGGCTTGAAAAAAGTTACACAAAATATAACCTAAAAAATACTGTTATAAATGTTAGGTTTTTGGGCTGAGGGACCTATCCTAGGTCGTTTACCACTTGCTCAGACCATGAGAGTCCTCTCGCAAGTGGGCCGTGTAATTCTTTTATGTTAACCAGTATAATGCTCGTGCTAACGTCACGGTTTTATTTAAGAGAACCACACATTGAAACAACCAAATGTCAAATTATTTTTCCATAGTTCTACTTTTATGCAATTGTATTTGAGCATTTATACAATTTGAAAATCACTTTCATATAAGAAGGCATAATAAAATAATTTCTCATTGACCATCTAATTTATATTCTGCCTAAGTCCTTAAGCATGTCTTGGGAGATCTTCAGGGTTTATGGAATGCATATTGCTCCAATACTTTGTAGTAGTAACAGTGATAAACAAGGAAACCCAATAAGGAGGTTCACGTATTCCATTGCAGAATCTGTTTTATTTTCTCCAAGTCCAGAACCACGCCGCCCACGGCCAATGTCCAGCCTCTCCAAAGTGCCATGTTAAGTGGTAAGTCATGATCGCAAAGAAATATGGTTATACTTGTCTCTCTATTACCTATCTAAAAGGATCAAGTTGACGAAGAGAGGAGTTAGAATTCGCCTAACCTAAATTTCTCATAAATTTTAAATCTACCACTTCGCCCATTTCTCGTTTGTTCCTAAATTATGTATTTAGCCTACCGCACAAAGTTTTGCAATCTAGTTTTAACCCTAGTCTAGCATGAAAATTGTAGCAATGTAAATGCAAGCATAAATATAGAAGAGAAGGGTTAGGAACACGTCAATGTTTTCATGAGTTATCAGAGAATCAACATTCTTTACTAGTCCTTGTTGGAGCATTTACGCAAGGGTATTGCATTCGTTAAAGATAGTCTGACTTAGGACAAAACTAAAACATCACTTTTAGGACAGAGGGAGTAAGTGTGGGGGGTTTACCAAAGGGATACCCCTAAACCCGAGGCTTAGATTCACTAAATACGTTGAAAGTACTCAGGCAAAAAGCCTATGTACGGGTATGGCCCACCGAGCCCCACTGGTAGGACCACAAGATTTAGGGCCGCTCGGGGCAGATCGCACTGCCTCGCCCGAGCAGTGTGACGTCATCCCAGCACCAGTGCGCCCGAACAAGCTGCGCCCGAGCACTCTGCAGGCTCCAGTCGCTGATCAGGAGAGCCCACGGTTCCCACCTGTCAGTCTCGCCATCTCTCATCCCGCAACGATGGGATGGGGCGTGCCGTTCGTACCGAGGGTATGGCTCCCGGTCTTTCGCTTCTACTGTGCGGCCTAACCCACAGTAAGAAGGGTACAACTTACAATGTCCACCACGCCATGGGTACTGATGACGCAGGTCAAAGCAGGGTGCATCATGTCGCTGCCCGAGGAGAGGCCAGCCTTTAAGTCATCATGCCACCAGCCTCACTGTCTACTCGGGAAAGACGGAGGAAGCAAGATGGAGGATCCAATTTTTTACCTTTCTCGTAGTTTACTCTTTTACCTCTCATTCTTCTTCTTGCTAGCCGGTTCCTTCTAGCTTAAGATTGTAACCTTGCCCTCCCCTTGATCTATAAAAGGGAGGCAGGGACCCTTCCCTTCTCAAGCCTCATCTCTCAAATTCAAGCCTCGCCTCCTCGCTGCTGAAGCTTGGACCACGCGAGCTCTCTCTCTCTCTCTCTCTCTCTCTCTCTCTCTAGAGACTTAGGATCCTCCTCTCTTCTCGACCACTTGTATTCCCCTACTACAAGTTTGATGCATAGCAACACGAGCTCATGCTCGGACTGGACGTAGGGATTCTTCCTGAGGGTATGGTGTCATATTGTTAAGTTTTAGGTTGATCTCTAGTCCACACCACTTGTATGATTACCTTGGATAAAGGTGTTTTACAAAGCTAATGTGCCATCTGAAATTCTTACAAAATCAAACTGAAACAAACAAGGACAAGAATAGATGAAGGAAATATGTTACTATACTTTGAAAGTTTTTGAGGATATTCTCTAGATCTTGACATCTTGCAACTATGATATCCTTATCTATTATTGAGGATGAATATTTATAAAACATTTCTGTTTTGTCTTCTTTCTTTGCCGGTGCATTTTGTTCTCTTGTAATTTAATGTAAGAATTTAAAACTTGTTATCTAGGCCTCCCATTGTGTTCACTCATGCTAAATCTTTCTGTATCAGCTTATTCTTTTTATTTGGAAATGTTTTTTATTGTAGTCATTTCCAACAAAATAAATATGGGATTTTTAGTGTTTTTAAATAGCAGCAAATGGTTTTGCACATGTCTCGCTAACTATGTGCTAGAAATGATGACATATATCGGTGTTAAAGTTTTTAACTATCTTTTGTGTCATAGAGATATAATCAATAATTATTAAATGTTTTTGTTTGACAAAATTTTAGTTTTCTAGGTAGAAATTAATCTTTGCTTTGACTTACCTTTCGACAAGTTGGTTACTTAAATACTCCAGTTTAAAGATGTTTTCAGGCCTTTTCCATTTTAATGTCTTGTTGTCATGGAGATTTTTCTGCACAAGACAGTTGGGATAAGGCATAAGCTTTTTGCATGAATTGAAAAAACTAATTGGTACAAGGACTAATTTTACCTTTTTGTCAGCTCATATTGCTTGCTTCAGGATAGGGAAAAATGATGGTTGTTGATCCAACTGAAATATATGTCAGAACAGGAGATATTTCAGCATTTCCCACCATGCTAGAATTATGGCACAAGGACTAACTTTATTTCTTCTCCTTCTTGTGTAAATGCCTTTAAGTAAATCCTTCAGGGTCCTAATTTTATTATTTGTTCCATTAATTTCTTTGTGAATGCTTGTCCAGTCCTGAGTAGTGTTATTCCTTTTTACGAGATGTTTATTCTTGGATTTCACATTTACCTATGATGTTTTGTGATATTAGTTGATTGTGTTTATTCTATTTATTTGTTAGACAAAACACATGGACTTTATTCTAACAAGTTGGAAGAACATAGTCACTGAAATCAAGTTTGATCCACCCACAATGATGCCTCTATTTTTTTCTATTTCTCAGTAAAGGCAAGAGTTCCTTGCAACTAACATAAAACTACAAAAGCATGTCATTTGATATTGGCTTGACATTTTATTGCCTGGATTGAAAATTGCCCGCTTTTTGGTGGTGACGGGCGGTTCGATGGGCGGCGGTGGGGGTGAGTGTTGTAGCCTAGAGCGCTGGAACAAGTGAACTGTTGGTGTTGGAGGAGGAAGATGGATAGTGTTTGCCTGCCATCAATCGGATGTTCATCGAACGGTGGAAATTCATCGCCTAAAAGCAAGCCAATTTTCAAGCACTTAAAGTATAACACATCCCATATTTTGATTATAACTTGCTTTGATTTCCACTAGATCGAGATTTTGTATGAAACCTCTTTTCTATGAATGTTTGGAGTTTCCTATAAAGGACCACATGTTGTGAAGGAAATTTGTTAAACATAAACCATGGGATTCTGAAAATACAGGAATGGAAACCTTTATGGGTGGCTAGCCCCTATAGCCAGGCTCCCTATAGCCAATTTTGGGTTGTTTGGTTGGTTGAAAATGGGTTGGGTCTGGCTACGATTGAACGACCAAATCGGCCATTTTCCAGAGCCTACCTCGGCCCACCTCTGGCGTGCGCATGGTGGTGGGTCCGGGTGGTGGTATATAAACGAATCGTCACCGCCGGACTAGGGTTTTGTGGTACTGTCCAGTCACCTCTCCACTGAGCCGCCGCTCTCTCTCGCACGCGCTCTCGCTTTATCGCCCCCAGGTGAAATCCTGATCGTGAAAAAAAGCTTTCTTGCCCCCCTGTGTCTTCCTCCGCCTCAGTGTGCAAGCGTCGCCGGTGAACTCTATCGGTGTTGCTGGTAAGGCCCGTAGGTCCGTGGTATGAGCCCTCAAATCCTTCCCGTTCGTCTGTTTTTCTTTGCGTGTTCTCGTTTCTAGATTTCGAACACATTAAGGTTTATTTTGTTCAATTTCTTCGATGATCTTTAGGGTTTGGTTGATGATGCTTCTAGATTTGGGTGGCGCATTACTTGGTATCACAGCCGATCCATAGATTTACTTAGGGTTTGAGTTACTGGTGAAAGTGTTCATCTATTTGGTTCCCCAAATCCTAGTGAAGTCATATTTGGTGGTAAGGTCAATGATTTCTTTGCTGATCTTAGGTGGCGCACCATGTGGTGACGCTCCATTTGTTATGCTATGGTGTACGCAAATGTGTGACAGAGAGATGAGCAAATGAAAGGGTGACCACCTCGGATAAAGGGGGAAGGAATTTAAGGCGTACCTGGGTTGAAGGGACCCTAATGTGTACACCCAACCAAACATACCCAACTTGGCTTCAGTAGTGCAGCCATGAGAACATGCAATCAACCAAACAAAATCTCAACACAACCAGGCCAGGTGTAGCAGCCCAACCAAACAAGCCCCATGTTGACTTGCTTGGGCTAGCCTGGCTTGTGTAGGAAATGAAACATACACACCCTATAGCTCAACATGTCTGGTAATGAGCTCTTGGTACACCACGTCACAACGTACAATTACAAGTGGCATTAGAATCGCCATTGAGCTTTTCACCCATCCTCTCACCCACATGTCGGAATTATTTGCTCCGAAATAATACGACAACATAGTCGCGAAGATCGAACCAGATGATAGCAGACGAGACACAAGGACATATACTGGTTCGGGGCACGGCGTGTGCAAAACCCTAGTCCTGTTGCTGATCTTTGATGTTCGTGTACTCAAGTATAGGGGTTGTTGCTCCTAGCTACGTGGTAGATAGATCGAATGACTGGAGAGTTGGAGATCCTGAGCCCGAGGTCCTTGCTCTCCTTTATATAGGCGGAGGGGAGCAGGATTACAAGGAGGGCAATTGGGTTTGTTGGAATGTTTCCTATTCTTTTTTTTGGAACATGTTTCCATGCATAAGGTGCAACTGATTGATCCTACCTATGGTCCAAATATGCCGATCCTGGATGCTGGTAGCATGTCGTGCTCGTCGCGTTGGTCGCCTACCGAAGCCATCGTGGGCTCCCTCCTCGATGTCCTCTTGGGCCTATAGCCTCCAACAGCTTCCTGTACCACCCCCTAGCCTCTATGACATGTGGGCCCTGGGCCTATTAAAAGGAAGCGCCATATTTGGCTGCAAGTGCATGGTTCTCACTGAGAAAGCAGAGCAGCCCCTGCTCACTCCTCAGTCCCCTCGCTCACTGTTGGATGGTAGCCATTTCTTGAGAGTGCAGATCTTCCCCAATGTTGTGGTTCTTGGATGTTGTAGTTTCAGTTTGCATCCGAAAGGTAACCATTTTACACGGACATATCGTGCATTCTTGTATGTGTGAGTCAACCTTTTCCAGTTGATCTACTTCAGCAGTTCGTCTTTGGTGAAAAAAAAAAATCTTTTCTCCCCCTTCAGTGTAGTTCTCTCTCTTTCTTGGATCGCCTGCACATGATTTGATCTGATCGTGCTTTTTTTGTTGCTTTTTTTTTGTGACAAAGGAACTTATTGCTTTGAGTAGAAAATAAAAGAACACCTTCAATTGCTTTTGCGCGGTTTACTTGAACCTCAGCCGTTCTGAGTGCCTTCATTTTTAGCTTTGGGTTCAGTGAGAGATTTGCTCTTATCAATCTGTTCATGGTCTGCACATCACTTGCAGATGACAGCTACAGATTAGTTCATGTGATGCTAAATGCCCCTTACTTACTTACCCGATTTTTCCTCTGCAGGTCGATTTCGACTTGACGGCTGCTGATAGTTGGCTGGGGGCGCAGGCAACGAATTGGTGGGTTTTGCTTCTCTTGTTGTCCCTTTGCTAAGGTGAGGTTTTGCTCTGTGCCATGCCCAGATTAATTTGCTGTATTGTTGGATCACGTTTTGTTTGTGCTAGAATCTTGGTGCTGATTGCCTTTCCAACCACTAGGTAAAACACATGTTAGAAAGCACTCTTAGAAACCGTTCTGTACCTTCTCCGAACATCACGTGACGAATTAAGATAGAAAAGTATAGAATGTCTTGTCCCTATCTGTTTGCTACAATGAGATGCGCGTGCTCAAATCTTAAAACTAAGTAATCTAATAAATATGCCAACCTAACTAGATTATGTACCTATATCCCTGATGAAATTCTGAATAGTCTAAAGTGAAGGTGTACCACATTACTATTGTTCGCTGAACTACTATATCATACTCTTGGTTCATTTAGTGACATTTAAACTACAAAGTCAACTAAATCAACTGATTATTTTTGGCTCACATAATCCGTTTCTATAATGTATAATAAACTGCCAAATGTACTGTCATAAAGTGAACATAATACAAATAACTTTATTCTGATATTCTGATTGATACTAATCCTTCAGACTGAATGGCGGACAACAGAGGAGAGAGTGACCCCCTAGAGGCAATGACTTCAAAAGCTGACTTCAAGATGAATTTACTCAATGATGTCATGGCTGATTACAGAGAGATAAAACAAGTTATCAGTGGGGTCATGAAAAAAAGGAGAGTCTCCAACAAGAGAAGGAGAGGCTCCAGCAAGAGAAGGAGAGGCTCCAGCAGGAGAAGGAGAGGCTCCTGAATGAGGATTTTGGTCAGTTCTATATGCATGTTGAAATCTATTTCTAGAATTAGTCTGTTTGGAGCATGACGTGTGATATCACATTTATTTACATGCCCTCATTCTCGAGTATAATATTGTCCAAAATGATGAGCTCATTACATTCTTAAAACATTTCTAGTCTGTCAAAATACTGTTTCTCAATTTTTTCTTCAGAAAATGAAGATGTTTTAGCAAGAAGGGATGCACTTTATTGGGAGCTTCTAAACAAAATATAAGCTCCATCATCTTAAAATAAATAGCTTCCATGACAACTTGTTCGTACAAGTCATAAGTATAGCTCACATATGGAATAATAACAAACAAGAAAGTGACTCTATCAACATACAGCAAGAGAATTAGCGAGTCCAGAGAGGACACCAAAATTTATGTGGAAAACACCTTATTACAGAAAAAAGAAAACCATAGGCGACCATGAACAATCCACAATGAGGTGATGAAAGACAAGAGGTAAAAGCCAATAAACATAGGAAGCTTCAAGACCACCAAGGATTCCACTTCCTATTGCTTATTTCAGCCCCTTATGAGCCGTACTCAGCTTATTCCCTTTAACAGAACACTATTGAAACAATCAAAAATCAGCCATAAAAACTATCCGCCGAACAATCATATATGGTTGAATATCATGTATACATTGGAAAATACTATACCTTAGCAATCAATTCTATCCATCTAACCTCCTGAAGTCCCGCACAAAAATTCGACTCAATTTGCTCTCTCATAATAATTCAATGGTCACTAGGTCGAGTCTTATGTCCAATTTATGGGTGATAGAGGACATGCTATTCTTTTGTCAAAATAATATCATCTTAAGAATTTTTCACACTATTTATTTGGTCCTAACCCATTAAAATAATGATAAAACAGTACTAATATATATTTTTATTGTAATCAATTACTCCCTCTAGGTTAGTAAAAGAAGTCGTTTGGACAAAGTTTAGGTCAAACATTGGCAATAAAAGTTATTGAGTTTGGAAATTTGAAAACGATATGGATAGATTTGTTTTGAAATATACTTTCATAAAAGTATGCATATATCACTTTTGAATAAATATTTTTTATAAAAATATAAAGTCAAAGTTATATTTTGAAGACTGTGTCATTATCCAAAATGACTTCTTTTACCAACCTGAAGAGAGTATGTAATCTATCAACCAAAAGATTCGAGCTCTATGATGAGAACAAAATAAAGTTTTGTTAAGAGGTTAGGCTCAGGCAGAAAAAATGAAGTGGACTGTTTGATGTAGTAAAACTAACATATATAAATATAGAAAAATTCATCAAAGAAGATAAAGACCTCATATTGAAAATAAAAAAATATAGCGTACTACTAACGGTAACAAAAAACAATGTTATCCCATATCTTTTGTCTAGTCTAGCTACCCAACAAAACAGAAAACATAGATGACTCTGCCCCCTCAACCAAACACTAAGCTGAGACGGTTCCATCACAAAAGTCATGAGATTGTACAAGCGTTTTAAATAGAAATGAAATCATCACAGTAACTTTCATGTCCCCAAATCCAGTAATTAAAAGTGGCTGATGTTTGTAGTTTGAAGGATCGATCAAATATTTATGGCTAGGATTCGGTTGGTCATGAAATTACTTCACCGCTTTTACTCTTAGTTGTCATCCACTTTCTTCCTCGGTACTCACATATCACACCACCATTTGTGTGCTTTCATTTACCACTCACTCACTACTGCATCATCCGGTGGTAGTTCTTCCCGGTGGTTAATTGGGTCACCAGCTACCTCTTGGTTAATTGTCTCTGAGTCTCCCCTCCCCTTCTTCTTGCTTCGTCCAAGAATCCACATTCCCAAAGGTCATCTTCTTGCTTCGTCCAAGAATCCACCCACATTCGCAAGAGAAGATGAACAGCGCAGAGAACGGTGACGGCATGACGGCGGGACACGGCGCCGCCCGCGAGGTGCTCGACGCCGTGGGCGAGCGCATGAAGCTGATTACATCCAAGGTGAACGCCAAGCTCTACTTCCACAAGGACGCCGCGATGGAGTACTTGGAGATGAAGGATGTGATCAGCGACCTCGCCGAGGAGAAGAGCAAGATGGAGCGGGAGCGCCACCACGGGGGCGTCGCCGTCGACTTGGCGCGGCTGCAGGTTCTGGCAGCAGCGGCGACGGGGGAGATCGGGGCGGCGAGGCAGGACCTGGCGGACGCGAGGGAGGCGCTCGCGCAGAGGAACCGAGAGCTCGGTGAAAAAGAAGAGGAGCTCGCGACGGCGGCGGAGGAGCTGGCGACGGCGAGGCAGCAGCTTGCGCAGAGGAATCACGAGTTGACTGAGAAGAACGATGAGCTCAAGCTTCAGGAGAAGGAAACCAGGAACTATCACGAAGCTGATCTTGATCCCAGCCAAGTTCAGACCACCAGGGTAAAGTTCTATAAAACAATCTCTGTCTGTCCCCCTAGCATACTAGTCTAGTGTATAAGCAATTTTATCTTGGTAATCTCTGTTTTAATACAAGCAATGGATCTTTGCTAGCAACATGAATTTCTTCTCTGCCTTAAAAAAAACCATGAATTTCTTCTTTTTATCATAGTGCCCATTCATTGTGGCACAATACATTCCTGTTCAATCTTTTCTTCTTGTCCTGTCGGGTTATATTGTGCTTATAAAGTTTCATTTGAAAGCAGCGGCAGACAAGATCCATGCAGCAGAAGAAACGGAAGTTCAGTAGCCAATGCGCAAGCAGAGATGATGACATGGAAAACGGGTGAAGGCCCGGTCGCGAAAAAAGAGATGATGCCATGGAGGTGGTGAGGGAAAAACTTATCAAGCCCACGGTCTATTGACGCATTACTAAGACCCTGTTTGGATCCATTAGTTGCTAATAGTTAGCTAGCTAATAACGCATAGCTGATATTAGTAGCGTTCATTCAGGAGGAGCTGGAAGCTGCAGTCTGTCTACCGTTGTAGACGCCGGTTCTCCGCAAAAGGCCGCGGCTGCGTCGGGTAAGGACTCCTGTCTCTTCGCTGAGGAGGAGTCGTCGCATTGCTGCTAGGCCGCGTGCGGCGAACGCGACCCGGCAGGCGCAAAACATCCTCCTCAAGAAACTCGGGGAGATAGTGCACGAGAGTGCACCTGATGCGGAGGTGGCAAGCAAGTTTAAGGAGGTTTTAGGGGGAACCTAACAGAGAAGAAGAAGCAGGTGTTGCAGATCGTGTTGAATGGACAGCTCGACCTCTCGGCCATGAATTTGGACCTCACTGGATTGGAGGACGAGTTGGCGCACACCTAGAGCGTGGTCTTGGCTCACTCCGGTAGCTCAATCTGCAGCGATGTAATCCAACGATGGTTTTTAGATGGTTGGCGTGAGTTTTGGGATTTGGTAACCTCGGTTACAGCCCCTACCTTTATTGTATTTACTAAAAACTCCTGTACTCTTAATGAAATGCACGTCGGTGGGCGTGTTCTAGAAAAAAAGAAGTGATGATACATTGATATATGATTTTTTATGTTAGGGATTCATGGAACTTGTGGGTTCACGTAACCTTGGGATAAAAGAAATTGGAAAGTTAAATGAGAAGCCATTCCAAGCAGCTTGCGCTGCAAAGCTTCCTCCTAAAGAAGCTGGAGTGGCAGCCTCTAAATTGTACTCCACATGGGAGAAACTGCTTGATGACCCAAGCTGGAAGTCCTCCATACTAGGTGCAGTTGGCAGCGATTCTCAGGTGGGTCATTTGTCAATAGCATCTGTTACTTTGTAGCTTGTGACCTTGTGTAGTTTTGTGTTGACAATCCTAATAAGATACACTTATCACCTTTTTTGCGACTAGGATGAGGCAATAGGTGTTGATGATGAGAAGCTGCAAGAGTTGAGGAGGGAATGGGGTGAAGGCCCCTACAAGTCTGTTGTTGATACACTGATGGAGAGGAAAGAGTACGGCTTTGATGGGACATTAGCCTATGGTCTTTGGAACTACAAGGAAGCGAAGGCTACTTTTGGAGAATGCATTGACTACCTTCTTGATCAAGTGAAAGAACTCACCATCGTCCGCCACCCCAAGTCTCGCAAGTCTGGTAATGTCAGGGATTATATGGACACAATTATTATTTGGAATGAGCACTATCACGGACTCATGGCTTGATAATCTTAGCATATTTTCGTTGTGGGAACGACATTTGTTAGTGTAGCGCTGCTTTTGGCTCAAGCATTAGCTTGTCCTCAACCATTTTAGAATCAAGATGGAATTTCATTTGATTTATTGATTCATATGCAAATAGTTTATTTGACACAGTACATATATGTTAGGTATTCAATTCAGCAGAGATTCTAGTTTTTGTGTGACTAGGTTTTGGATCGTTGAAAATAATTCTAAGAATGAAGTGGAAGAACTGGAATCTATATGCCACATGGTTGTTAAGAATCGCACAGCTCCCATGGATAGCCTTTTAGTTTTCATATTGGTCAACAACATTTAACATTTTCCTGTTTGCATCTTTAGTTGTAGTTTTTGGGCTGATACCGAAGAGGTATGAAGCGGGAACTTTCCCATTATCCAAAAAAAAAAAGAGTCGCATGGCAAATCATGTTTCATTCTCTATAGATGCAGAACCCCTGCATCCATGTTAAGCCTAGCTATTTTATCTGGATTTTTTTACTTAATGTTTAACTTGTTATGATGCCGCAATTTTCTGCATCTGAGCTCACGCTTTCTCTTATGATGTGCAGCATGAATGACGTTTGGTGTGCTGCTGCTTATAACCCTCTGAGGATTTAACAAGTAACTAGGAATGAAGTTCTGAGCTTCTTTTGGTTCCGTATAAATACGTCATGACAACTATAGGAGCAGCATGACAAGTGGTGTTACATGAACTCCACGCTTCTTATTAGAACTTACTCTGACACTTATTAGAACTTACTCTGATGTTTCAGCATTCCGAATCTCTTGTCATTTTGTACTTCTGTTTGATGACAGACGACTGAAGAGTGGAGCAATATCGAACTCCATATTGTGCTATGTTGATGCCTGAATTATGCCTGTGTTGCATGTTAATTCAGTTTAAAAATGCATGTGTTGCATGTTCATTCAGTTTAAAAGGGCCTGTGTTGCATGTTCATTCAGACCCAAAAATGCTGTTCTGCGCTCCTGCTGTTGTGTGGCACTACGAAAATACTCCACCCTTTGCATTCAGCTGCATAATCAGATATGCTCCATTCCAAATTGTTGTATCGAACTGCATGAATGATCTTTTGAAAAGCAAGACTCGCAGCTTAACTTTGGTAGTTGAAACTGAGAAGTGCTTTTGACAGATTCTGGAATTCAGAACGATGAACAGATGAACTGCTTTGTTTCACACTGAAGTAAAGCTGGGAAACCATATCTTGTTTTCTAAATACTAGAATGATGGACAGATTCAGAAACAACCAAAACCAGAATCAGGCATAATCTTCTGGGAAAACAACACCAGTTGTATTGCATGGCATGCACGAGATTCAATTTCCATAATTAGCAGTGCCGGCGCCTAATTAACCGCAGTGCAAATTAAGCCACCTTAGCGTTCTGTCATTCTGTGGATGGAAACATCCTCGGCAGAATCACAATCAAGAATGCAAACGCGTCGAGGCGGATCCGCGTCGCCGATCCAGTACCAGCGGCGATCGCGCGATGCGCTGGTGGCGATCGGCAGCCAGCGGCGCCATGGACTGAAATTGCAGCGGCCGCCGCGGATCCACCACATTCGGCAGCGTGTAGTCAGCGTTCGTCCTGCACCTTCTCCGACGGCTCGGCGATGGCGGGCGTGC
This sequence comes from Bothriochloa decipiens, assembly GCA_023333625.1. Classification (NCBI taxonomy): domain Eukaryota; kingdom Viridiplantae; phylum Streptophyta; class Magnoliopsida; order Poales; family Poaceae; genus Bothriochloa; species Bothriochloa decipiens. The sequence goes on along the minus strand of CM041647.1, from coordinate 12,647,511 downwards.
AAGCGTCGGCGATGCTCCGGGCCGGCAGGTGGCTCCTGCCGCTCGCCGTCCCGGCGTGCTGCGTCGTGTGGATGCTCCTCGTCTTCTCGCCTCCGACGCCCGAGCTCGATGCCGGCCACCGCCAGAGTTTCCACGTGAGTGTTGGGGAGACCGTGAGCGCGACGGAGCGACGCGGCACGCCGGCGCCGGTGCCCGAGCGTGAAGATGTCGTACACGCGTCACCGCCGCCGCCGGAGCGTCTAGCAAGAACAACAACGCCACCGTCGTCGCCGCCAGCGGCGCCGGAGAGCGAAGAGACCATTGACACGTCTCCGCCGCCTCCGAAACGCCGACCGCTGCCGCCGCCAGTGTGGCAATCAAGAACAGAGATTCCAGCTTCGCCACCGCCGCCGCAGCCGTCTGATCAACGTTCGGCGAGGGTGCAGGAGAATCCCGCGGCCGTCGCCGACCAGTGCGCTGGCCGGTACATCTACGTCCAGGACCTGCCAAGCCGGTTCAACGCGGATCTGCTCCGCGAGTGCCGGTCACTCTCGGAGTGGACGGACATGTGCCGGCACGTCGCGAACGCCGGGATGGGCCCGCGGCTGACGCGCACGGGCGGCGTGCTCCCGCCCACGGGCTGGTACGACACGAACCAGTTCACCCTCGAGGTCATCTTCCACAGCCGGATGCGGCAGTACGGCTGCCTCACCACGGACGCCACCCGCGCCGGGGCCGTCTACGTGCCCTACTACGCGGGGCTCGACGTCGGCCGGCACCTGTGGGGGTTCAGCAACGACGTGCGCGACGCCCTGGCTAACGACCTCGTCGACTGGCTCCGGTCGTCGCCGGCGTGGGCGGCGCACGGCGGGCGTGATCACTTCCTCGTGGGCGGCCGCATCGCGTGGGACTTCCGGCGCGAGAACGACGGCAGCAGCGAGTGGGGCAGCCGCCTGCTGTTCCTCCCGGAGGCGAGCAACATGACGGCGCTGGTGCTCGAGTCCGGCCCGTGGCACGCCGGCGACGTAGGCGTGCCGTACCCGACCTACTTCCACCCGTCCCGCGCCGCCGAGGTGGCGTCCTGGCAGCGGACGCTCCGACGCGCGCGGCGGCCCTGGCTTTTCGCGTTCGTCGGCGCGCGGCGGCCCGGCGGCGAGGGCGGTGCTGGCAACACCCTGCGCGACAGCGTGATGGACCAGTGCGCGCGGTCGCGGCGGTGCGGGCTGCTGCAGTGCGGCCGCGGGCGGCGCAGGGACTGATACGCGCCGGGCAACGTGATGCGGCACCTCAAGAGCGCGGCCTTCTGCCTGCAGCCGCCGGGGGACTCGTACACGCGGCGGTCGGCGTTCGACGCCATGCTCGCCGGCTGCGTGCCGGTGTTCTTCCACCCGGGCTCGGCGTACACGCAGTACCGGTGGCACCTGCCGGCCGACCACACCGCGTACTCGGTGTTCGTGCCGGGGGACAGCGTGCGCAACGGCACGTTGCGCGTGGAGGACGCGCTCCGGCGGTTCGGCCGGGCAGAGGTGGCGGCGATGAGGGAGCAGGTGATCCGGATGATACCTGGCATCGTGTACAGGGACCCGAGGGCTCCATCAGGGGAGTTCAGGGACGCCTTTGATGTGGAGGTCGACGGCTTGATCAGGAGGGTCAGCCGGATCAAGCGGGGGCTGCCTCCATGGCAGGACGACGATGACCTTCGCCCGTGGGATGGCTACTTCGACTTGCGGTGATCTTGTGCTGCTTGCTCAAACCCTCGTGCACACTGTATCGTTGTTCTTGTTTCTGGACTGAATTCCTAGGCAAAAAAACAGATGAAGTTACTTTGGCCCGCTGTATACTGTTTACCATGATCAAGTTACTGTTGACCGTCACCATTTTCGTTTTTTTAGCAAACCATTTTCGTTTTAGCTCATACTAGATAGAAACAGAACAGAGGGGCTGATATGGGCCTGAAGGCCACTGGTTTTCGGCCTGGCCCTAGGCGTTGGGCCAAATTTGTTGGACTACTGGCCCAACAGGGAGGAGGGAGATGAGCACCAGCGGCCAGACTCGCGAGCGCCGCGCCTGAACCGCGACTCCCTCTCCGCGCGGCCAACCCTCGGCGACCTCCGCCGCTCCGCTCCTCCGCCGGCCAGCGGCCACCCTGCGACGAGGCGCCCTGCGTGCGCCCGGTGCCCCGCGCCCTGCACGCGGCGTGCGGCAGCGCTCCTTCTGCGGTTCTGCCTCTGCTCTCCTGCAATCCTGCTCCTGGTAAATGGTAGTACTAATTACCCTATCCTCATTTATCCATTCTCACTTGTATTCAAAGGGTCCGATTTCTGAATTAAAGTTGAACCCTTCCAATTTTTGTAGTACTCAAGTAAGTTCCACAATGAAGAGGACCAGGACAATAAAATTCTTTTTTACTCCGGCTCCTACGCCAATTATAGAACCAGCGCCACAAAAACAACCATATGCACAACCAAGATCAGAAGTAGTAGAAGCACAGGTTGTCGAAGAAGCACAAACAGTAGAAGAAGTACCTAGCAATGCAAATGGTTTTGCAAAATAATCCCCCCGCTGCTGCTAGTGCCTATGACATTGTAGGTTCAAGTTCTTGATGACGATATGGGAGGCGATCAGGCGAGTGAACCAAACCATAATTAGTTGTTTTTTTAACCATTTTCATGTTCCATCAGTTATATCATGGATTTAAATATAAAATCAAGATGTCATTTAAGCTTATGCATCTATGAGCTTTGTTTTGTTATTTATCGGTATTTTAACCAGTGCGGATGGTATCGCGGGCGGTATGTATATGCTTTGATAGTCAGTGACAGAGCTCGTCAATGGATAGTGGCCCTAGGTGTCAAAGTTGACGAGCTCCGCCACATCATTTACTTTTATCCATAGACAAAGCTTCTCTGATTTCACCATAAATAATGAACTATATATATAAAAAAATTCAAAGTTTTCAACTTTTCATATAGATCTCTCTTTGCAACTTCCAACAGAAAGTACAAATAATAGTAACATGTTGAAACTCTTCTTTCCAAAGAGCCCACTCACATTCTGGCAATGTTCAAAAAAGTGAAATCAAAGTCATTCAAATATAGCTTTGTAGCTTCAACCATAATTAAAGTGTCATAATCAATTGATGAAAATGAAAAGTGGTTGCACAAAGAAGTGAACCGTATAGACAATTATGATTCTGAAGCATAAGTGATACAGTACAACAGACCAAACATACTGAACAAAATGGAGCGCAGACCAAACATACGGAACAAAATGCAGATTTTAAATTGCCGGACAACTGGAACTAGCTGGGTGCTTTTTGAAAAAATGCAACATGCTATAAATGTCATCCAGCCACAAACTTTGATTCAACGTAACCATAAGAAAAAGAAGAGCCAAACATACCAAATTTTGACATCAGTGACATAGCAAGGACGGAACTGTAAGCACCGCAACCCCAGAATTGAAGAAGAGGCAAAAATACCAAATTTAGACATCAGGAACATATTATAAGGAGGGTGTTGTAAGCACTGCAACCCCAGAGGTGAAGCTTAAATACCATCATAGGTAGTACTTACAGAGGTTTACTGAGAAAAGTGCCATAACTGAGACGGCAGGGCGTTACAGGGTATATTTCTGAGAGCTTGCCAGTGCCAAATCATAACAAGCTCACAGAAGCAGAAGCAGAACTAGCAATAGCATACGAATCGAGCATGTGTGACAAGGTGTTTCTAAGGAAGAACAGAAGAGAGCACCTCAGGCTCACAAGAGTGAGGGCGCTTATACTACTACCAAAATAGCCTATTAGCGCATCCCACAAGTGTGGCAAAACCGAATGAGAGCATATCAGATCTCTCCTTCAGGTTGTAGGACTGCTTGCTTTAATATGTACCTTAGTTTGCCTAGTAATACTACTGTGTATTAGGGAGGTAAGTGTTGTCAAACGATCTTGAAGTGCTCAACCATGCATCCACAGGTCGTGCAGGTCTTCAGTAGTGTCACTGAGGCAAGGAAGCATCCCCGGCAAGCGATGGTGTGCATACATGGTGAGCATCTGACGATTGCCTCAGCTCCACGGCAGACAACCATCACCTGGCACCTTTGATCTAAAGCGTGCTCCGTAAGTCCCTGCAAATTCATGAACTGGTCAGACCAATCCAACTCATGTAGAAACAAAACTTCAAATTATTTCTTGACAAGAGGGCATCAAATGAAATTCTAATTGTTTGAAGAAAATTCATTACCATGTATCTGTATGGTGCATCCACTGCAGGGGATGACTTAACTCCACTTACAGAAGTGCCACAAACCATGCATGCTCTGACATTGCACCTCATCATGCAGGCAACACAGATCTTATGAAGGCAGGGGACAAGCTGCATCCCAGCTTCACAAGATCGACATATGATGCAGCAGTCACTCCTGGGATATGGAGTCTGAAGTACAAACAACAATATTAGTACAACACTACTTTGAGCTTAGCCAACATAATAAACACTGTAAGTTTGCTAGCAGGCAGCCCTTACCAGGTATTTGTCCCACTGAGACTGGAAGAAAGAGAATCTCATTTCACTCTCGCAGCTGCTGGGAGTAACTGCTGGCCTTTCAAAAGGACGATCAATGAAGCATGCTGAAGGCCTGGACTCAATCAACTCAAGCTTTCTTGAAGGTCCAAACTCAAGCAAATTAGGCTTCGGTATAGGTCCGGATTCATTTTTTTGAGGAAGAAACCCAGACTCAATCAAATTGGGCTTTGCAGGAACACACTCAATCAAATCAGGCTTTCTTGGAGGTACAGATTCAATTAGATCAGGCTTTCTTGGAGATACAGATTCAATCAGAGCAGGCTCAGACTTAATCAGGTCAAGCTTTGTAGTACTGACAGGAATATCATCCAGTAGGCTACCATTGTCAGAGGAACTTCCATCCTGCTGGCTTTCAGCACTGCTCCTGCTGCTCTCATGACCATGCTGACTCCGAACACAAGTTTCACTGCATGCATCATCACCCTGCTGGCTGTCAGTGTTATGTGGGGAGTCATCTGCGATGTTGGCATTAAGTGGTGATCTTGGGGAGTGATGATCTGACACTGATTCTGCAAGCTCGTCATGATCAAAGGAGCAAGGCTCTAGCAAGGGTACATACTTCGGTCGTGAGAGTGGTGGCAGGAGGACCATGTGCGTTGCAGGTCCACTTCCAACAGGAACTACACACATTCTGCAGATGCCAGGGAGGGAGCGCATAAAGTCACTTAGCTTAGGATAACCAAGTGTGGTGTGATCAAGCTCCATCCTGCAAATTGCTCTAAAATCACCTTTCAGAGAGCTCAACGGATACCTCTCTCCTCCAAGTCGTGCTGTTTCATCCTCAAGAAATCCTGGCAACCACTTCCTGAATATAAAGAACCAAGATGGAAGGCATTTTTCTGGCAATGGTCGCCGCTTCTGGAGGTTGTGTTCCTCAGTCAGTTCACCATCCAGCACCCTGTGGACCTTTGGGCGCTCCTTGATGAATTGCCTCAAAGAGGTATATCTTTGGTCTTCTGAAGGCAAGAATGGTCTAGCAACAGCATCCTTTATCTCCACTCTCTTCCCAAGCATGTAAACATGATGGGCTTCCTTTGCACTTATCATATCCTCTTCTCTCTTAAATTTTACAAAGCCAAAACCTCGAGACTGAACTCGGTCGCCAATTGGTATCGCGATGACTACTGCTTCCTCCACAGGACCAAATTCAGCACTGAAGAATTTAATAAGGTAATCTGTCAAAAAGGAACAACAAAGAAAGTTAGAAGTGTGAATTGGTTTAAATCTGTTAGCCACCAAGCAGTGCAGCATTTATGAAATTTTACCATTGTCTACTGAAGGTGGGAGGCCCCCAACAAAAATTTTGCGAGTGTAGTCATGCTTCGGCCAATGATTGTTCTAGAAAAGAATGTAATGTAAGAAGCAAACTGAACAAAAAATAAGCAAGTATTGACAGATATAGGGATGTATGCTTAACCTACCCGAGGCACAAACTTTGAACCTTGTGCTTGTTTTGGAACATATTGGCTCTTACTCTTAGGCCCTTGTGCAGAACGATTACTGGACCGCAAATCACGTTGGCCTACTGATGTTTTAAGCCCAGTGTAGCTGCAGCAAAATTCAAAGAAACTACAGGTGAGAAATAAAGATGTTATAATTCAAGTAATCATGTAGAGTAGCTGTTATAACATAATATCATGTAGTATATACCAGACATACCTTTCATCACAGTAATCCTTATCAAGATCATCAAATTCATCACCAAGGAGCTCTTTGTAAATTTCTTTTTTCATTACAAGATTCTTCTGAGGTGAGCTATGGTTCCCTGAAGCTAGAACACATTTCTGTTAAAATGGAAAATTCTAGATGTCCACGGTTATTTAGTAATACCAACACAAATGTAACCAATCTATATGGAATTTATTAATTATATTACTTCCATAAACTGAACTCCTGGCTTGTCCATTACAACTGCAGAGATCAAATAAACTACAAGAAAGAAGTTCCAGCAGATGTCGGTATGTAACTTACATGGTAACACATTTGCAGAGCTAAGAATGAAACGCATGTCCTGGGATGTTGCCACGTCAATTGGTCTTTGCTTTCTGTTCATGTCAAATAATTGCAGAATGTTAATGCATCAGATTATAAACTGATTCATTCTTCCTATTGTCAATTTGCAACTCATTCTTTGCAAATGTCCTCTAAAAATTTACGCACCTCAGGTTCCGGGCTTTGGTATCAGCCCCAAAACGCAAAAGAAGTTTTGCACAATCCAGAGAACCATTCTTCACTGCAAAGAATAATGGGGTTTCTTTGGTCTTGGTAGGTATATCAACACAATCTTGTGCATGAAGCAGAAGTGACTTTCGAAGCAAAGAAAAATAAAACCAATTAGTCATTCTCATAACTGAGAACAGAGTAATTCGAAAAGTAAGTAGCAAGAGGATACCTGAAGAGCTTTGTAATTGCCCTTAGCCGCAGCACTGTGTACTGGTGTGAGCCCTAATTTGTTCCCCTGGAAAACTCTTGCGCCATTCTTGAGCAGAAGCCACACAATCCTGCACAATGACAGAAAAAATAAGATGTAAGAAAGCAACTATCTTATATTCAATGGATAGGAATATGTAGTTTCTAAGATGTGCACCTTGGCTCCTTGGTACATGAAGCACCACTAAGGCACCAGTGAAGTGCTGTGTTTCCGTCAGAGTCGGCTTCATTGACATTGACATTCCCCATCAGGAGAATCTTTATGACATTCATATCTCCAACCTATATAAGAAAGGCTGATCAGCAGAAATCTCTGTAGAGATACAGCTGTAGCCTTACAAACTTCAGCATGTGATGCATAGCATAATTAGCATACTATAGAATCAACCTAACTTCAGGAAAAATAAAAAGTAAGTTTTCATGAAAACCAGTTTAGACCCCATTTGGATACACAACTCATGTTCACAGTCTAGCTATAGATAATAACTAAGAGTGCATTTACATTTTATAGAAATACGTAGTTCAGTCAGATATCATGGAAGAGCGACATAAAGAACAGCCTCACATATAGAATTTGGAAATAGCTATACCACTGACAAAGGCATTTTTGTGTTACTAAATGAACAGTGGTGAGTGGTACCTTAGCAGCTCTCAGTAGAGGGGGTAGTGTTCTCTTGTCATTGTGGTCCCTCCATGATGGTGATCCAAGTTGGTTAAGCAGCTGAATCTCACAGAGCAGGGCCTTTCTCCTTTCATTTCCATCACGAGCTGAAGCATCTCCCATTGATAAAGCCTCATCCACAATGGAGTTGTAGATTGAGCGCTTTGTTCTGATGCCCTCTATCACCACACTCACGTGTGACGATATCTTCTCTTCAACCACCAGAAGCAACATTGCCAATGCAGGGACACTTCCTTCCATGGCGTATCTGTAAGCAAGCTCCCCAACCACTCTGGTTTTCTCTGCCAGGAGCCTTACTGCATTGAGATCCTACACATATAGAGAGAGGTATCAAGCTTGGTTAAAAAGATGCATTCGATCACACTAACTAGCTATGGAACAATTCAGACAATACACAAGTGTAATAATGAGGACACGAACCCTTCCTTTAAGAAAAGACAGAAGATCCTCAATTGGGCTGTCCAACGACCAGTTAGTTTGAACTCTGCAAAAAATGAGGAAACACACGGTACAGTACAGTTATTGCAGCAAATTTGGGGACTGAATTTAGTCAGAGTCATGCATTACTAGCAACGGAACAGTACATTCACATACCTCCTGCTCATTAGCGCGATCTCAAGCGGGAGAAGTGATCTCCCGTCAATCACCCTGAGATCAGTGCGGGCGTTCTTGGAGAGTAGCAGCTCTATGCACCTGGCCGAGTGGGTCTCAGCCGCGACGTGGAGGGGCGTCCGCGTGAGCTGGTCCCTTGCATCAACGGGGGCCGCCGTGATCCCGCTGCCGCCCTCTAGCAGCAGCCTCGCGCACTCCACCGCGTCGTGCTTGCAGGCGAGGTGGAGCAGCCTCGCGGACATCTCCTGGTCCAGCACCCTCGAGGCGTCGGAGCCCTTGCGGATGCGGGACATGGCCTCCTTCCTGAAGCTCCCCACCGCCGAGAGGAGGAGCGCCGTGTTGTCCTCCGCGACGGCGCGGCAAAAGTTCTCGTGCTTCACGCGCTCCATGCTGCCCCTGGTTCCTGCCCCGCTGGTTTCTTCACTTGAGTTCTGCAAATTCACAGGACAATTCGTTTGAACAAGCTGTATTAGAACAAAACAATGACCAAATTACTCCAGCTGCTTCAATTGGAGCTTGTACAGGCATAATAGACAAACACTTATCGCAGTACCCCCAGGCAGCTCATGTTCGAAACTTCAACTATCACTGCATTATGTGAGTAGTGGCAATCAAAAGCACAATGCCTGGAAACAGCAAGCTAGAGAAACATAGGCCAGAGTGCAATCTATCTAGTGTCAACAAAACTCAAGTTTGCATGCTATCCTTGGGTTGCCACTACTTCGACAAGTCGGAATGGAATCCGAGAACGAAGGGCATCAGTCACCTTGCGAAAAAAAAACTGCTACTGCTAGCGAATTTAATGCACTGCCCAAGCAACTCACGAAAAAGGTTTAAAACGAACTTCCAAAATTACTCAACTTCAAGCACAGAACAGAACTGAATAGGAATCCTAGATCGCCAAAGGAAAACAAAATTGCTGCTCCATAGACACAAAAACGGAATGCCATAAGAATCCATTTGACGGCCCCAAGTAAGAACAAGCAGAAGGGACAAGACTTCACACCAAGACTGTGCCCGTTCATACCATGGTCAAATCACAAGGACACCACATAGAGCTCGGTCACATCAGCAATACAGATGGCAGCTTCCGGCCTAGGAGGACGTACGGAGTACGTAGATGCGAATGACAGGACACGGACTGGTACCCGATACGAAGCGACCCGGCCACGCAAGAGATTTGTGCCAAAGATTTCTTCTGAATCCACACCACACCACCTAGGAAATAGTAGTAGTGGTAGTAGGCAGCAGTCCTCTCAGAACGGGGAAGCATACGAGACGCCCTACCCCCGAAGGAATCCCAAAAATAGCATGGATGATGGTGGGATCGCGTCGACCCGCACCGAAACGTCATTAGCGCCGGCCGTAGCGCGTGAATCTGCCAAGTAAAACTCAACAAGCAACGGAAAACCCCGCAAAACCCAGACCCAAAAGGAAAGCTAGAAATAGAATGTGACGGAATGGGCTGCACATGGAGAGGACGATCGATCAGAGAGCAGGAGTTTCATCCGCTCGGTGGTGCTCCAGAGGCTCGCTCCCACATTATTGCTCAGAAATTTCGTCCCCCTCCGTCAACACGGCTGCGAAAGCAGCAAAGCACCACCCAAATCGATCGATCGGACTAAAACCGCGGCACAGGAAAAGGCAAACAACCAACCAGAGCAATCAATGGCGACGAGGTTTGGGTCGAAAGCAAACCGCGTCACTGTAGAAGGCCGCAATGGCGACAAAGCTCCGATCAGGCACCCAAAGGCGGGGAAAACGCGAAAGGCGAAACAAAACCCCAAGAGCAACGAACCACAAAGCCAGAACCGGCAGAATCAGCCGAGGTGAGGCGAGGCGGAGGGGTGAAGAAGCACAAATTCGAGAGGAGCAGCGGAGAAAACCCAGCGAAATGGCCGGAATTCGTGGCCGGAACCGCCGCCGGCGCTCGCGCTGCATGCTTGGAGCAGGGAGACACACGGCGGCGGCGGAAAACGAGATCGAAGGAGCGGAGCAGAATCGCAGCAGAGTCACCCATAAAACCCCAATCACGCTGAAGCCCACGCGGAATCGCAGCGTGGAAGAGCCGAACACAAACTCGCACGCACGCACTCGATCGTCGTCAGCGATCGCAATTCCAAACAAACAAACGAAAAACGAAGAAAACGGAGGGTGAAATCCCAGCTTGGCTGCTCCACGCGGCGGCCCGCCTCGGCGAACCATCATCGGCGGCGTCGGGCAACAGACGAAGCGCGCACACCACATTCGCCACGAAATCCACCCAAACAACCGCACGCCATCAGGAGAGTCGAAACCAGAACGCCACACGCACGCAAGCAAGCGCGCGCGCGCGCGCACACACCAACCCACGACGAACGAAATCAAATCACACGAGACGAGAGCAGCGCGGCCGGAGCGGCGGCAAGGCAGGAACCCCAGCGATGCATACAAGGTTGCGGCGACGAACAAGGTGAGACGAACACAGCCGAGCGCGGACGGACGGACGCGCCATTGGTAGCTACCAACCTAGCTAGCTCTCGCGAGCACCCACGCAACAACAAGGAGGAGGCAGGGAGGAGAGCTCACCTCTCCCATGCGTGCTCCCGGCGCGGCGCTGGCGCTGGCGCTCCCGTCCTCGCACCGCACGGGCACTCGCTGGAATCGCCTCCCGTCCCTCCCAGAAGGATCTTCGTCCTCCCTCCTCTTCCTTGTGTACCCACCCCACGCCCCTCGCCGCTTTATGGGCAGCCCTCCCTCCTCCAAAACCACGATCGTTCGCCTCTCTCTGTCTGCCTGTTTAGTACTGTACTCGCTCACCACGGGGGCTCTGGGGCGGGGGGGGGGGGGGGGGGGGGCAGCAGCGTCTCTGCTGCGATGCTGTTGCTGTCTCCCTGCTGCCCTCTGTCTCTTATCTCTGGCAGGTTGGCTCTCGCTCTACCCACTCTCCGTACCCGTCACAGCTTTTGCACACACCCCCCACCCCACCTCTTTAAACCCCCTCCTCGTCGCCTAGCGCTTGCGCACGGCCAGTCCGCCAGCCAGCCGTGTCAGCCGTTCCGTTCCCTCCTTGCCGTTTCGGGAAACCGGGGCCGCGACCGTCCGCGCCACGGAACCGAGAAACCCCAGCACCAAACCGGAACAACAACGCGTCCCGGTCACTCTCACTCACTGTAGCTGCCGTCTGATTTCCTGTGGGTGGCCGGGGCACGTGGCGAGCCGGCAGGCAATGCAGCCGAGAGAACGAAGCTGCCGGGAAGGTGCCGCCGTGCGTGCCGGTGCGACGCCGGTGAGAGGCGGACCGACGAACGGGTTCTGCTTCTGGTCTTCATTCTCTTCTGGAGGAAGATGCGTTGCATTGCGTGGGCCGGAGATGGACGGACTTGGCCGGCTTGGGCTTGGGCCGTGCCGTGGGTAAGGCACAGCGTACGTACGTCCGCGCCGTTCTCGTCGCGTTCCGGTGCTCTCCGGTGATGCTCCGGTGACTGGGCAAAAGCTCCCGTGTCGCTAGCTGATCGTGTGTCAGGGACCCGGGGGGCGCTGCTGCCCCGGCGTGGTGGCCTCCGGAAGATTTCCTCCGTGGGGAGGCTGGCCGGTGCGGCTGGGAGCCAGGATGCCAGCGCGAGGCCCGCGTGTCAGTGGATGGTTTTAGGGTAGCCGTAGGGGTCTGGGTAGAGCGTGCATGCGAGCGGAGGGAGCTGCTGCGGCCTGCAAAAGCGGAGTACTGTAGGATTTTGAGTGGGACCCGCGTATCGTCCTTGGCAGGCGAGCGGACGGCCGGAGGGCTCAGGGTGTGGGTTGGTGATGACGTCATCACAGGGGGGGTAAGGATGAGGATGAGCACGCCCAAGTGCGTTGTTGGCCTGCACGGAATTGATTGATGGGTGTGATATGCGTTGCAAAATCCTTTGGTTTCTGTTTGTTCCTTGTGCGGCTTCTCTGGTTTGCAACTTGTACTAGTTGTCATTAATATATCCGCATGTGTGCTGCAGTGTACTGTACTGTACTTATATGCACCCACTTCGTGTTAATTACAACAAACAAATTAAACATAACTCCATTCTTGGCTAAATTGGGCCTTCTCTTCCATTCTTGGCTGTGGAAAACGGTGATCATCATGAGAGTGAATGTAATTAGGCTGACGACAGGAATTAGACAATATACGTGGAGAGTTACACCATCAGCATCGCCCCACTGGATGGTAAGTTCCACGAGAAGGGAAGGCTGGTTAAAGATTTGGTAACTCCAACAATGCAACTATATGTTTATTAAGATAAGATCCTCCTGTTTAGATCAATGAGTGCTAATGGTTTTTGGTTCAGTGGGCCAATACGCCTAGCACGCCCCTCGCCCCTAGGCATAGCATCTGCTATTAATAGCCTCCAAGTTGCTTCTTCGTGCCTCAAGTACGGTGGTACATATATACATACATATATATATATATATATATATATATATATATATGGGGGAAACCATATAGTAAAAGTATGTTGGGCATGGCAAATATAGATGAAAAAGTTGTGCCCTAAAGTTTTGTAACATGCACCCCAAATCAAATCAAATTGTTTTCATTTCACAAAAAGGCCGTGACAACACGGGTGCATATTCTTGAAAGGAGATTTTAGCACCACGTCTTTGAAGGCCAGGTGGTAGGTAGATGTAGATCCATGCAGACATGAGCGCACTGAACTCGACCTATGACCGGAAGGCGCACGGTGGGACTGGGACGCCCGAAATGATCACAGATACCGTAGGAGAAGAGAAGTAGAGAAGGCAACTTTCTTACACGCATTAATTTGAAACAAAGTATGAAAAAACGACAGATTTTTGTTCGGGTCAAAAGCGGTCGAAAAGGCCGTCCGTGTTGCTTATCGATCAGGTGGGTCGATCCGGCATAAACTTCCAAAATTTGAGATTTGGTTTATTAAACGACAGAAAGGCTTTGCATGGCGCTGGCGCAGTGTGGATCGGTGGAGATGAACATGCAAAGCTCGCTTCCGTTCCGTGATTCCGTCCACGGCGCGTAACGGCCGGCCGAGGCGTTGGCGTGCGTGCCGCCGGGGAGACAAAAGCTGCACCCCTGGCTTTGCAGTGCCAGTCGTACACGCCTCGTGTCAGGAGGACAGGGGGCCAGCGTGGGCCAAGCTGCAGCTAGCTGCGCCAGGCGCCAGCCAATGGCAGGCGGGCACGGATATTCTCATCTCTCCCACCAATTTGATTCGCCCTACCAGTTTCCACTTTCGATCGCCTGTCCGGTTCTCCCCTGAAGGAAAAAGTGGTAGCGCCCGTGATGGATTGGACGGACGTGCCGTAGCCGTACGTACGTGAACTGCGAGCATTTTGCAGGCCCGGTGTCCGTTGAAATAGGCCCTTGTGAATCTGATTTTAGTACCCGACCGGATTCAAATTCTAGTCTACTTTATTTTTTTTTCAAATCGAATTTATCTAACTTTCATCAATTTTTTTAGGAAACAATATTAAGATCTACAAGTCGAAAGAAATAAATACACTATATATAATTTTTTATAAAGAATTTAATGAAACTAAGTTATTGATGTAGACGTTGATAAATTTTGTACTCTTTTTTTTTTTTGGCGATGGTGTCATGCATATATAAGCAAGACGTTGATAATTTCTTGAGGATCCTGACTTCCAAAAAAATTTCTTGAGGATCCTTCAACTCATCTGTGCTTTCCACTCCTCTTCACCATTAACGTTTCGGTAACACCTAATTTTCTCCCTTTCATAAAAAAAAACATCTTGATTTCTTCTTTGTTTATACAAAATTTTAGTTTGTTCTTTTTTTATGTGCGGCTGCTTCATGAGTAGTAATACATTAGGTTGTTCTTTTATCATTCTTTTTTTTTACTTTAATAATGGGCTAATAAAGGATGTGCGGTCATTTGAATAAACGTGGTGCTGTTTCAGCTAGATTCTACCTTAATGTTCTTGCTATCCATGAATCGCGCTCGCCATGGTAGGCGACAGACACTATTGATATAGCGCATGCACATCATCCTTTGGATTTCACCACAATTATGCAGTATTAATTAGTAGGTACGCTCATAGTTCCCTATATCAGCCTTCTTCTCATCCTTGGCTATGGCTACGGGAGCGTACGCGTGCCTCTTACAAAGCAAGTTTATCAGCTAAAGTTGAGATCTTGGTAAGATTATTAGTGAAGTTTTATGTGCAATCTCAACCCTGTCTATAGTGGTGAAGCACTGGCGCTTGGGTTTTCAGCATTCAAAAACAGGTTAGAGCAGTGATTCTCATTGAGTTTTCATGAATCTTTTGGGGTTAGCTGACCATGGTGCCAAAGTGTAGCTTCGCCCCAGCCTCTCTAGACACTTTTATGTGCACCTTTTTTTGTCCTTCCCAGGCAGAAGGGTTAGATTATTGCTAGGCGCTTCTTGTTCCATATATGTGGCCTTGATACTTAGAATACTTTTCTGGGCTCAAGCAGCAGTGAGGATGAGCAAGGCGGTGAACGATCATTATTGGTGCATGCTTTTCCTACCAGTAGTAGTCCAAATCCCATGAGCTTGGTCAGAAAATAAAATTTCCAACATACATTGATTTTATCATTCTCCGCATCTATGATCTAGAGAATTGTAACGTGTAATGCATAATGCAAGGCGGTGAAGCATAATGCAAGGTGGTGAACGATCATTATTGGTGCATGCTTTTCCAACCAGTAATAGTTCAAATCCCATGAGCTTGGTCAGAAATTTTTTTTTTCCAACGCACATTGATTTTATCATTCTCCACATCTAATATGTGTTGGAGAGGTCTATACCAAGGCATCTAGTATGCAACGCAAATATGTGTACGTACGGGATGTTGACATATATCACGTCAACAAGCAAAAGCAAATCTATGTAGATGCAGAGCACGTGGTTCATTCGGAAATTTAGCACGTGTCATATACGACTAGATCAAATTGCACTGATAAGAAGATATTCCAAAACATTACTAAGTACAATATAAACTGATTTGGCAATCGTCGTGACTAGTAATTTATTCAATCGATCAGAATAATGTAGGAAAAATGCTTTCTTATTACCACATCATCACTGTGATTATAAAACTACTACTCTACTAGTACAGTATGTTCCGAATCCGCGCGAGGTAGACGAAGTGCACTGGCCATTTTTGTCGTGGTGCAGTGGTGCGGCCGTGCGGGGCAGGGGCAGCAGCAGTGGGCCTGGGCCTGTGCCTGTGCGGGGGCAGCCGCAGCGCCATCGCTGCAGATTCGTAGGACAGCTCGCAATGCAACCACGTGGTAGCGAGGAAGCACAGCAGCCTCCTCCCGATCGCCGGCAATACTGTAGATATCAGCTCATCGGAACTCGGAAAACGGGTTCTGGTCTTCTGGATCGGTGGAGGATGCGTTGCGTTGCGTGGCGTGGGCCGGCCGGAGATGGACTCAGCCGGTGGTGGGCCGTGGTCACAGCGTCCTCGCCGTTTCCGTCGCTGCTGGTGTGTCAGGGAGCCGGGCGGCGGGGTTGATTCGCGTTAGGCACGCTGGCTGGTGGGGCTGGGTGCTAGGCCCACGTGTCAGTGGATGGTTAGGGTAGCCGTCTGGCTTGGTCTGGTTCGGGTGGGTGTACTCGTGCATGCAGGCGGAGCTCCCTGAACCTGTGTATGGTTCTCGGCAGCCGAGCCGAGTGTGGGTTGTTGATGACGTCACTGGGTAAGGATGAGCACGCCCAACGTGCATTATTGAAGGAGCAAATTCCTTTGATTTCTGTTTGTTCTTTGTGTCCCATGAAATAAATTCACTAGGGCTTCTCCAGTCTGCAACTTGTAGTTGTCGTTACTGTATCCGTATGTAGTATCTACTTATAGTATACTACTTCGTGTTAATTACAACAAACAAAGTAACTAAACATAACTCCATGGCCTTCTCTTCCATTCTTGGCTGTGGAAGACGGTGATCATGAGGATGAATGTGATTAAGATGACGACGGGAATTCGTCGGATGGTAAGTTTCACTAGAGTAGAACGCTAATTAAAAGTTTTGGCAATTCCGACAATATATAATACCGATTTAAGATCCTGTTTAGATCAATTAATTAGTGCTAATCTAATGGTTTTGGTTAGGTGGGATACTACGCCTAGTCAAGCACGTCCCTGGGTGGTAGCATCTGCCATATAGTAATAGCAAAAGTACATACATACATACATACATACATACATACATACATACATACATACA
>CM041647.1:12619046-12631015 GCA_023333625.1 Bothriochloa decipiens | reverse complement strand
ACATACATACATACATACATACATACATACATACATACATACATACAGTATGAAGAAGGGACAGATTTTGTTCGGGCGATCGCCAAAAGCATGCAGTTGTCCGTGTTGCTTATGAGCTGGGTCGACCCGGCATAAACTTCCAAATCTGAGATCGGTTTATGGTTCATTAAACGACCCAAGACGATCGACTGCGTGCGTGCGGGCATGGCGCTCGCGCAACGGAGGAGATCAACATGCAAGTTGCAAGCTGGCTCCGTTCCGTCGTCCATGCATGCCCGCGCGGGCGTAGCCGTAACGCGTTGGTGTGCGTGCCGCCGGGGAGACAAAACTTTGCAGTGCCAGACTGCCAGTCGTACACGCCGCGTGTCAGGAACACAGGGGGCCAGCGGCGGGCATGCAGCTGCTCCAGCCAACGGCAGGCGGGCACGGATATATAGTACTCTCGCTTGCTCGTCTCTCCCACGCACGTCCGTCCAGACTCACGTCCTCCTACGGTCCGGAAAAAGTGGTAGCGCCCATGGTGAGACCTGCCGTAGCCTTACTGAACGAGTGGTGCAGCGAGCATTCTGCACGCCCGGTGATATAGAGGCCCTTGAATCAGATTTTAGTACTCGGCCCTTGATGTAGACGTTGATAGATTTTGTAATCCCCTCTCTCTCTCTCTCTCTCTCTTGCGATGGTGTCATATATAAGCAAGACGTTGATAATTTCTTGGAGTTGGAGAATCCTGTGGCCTCTAAATGTTCATTTAACATTTTAGTTTCTTCTTTTCTGATGTGCGCCTGCTTCATGACTAGTAACACATTAGGTTCTTTTATCATTCCTATTTTACTTTAATAATAATGGGCTAATAAAGGCATGTGTGGTCGTTTGAGTAAACGCGCGTGTTGTTGTTTAAGCTAGGTTCCACCTTAATGTTAGGCGACAAACATTGATAATGTGATATAGCACAAATACATCATCCTTTGGATTTCACCACATTTCTATAGTAGTATTATTAATAAGTACGTAGGGCCCATAGTTCCCTATGTACGTTAGCCTTCTTCTCATCCTTGATATGGCCACGGGAAGCGCGTGCCTCTTACAAAGCAAGTTTAGCTAAAGTTGACCTCTTGAGATCATCTATGAAGTTTTATGTGTAATCTCAACCCTCTCTAGACTCTTTTATGTGTACCTTTTTTTGTCCTTTCCAGACATAAGGATTAGATTAATGCTAGGCGCTTCTTGTTCCGTGTGTGGGACTTTATACCTTCGAATTACTTCCAATGGATTAGTTTGTTCCAGGTTCAAGCAGGAGGGAGGTTGAGCAATGGCGAATCAGAATGCCTAGGAAAACAAAAAGGCGTTGAACGATCATTATCGGTGCATGCTTTTCCAAACAACAATGGCTCAAATCCCATGAGCTTGGTCAGAAAATAAAATTGTCAACGTACACTGATATTATCATTCTTTTCATCTATGATCTAGAGGATTGTAACATGTAAAATGTGGTCTGACAAGCTGTCTTTTGGACCAAATACAACATATCTGGTGGAGAATTTGCTCCGCTGAATTTATAAAATTCAAGGTAGTTTGTTAGCCTAAAGACCCGCCAACAAAGATACTAGGCATGAGGTGTTGTACCACGTCGACAAGCAAAAGCAAATCTATGTAGATGCAGAGCACGTTTGGTTGATGGTTCGGAAATTTAGCATGTGTCATATATGCCTAGTTCAAATTGCACTGATAAGAAGATATTCAGAACAATCTTATCTTGTATATAAATAATCCATCAGAACAATGCAGGAAAAACATCTTCGTATCTTGTATAGTAGGAGTATTAATTACGACATCATCGTTGGGAACTTGTGATTATATATATAGTACGAGTAGTATTTTTTTTTGAGCAATATAGTACGAGTAGTATTTTGCGTGACTCCAGTTGGGGACACATGACCGTTTTGTCGTTTTCAACTGAATCAGTGCGAGGCAGAGGGCAGAGAAGTGCACTGGCCGTTTTGTCGTTTTGGCAGCCGGCGTCCTGTATGGGGCAGCAGCCCAGCCAGCCCGTCCAGCCCCGGGGCATGAAAACGCCGTACCCGTACGGGAAAGCTGCACCTCTGCCTGTGCGGGGGCAGCCGCAGCGCCATCGCTGCCGGCGGCGTGGTGGGTGCAGATTCGGAGGACACCACGCACCGCAAACAGTGGTAGCGAGGAAGTAGTGCAGATTCAGAGCGGCAGGGTACTGCGTGTTACGACTTACGAATCCCTCCGTACTTATTCGACGATTTTTCTACCACTGTGCGTATATAACGAGTAGTACATACTGTTGTAGATCACTTGTGGTCTTGCCAAATGAATGACGCACGCCAGTGACGGTGCCAGGAATTTGCGACTGGGTATGCCAAATGCACAAAATTTCGATGCAAATATGTTCAATTTCGATACAAATATGCACAAAACGTGAGAGGATTGAGGATTTTGGGAAATTAGGGCAGCCAGTTATAGCAACAACTGGGCTTCATTGGTTTAGTTCCTTTATGGGCCGCAAAACTGGCCCATGACCATACGACGGAAACAAGAATGTATAAGATACGTATATGGATATATATACTTATTAAAGTTTTTTCTCGAATCATGGGTATGCTTTGGCAAACCGGTGCATACCCCTGGCGCTACCCATGCGCACGCGGCAGTGCGGCACACACCGCTCGCTGAGGTCCTTCTTGTTGTTGCCCCTGGCGTGGCGTTGGTAGCGCTAGCGAGCGCGTGGTTGCCGGCCATCGCCGATGAGACGACGAAATGGAGAGAGGCCGGTCCGCGCACGCCGCCGGGCCGGGTGCGTAAAGAGGATGAGGATGGAAGAGGCGCGTCAGGGCCAGACTGGTGTGTTCACAGTCACCCAGAACGCTTTAGATATGCGCGTAGAGTACGGTAACAATGTACTGTATAACCACCGCACAAGGTTCCACAAATAATATTGTTATTACAACGTACGATAGTAACTAGTGATAAAGAGTAGTTTCGACTGTTAAAGATTACAACGACTTACTGTATATATTATTGGCAGCCCGTACTTCCTTGGCGTCCAAAACGATACCTCCAGACTATGCACACGTTTCATTGACATGTGTTCTCTCTAGTATTATGCCATATAACTTCTCTCATAATGACACTATATATGTGTTTTCCAAAACATGACTCGACAATACACACGTAAGATGATAATTGTCACCTTGATTCCTTCTGACAAAGTCCAAACGGAACTAGATTTGAGGTCGGGAGACTATCTAAGAGCTTAGAGTTGGTTGGATCCAAAACAAAAAAAGAGCTTAGAGTTCACTGAGTCACTCTTCCTACGACAATACGCTGTTATTTTATTTTTTTCGCTTCTTCTCCAACTACCCCGCTCCTTGATGCCTTGCCTCTAGAACATCCTATCATAGCTAGCTCACACCTCTGTTGCCGGACTCGCTGTAGCTTGCCACTGCTGGAGAGGGCGCTTTTGCCTATAATATTTCTCGAAGAGGGCGCCGATTACCTTATGACGCCTATGGTAATCATCTTCCTTAACAATTTATGACCGCCACAATAGCTCGACAGCTGGCTTCTTGGACAGCAGCAATCGAACCTCCCACCACTGCATCATGGGGACTGAGTGAGGTTTCCTCATCTTTTGAGAAGTTGGAGGGTGGATTTCAAGCTTGAGAGGAACTCTTGAATCACTTAAATTCCAAATAAAACCGTTTTTTCCTCGCAGGGGGCTGGGATCCTCACAATCAAGGTGACTATGCACACGTTTCATTTGACATGTGTTTTCTCTAGTATTATGCCATAACTTCTCTCATAATGACACTATACTAATTAGGTGTGTTTTCCAAAAACACGACTAGGCAATGCACAAGTGAGATGAATTGTCACCTTGATTCCTTCTGACAAAGTTCAAATGGAACTAGCTAGATTTGAGGTTGGGAGACTATATACTAAGAGCTTAGAGTTGGATTCAAAACAAAAAAGAGCTTAGAGTTCAAGAAATCACTCTTCCTATGGCAAAATAAGAAAACTCTCACCCTAAAATAACTCTCACCCTAAAACACTATACTAATTAGATTTGATGGTGGATTTTAAGCTTAAGGAACTCTATAATGAATCACTTGAATACCAAATAAAACCATCTTTTTCTCGCAGGGGGCTGGGATCTTCACAATCACATCATAACATGGGCATAATAACATTATTAAAAGGTTGGAATGGATATTTATGGTGGGTAAATAGTACAATATCACTACTAGAAACACAACCTATGCCGACAGGGAAGTATAATAACCGATGGGTAGTTGGGGGAACCATGAATGGACGACAATGATCATGTTATAGCTGGTTATAAGCTCCACCGTCGCACTATGGGCTTAAAGGAAATCAATCCGACATGCCGGGGACATCCCGCCTCCGATCTTGGGCTTGCAGGAGAGCATGGCGTCGTCGCACCTGGTCGAACCACAGTACATCCTCATGGTGACCTTGACGTCAACCGCCGCGTCGCCCGGGGCGAGCTCGGTAGCGAGCTGGTCCCTGAGGAACCGCGGCACCGCGACGTCCTTGCCCCACGCCCTGGCCGTCACGCCGCCGTCGCTGATGACGATCGTAAGCTTCCTCGTCCCAGCACATAGGGGCGGTACGGAGCCGCCAGCGAGGAAGGCGTCCCAGTACGATACGTCCACCCTGGAGAACCCGGGAAGCACGCCTCGGAGAAGGCGTTGTGCGTGTTGTCGATCTGGAACGTGAGGTTGAACACCGCAAGAGTGCCGGCAATGGGCCCGGGGGCGGCGGGCTACTGCTCGGCGCCGCCGGCGAGAGACCGTCAAGGCCAGTGACGTACGTGATGGCCACCTTGTACACGGGGTCATTGGACGGGAACTTACTCCTTAGGAAGATGCCTAGGGAAGTGGCGCCAGTGAGCATGGCCACGACGACGAGGACCAGAGCGGCCACCCGGCATGCTCTTTGGCCGCCGAGGCTATTCCTCTTCCTCCATGCTTGACGCTGCCTCCCGCAGTCGCTGCCGCCGTCGTGCCTTGATGAGAGAGGAGGACAGTCATCGGCTAGTCGGACGTGCAGCGGCTTCACGGCCATTGTTTTGGTTTCTCCTGCTGCACTAGGGTAGGTCTTATTCCCCCCTCTATCTAATCTCTATCTCGAGAACTCCAATTCACTACTGGATCCGCCTCCTTTGCTGAGTGTCGGCCGCACTCGGCAAAGGCACCTTTGTCGTCGGCAAAGGCTTTGCCGAGTGCGGCTCTCGGCAAAGAATTGGTCGGCAAAGGAGTCTTTGTCGAGTGCCACCTGGCAGGCACTTGGCAAAGGCTTTGCCGAGTGCCACGCCAGCACTCAGCAAAGGTAACGGGCGCCATCAACCTGATGGCACCCTTTGCCGAGTGTGACGTGGCAGGCACTCGGCAAAGATTTTTTATTTTTTTTAAAAAATCCTTTGCCGAGTGCCGGCTCTCGGCAAAGGTATGGTCACTTTGTCGAGTGCCACGCCAGCACTCGGCAAAGCTGGGCTCTGCTGGAAAAAATGCCCAGCTTTGCCGAGAGCTGGCACTCGGCAAAGCTGGAAATATTTTTTTGGTTTTTTCTGTTTTCTTCCATTCCAGACATGCAATTTCACATATATTCACGACAATAGACTAGAATATCACATAAAAATCATATTTTATCATCAAATGATGTTAGTTACATCCATACAAATTCACCATAAATGAATTCATACATAAAGGTCTTCAAATTCATCAGTTACATCCATACAAATTTACCACAAGTCCAAAAGAGCGACAAGTTCATCTATACAAGCCCACAAGCGGGTAGTAGAGGTACCTAGCTCGACCCAACTGTAGGTGGTGCTCCTGATATTCTCTGCGCCTCTGGTACGCCACGTCCGTGGTCCACTCACGCACAATGGCCGCCCAGCAGTCCCGATACTTGTCGCACCACTCCGGACACATCTGCATGACATCAAGTATTTGACATGCCAGAAGATGAATTGAATGTTTCATGAAAGAAGTCAGAATGAATGTTTTCTACTTAATTACCTGCATGTACTGCGCCTCGGTGAGGTCGGTCTCCCTCTGAAGTAGCATCTCCCTGACTTGCGGCTTCTTCACCACCTGGCCAAGCACGTCGGCGTAGTAGCTGATGACGCACTGGAGATGCACCTCGTGGTACAGGTCCTTGAGACGATCTTTGCAGACTACCTCCTGCACTCGCGCCGCATGCTGCTCTCTCCCCTCCTCGCATGTGAAGAAGTCCTGCACACAGAACTCACACAGAACTCATCATTGTTTTAAGAACGTCCAACGAATGCGTAGTATTGAGAAATGTGGTACGATGAAAAGACTCACCCAGAACTCCCTCTTGATCTTCGCCGCCAAGGTTTCACCGTTGGAGTCCGTGACACTGGAGAAGTTCTCCCACCTCATGGACGCCTGTACCTCACCCTTGTGGGTGACCAAGCCAAGGTAGTACTGCCTAATCAGCAGGCCCTGGATGCCATTGATATGGCATGAACCACTCCCTCCGCTCACAAACGTCCAGGTACTGCATGAGTTATTAACAACAATTGTTAGTCTGCAGTTCGATTTTTAACATGTCATATGAACAAGTAGTGAAATCAACAATGGATACTTACGTCTCACCCACTAGTCGAATCACCGGGCGGCGGGAACGGAACGACCGTGGGTCAGGGAGCGATGAGGGCCCGCGGTGGTAGGGCCTGCTCGAACCTAAGGAAGCCGTCTCACCTGGTGTCGCCATCTCGCCTGGTGTCGCTGTCTCGCCTGGTGTCGGCTCATCCCCGTCATCGTCGTTGTCGTCGTCGCCGCCGCCGCCGTCGTCACCGGTCGTTGTCGTCGTTGTCGTACCCCCTTGCGGGGTCTCCTAGAACTGCAGCCTCCTCGTCGACGTGCGACGTCCGCTGGGGGGCATCCCCCCTACTAGTCGACGGCTCCACCAACACCTCTTCCTCCTCGTCGTCGTCGGCGATCGCCTGCTCCTCGTTGCAGATCTGGTACTGTGAGCGGACCTTTCATTGCGGCCGCTGCCGCCTTCTGCTCGGCATTTTGTCGAGGGCCCGCAATGACAAAGATTAAAATAGTTAGCATAAATAAATGACAAGTACTTGTAAATAAACATAATGTGCAAGGTAATAATAATAATAACAATATAGTATTACATGAATTAGAAATTATCTCTACGAACGGCAATATGGCTGGCGTGTAGTCGTCATCACTATTGTCGTCATCACTATCAATATTGTTGAGCTCTCTTAAGTGTCGGGCATCATCTCCATCGTCATCATCATCTACATCGTCCTCAACAACTCCATCGCGCACCATCTGCCATCGCTCAAGGATTCGTAAGTCCTTAGCATCCTGCACCTCATCACCCTCGTCCTTATCGATGTCATTATCTACTTCCATGCCCATCAGCAAAAGAATATCTATCTCCAAACTCCGTTCTAGCCCCTCAGGTTGATAGAACTCATCTGTCTTTGGGTCAAAGTTGTAATCATCATCGTTTGGGACAGCTTTACCACGTGGCGATACCAAGTGCACAAGGCTCCAACCCGCAAGCTTCTCGTCTTTTTGGCACGCCCATGGGAGGTAATAAACTTGCGTGGCATCTTGGTTAGCCACAATATAGATATCGTCTCCTTTATAGTTGGAATCCTGTCGAATTTTGACTTGCCCAATCTTAAGGTCTCTT
The DNA here is from genome assembly GCA_023333625.1 of Bothriochloa decipiens. Classification (NCBI taxonomy): domain Eukaryota; kingdom Viridiplantae; phylum Streptophyta; class Magnoliopsida; order Poales; family Poaceae; genus Bothriochloa; species Bothriochloa decipiens. Next base: position 12,623,275 of record CM041647.1, on the reverse strand, counting down.
TTCGTGACATCAGGATCGAACCAATGGCATTTGAACACCACTGGCTTAAAATCTTTGGCACCCAAAAATTTGAGCTCGTATATCTCTTCGACTATGCCGTAATAGTCCTTCTCATCCATGCCTGGTGTACGAACTCCGCAGCACGTGGTTTTTAGGTTGGGCCGACTCTCCTCATAGCTTCTCGTGCAAAAGCGATAGCCATTCACATCATAAACGGTGAATGACTTGACCCTACGGGAGAAGCCATTGCCCACCTATTTCAATTCATCACTCATTTGCGCATCCGACTGGGTCTGCAAGGTCAGGATAGGTAGATCATTACATTACTCGCTCCTAGGAGCAAAGTGGAATCTCAAAGTCCGAATGAGGTTACTTGGATGGTACCTTTGTACAGAACCAGAAAATAAAATCGGGCACACCATGTCTAAGAAGATGGTCTTCTTCTTGCTTGATAGGAGCCCTATTGCCTCTCCAGTGTTCATTAATATATTCCCTAAAAAAAAGAGACATGGGGGTCGGATTGATAGGTGGAGGATAGTGACGGCGTATGTAACAAGCTCATTGAGAACTTACTTCTGATAAGGAATGCATTCATCAAGGTTCAACAACAAGTACCTCATGATAGTGCGCCACTCATCATGGGTCAATTTCTTGTTGGTACCTGCGCTTCCTCTTCCGAGATCCCCTTGGAAAAGACTGAGGTTCGATGAGTTCTCATCGGTGTTATAACGAGGGGTTGGATTGTACACGCTGGGAAGTTTCTCAGTATAGTACGGCTGTGTGAAGGTCGACACCTCCTCCAAAATGAATGCCTCTGCCACGGAAGCCTCAATTTTGGCTTTATTTCTACACTTTTTTCGAAGAAGCTTTAGACACCTCTCGATTGGATAGCACCAACGGGCCTGCACGGGCCCCTCCAACCGTGCCTCGCGCGGTAGGTGCAAAATCAGATGCTGCATCGATTGGAAGAAGCTGGGTGCAAATATGATCCTCAACTTGTAGAGCAACAAAGGTGCAGCCTTCTCCAGGTCAAGATAAACATCTCGAGATAACTCCTTGGCATAAAGCTGACGGAAGAAATAGCTCAACTCTGCCAGGACACGCCACACTGGCTCGGGGAGGTATCCCTGGGTCATTGCAGGAAGGATCCGCTCAATCCATATGTAGAAGTCATGACTCTTCATCCCTAAGACTTTCATAGTCTCCAAGTTCACTCCCCTACTTAGATTCACCGCATACCCATCAGGGAACCGCAGTGTCTTGATCCACTGCAGTACTTCCTTCCTATCTGGTCTTTTCAGGATGTAATCGGCTGGGCCCTTTTTCCATTTCTTGCCTGGCGTAGGGGTCTTCATCACTAGCTTTGGTATATCAAAAATCCTTTCCACGTCCAGTCTAGCTTAATGTTGTCCTTTGACTTCTTACCAATGTCCATGAGTGTTGCCCAGAGTGCCTCGGCGACATTCTTTTCTATGTGTATTACATCGATGTTGTGTGAAAGAAGGTCCTTGAAGTACGGTAGCCTAGTGAAGCCTGATATATGAGTCCACATGTGGTCGTTATCATATCCAATAAAACCACCATTCTTTTTATCAATTTGGAGAGCCTCTATCTCGGCAAGGACGTCGGCAGGGCTCTTAACCTGAGGAATGGGGTCGGTGACTTGAACACCTTTCGTGAAGTGCTTTTTATCTCGTCTCAATTTAGGGTTCTGAGGCAGGAATTGCCGATGTTTGTCGAAAGAAGAATACTTGCCACCCTTGGCCAGCTAGGTGAACATCACATCTGCCTTGCATGTTAGGCAAGGGAACTTCTCGTGAACAGACCACGTGCTGAATAAGCCATATGCCAGGAAGTCATGCATTGAATACTGGTACCACACATGCATTGTGAAGTTCCTCTTTGTAGCTCGGTCGTACGTCAGTACCCCTCTTCCCAAGCATGTTGCAATTCATCCCACACTGGCTGCATGAATACACCCATATTGTTGCCCGGGTGTCCAGGTATTATCAGTGTCAAGAACACGTTCCTGGGTTCAAACATGATGTTAGGAGGAAGATTGAGGGGATCACGAACACGGGCCGACAAGTGTACGGGGCTGCCATCATTCCAAATGGGTTGAACCCATCTGTTGCCAGCGCTACACGTACATTCCAAGCCTCCATAGCCTTGTCAGGATTCATGTCATCGAAGTGCTTCCATGCTTCACCATCCGCTGGGTGTACCATCTTGTCATTGTATTTTTTGCCATTCTTGTGCCACGTCATCTGTTTCACGGACTCCTCTGTCATGTACAGCCATTGGAGCCTCTGTAGGAAAGGAAGGTGCCGTATGACCATATCGGGGATCTTAGATTGTTTCTTCTTGCCATCACTGTCTTCTACCTCCACAAACCTAGAGGCTTTGCACATTGGACAGTGTGTTGCTGTCTCGTGGTCTCCCCTGAATAGGACGCACCCCTTCGGACAAGCTTGGATCCCCTCATATGACATATTAAGTGCACGAAGGAGCCTCTGTGACTCGTACGTGTTCTTCGACAGGGCGTGAGGATCCGAAAGCAGTTTGCCAACAACTGTCAACACGAGATCGAAGCCGTCTCGACTAATGCCTAGTTACGACTTCAATGATATTAGGTGTGAAATGGCATCCAGTTGCGAAACCATTGTCTTCTTGTGAAGGGGCTTCTGTGCCGCCTCCATCATGGTGTAGAACGCCTTTGTGGTTTCCTCTGGATCTTCCTCTACCTCCATTCCTTCAACGAACCGTGCATCATGAAAGTCTGCCATCATGTCTGCCATCCTGGCATCTGCATCATACTCCTCGAGGAGGGGTCTCACCACCTCCTCCCTAAAACGATGGTGTTCACTATGGTGGATCCAGTGGGTATAGTTTGGAACGAATTCGTTATTGTGAATATCTACTCCCACGGCACGCTTTTGTTTCTTTTTCTTGTTCTTACACTTGCTATAGGGACACGGCATCCAACTTGACCCTTTAGCAGCTGGGCCAAATGCATGCTCCAGGAAAGCATTGGTCCCCCTAACCCATTCAGAGGTCTTACTTGCGAAGCCCGTGTACATCCACTCACGGTCAGCCATCCTCTATCATACGCCAATGTAAGCGGGTAATAAAACCAGCATTTGCATCTACAAGGCGTTCCTACCATCTAATAGGTGAAGGATAGGTCCTATTCCCACCCGAGGATGCGTCGATGAGGTTAGCTTCCATGCTCCACTCCCGTCCGAGACAAAATTTCAGCAGCACCTCCCCGCTGTTCTCTCGATACACGTCCTGGCAGGGAGAGTGTGTATCCAGAGAACAACGGGGGGTGCTGCCGAAACTCCGAGTCGGACAGGAGCGGAACATGGAAGCTAACCCATCTACGCATCCTCGGGCTGTCCAAAAAATGTGGACAATCCGAAAGAGATACCGTTACAGATATGCACTGATCTGCATACCAACGACCGTGTATCCCTTTCGGACGGGAGACGCCTAACTCGGCTACGCGATCTACGTACAACAATGGTAAGGAAGAGAGGTGATTTATACCTAGGGTGGCGGTGGATATAGGTTAGCGGGACAGTGGCGACGAAGACGATCAGGGTGGCCGAGTCCCTCCCATGGGTCCTGCAAATAAGGGCAATAGGTTAGTTATTAAAACTATACGTTACCCATGGGTCCTACAAATAAAACTATAAGTTATTAAAAATTTCGACAGAACCTCCCCGTGGTTTCGATAACCTGCAAAAAGAATGGCACGAAGGCCGACATCCACAAACAACGGCACGAAGGCCGACAATCACAACGGCACGTAGGCCGATGACTACAGCGGCACGAAGGCTGACAAACAGAGAAGGGTGATATACCTAGTCACGACACGTGTGTTGACAGGGATGCCATGCAGAGAAGAAGGCGGGGTGAAGGCCGGCGAACCTCCTTCTTCTCCTCCTCTTCCTTCTTCCTCCTTCTCCCCCCTTCTTCCTCCTCTTCTTCTTCCTTCTTCTCTTCCCCTCCTCTTCCTCTTCTCCTTCTCCTTCTTCTTCTTTTTCTTCTCCTCCTCCTCCTTCTTCTTTTTCCTTCTTCTTCCCTTCCCTTCTTCTCCCCTTCCCTTCCCTTCTTCTTCCCTTCTTCCCTTCCCTTCCCTTCTTCTTCCCTTCCCTTCTTCTTCTCTTCCGACAGGGGGAGGGGGGGAGGGGGGACGGGGGCACCGGTAGCGGGGGAGGGGGAGA
>CM041647.1:12496372-12614046 GCA_023333625.1 Bothriochloa decipiens | reverse complement strand
CCGCCGCCGCCGCCGTCGTGCCTTGACGGTGGACAGTCGATTAGTAGCACGTGCGGCGGCTTACCGGCCATTGTTTTGGACTTTTGGTTTCTCCTGCTGCTAAGGTATTTCTCTCTCTGTCGACGAGCTGTTAAATTGATCTATTGTGTCGATCGGGGACTCCGTGTATGGTTGCTGCTAGTATGTAGATATATACTCCGTACTTATCTCAGGACGTGTAAATTGTATCCGAACTGATCGAACGAATGTTTCGGTGGGTGATGTGTTGCAAGTTGCAACTGACATCCGATAGATTTTCGTGCATGTTATCCGAATAATTTTATTTTCTGTTATATTAGCATCAAACGGTTTTTTTTAATCAGACGCCGGGGAGGTCGGGATGACCCATGCAACAACGTGGTATATTGTTAGGGTCGGCGCGGTCTCCATGGCCCGTGGCCATGCATACGCGCTCGTTCGGCGACCATATGGACATTGGACAATGGGCCAATGGCGACGACGCGTTCACGTTCACGGCGAAAAGGTCGTCCTCCTACGGGAGACGTCTAGAGCGAGCTTCGACCGCCATAGCAGGCGCGACGCGCGGAGTTTACGGGCACGAGGCAGGCGCGACGCCGTGGATCGTGGTGTGGGCGCTGATCGTTGAAGCCCTTTGGTCGGCGATGGAATGGAACACGGCCGACTGGTGATGTCGAACCGGCGAAGAGAACGACGCGTCGACTAGCTTAGCGCGCAGCAAGGCGGCGAGAAAGCGGTGCGCAGCTGCGAAGTCGGTGAGAGGAAGGTTAGGGACGCGGGCCTTTTTTTGTAGACTGGGCCATGTCAAAAGAGAAAAATGGCGGTGGCTCCTGGTGACCGCGTGCGTCCCGTTCGGCGCTAGATACATCGCCAGTACTGGAGTAGAAGTGAGTTCATTCCTGCCTGATTAAAGTGGAGGTCTAGACGTCTAGTGCCCTAGTGGTGGTCGCCATGACAGAGGGCCATGGCTCCAAAGCACATCAACGGCCTAAAATAATGCCACTAGTAATGTGTGTTTTCCAAAGGGGGGCGGGTCCGCGAGTTGCAACATGAAGTTGACATTTGCGACGTCTAAATCAACTTGCAACATCTTAAATCTATTATTCCAATATTCAGGAAAATATGTTATAACATCTCAAAATTGATAGTTGCAGCATTAAAAGAAAAACATGATGTGACATTTTAAAATCGAATACATTCAAGAAAACATATGTTGCAACGTCTCAAAATTTTTGATCGTTTTAGTGCGTATCTTATTAGGCGCCGTGGGAAGTCGGGATCCAAATGCATCGACGTGGTATGTTGTTAGGGTCGGCGGCCTACACTCCATCCTGGCCATGCATAGACGATGACGACTGACTATGACTATGTTACTGCCTAGCTAGTACGTGCCTACTACTCCGGTCGCCATGCGCTTAGCCCTGTGCATGGATCTTATGATCCACCCAATCCACCCACCCAAAGCCCAATCCAACCCATGAGAAGTATTGATGCATGGATTGGGAAGAAAATTGTATGGGCGACGGGCGTACCGCGCAGCCCGTGCGCTCCACAGCTCGATGGTTGCCGCGTGGATGCGCGTTCCATCGGACAACAGCTGTAAACTGCTCGGCCCTGTGCTTTCCCATCTGCTCCCCATCGCAGGATGGCTCGGCTCCACTCCACATTGACTCATCTCGGCCCCATCCTTCCCATCGCGACCCTCATCTGCTGTGACTCCGCCATTGCGCATTGTCTGAGCCTCCGGGGAAGAGCACGGCGCGGCCTCCACTTGGGAAGAACTTGTCGTGGCCAGAGCACCGCGGCGGCCCTTGTCGGAGACGGAGGCGGCGGTCCACGGCGGAGGCGACTGCGGGCTCGCGGCCGCGCCAAGAAGCAGCAGATCACCCACCGCCGTGCAGCTCCAACCTGGCCTGCCGGAGGCTGCACGCATCTCGTCGGAGGAGTAGGCGAAGGGAGCGGCGAAGCAGTGGTTCCGGCGCCGTGCAGCACCTCTGTGGTGTCCTTCTTGCTTGCCTCCTTTTCTGTCTCTGTGTTGTGCTTGCCATGAGGCGTCATTCCAGACAGGGCAGTCTCTGCCCATGGTGAGCACCTCCCTTGCACGCCAGATGTTCGGCAATTTTCTCCAACCATTCCAGCACCTGGATTCTAAAATTTTCTTTCGCCTATTCATGTGCAGGGACATTGCCAGCTTCCGTGCGGTGTCTCTACCTGGTATTGTGATGTTCCCTATACAGGCTTCTGAAGATCTTTAGTTCCAAAAGATAGGACTTATGTCTTTTGCTTGAATGTAACTAGGATGGTTGCCAAAGATGTAAATACAGAGAGAAGATAGGCACTTCATGTCACTGTATGGATATGTTACAGAAATTGTAGAGGTTCATTGATACTTGTCAAATGTAAACTATGACTTTTATATAAAATGTATTTGGATGTTTTGAAATCAGCACTGGAATGGATGTCATAATAATATCATTGTTAATCTGAAATCCATTGTTCAGATCAAAGCTAAGCAGTTGTATTGTTTCATTTCAGTTTGTCACTTTACAGCAAATGAGCATTGTTATATAGATTCATGATTTTGCACTCCTTCAAAATGTAACTTCCTAACAGCAGTAGCATCTTGATCAACTCCCATTAGGAGCCTTGTGTATCCTCCTGGAATGTATGCTGCACCCATTACAGAAGGCTCTGGAATTAAACTGAAGTGTGTCAATGTGGAATTGACATATCCACCTTGCAGGAAAGGAACATCCATGGATGAAGATGGCCCAGCATTAGAATTCTGTCATATATAGTATAAAAAAGTGTTCAGAAATTATGCTTGTAAGAGAATGAAACATATATGATAGTGGTTTGGATCTAATTTCTTACAGTTATTTGGTTTAGATCAACATATTTATCTCTTATTTTTACATCACTGTTTCCCATGTCTTCACCTACAATACAGTTTATATGATAATCCAATATTCACAAGAAAATGTTGACATAATCAAAGGTAGTGGGCAGGTTAGTACCTTTTTTCTGACCACCTTTCTTCTTCTTCCCTTCCTTCTTTTCAAAAATATTTTTGAAACGTGTACTCTTTGGTACTTTTATTACTTCAGGCATTCGAAATGATATTACACCATTTAATGGTTGTTGGACACTTTCATTTTGAATTGGAGATACCTCGATGGATTTTTCTTGCATCTCACTTAGATAAGTATCCGCTTCTAGGTTCAGGTTATGTATGGTTTTCTGCAATTTATCGAGAAGTTCTTTTGATGGTGAACACTTAAATGTAAGAGATGTAGCCTGTCGAGATATAAGTGCTGCTTGTGTTTTCAAATCTCCTGTCTAAGTTTCTTGTTTCTCAATATAAGATTCAGTTTTCGCATATTTTGTCCATCTAGGCAGTATGTATTGCGATGGCAAATTGTATACTCTATTTGTATTGAAGACTCTGAGAGCATGCTTGCACAATAAACCTATAAGATACAATTGCCAATTTAAATTTAAACAACCCATATTATTGATAACAATGTATAAATTGAAATATAAATAGTATATATACCTATTGTTTCAAACATCCGACAAGAGCATGTAATGGTGCAATCTTTAGTGTTCAATGCTACTGTTGCTCCATGGTCAGACTCCATATACTTAATAAAGAATGTCAAGTTTGTCCCCGCAGCTTCTAACAAATCACAAGTCAGTGTAAATTGTCTCTTAAATTCTTCCTCAAACTCTGAATACATTCTCTGTGTAAATTATTCAGCTGCAGTTTTCAACATTGGTAGATTTGGAGCATATGGAATTGGGTTCTTTCAACGTGACTTAAAATCAGCATCCAATTCATTTGCACGAAGACTAACCACAACCTTCTCACATTCTACAAGGAGTTCCGAAATACCAAGTCTCCTATGAAATCTTTTCTTAAAAACATTATTCATACCTTCACTCCTTTGTGTTGAGTTCATGTCTACTGTAAAACAGTCACGGTACACCGCAGCCCACTTGCCCTCAAAGCATATAGGTTTGCCATCCATAAGTTATTCTCAAGGTTGTATTTAGCCAACAATTGATGCCATTTCTCTATGAAATAAGTCTCTGACTTGTCTTCATACACACAATTCTTGAAATCTATTAGGAACTTGTCACCTTTCTTATCTGACTCATGAACACATTTCTTATCTGACTCATGAATTACATGACTAAGATGTTTAGCGGCATTTAAGCAAATGTGCCACAAATAAAGATGATGGCTTGTATTTGGGAATACATAAGCAATCACTGCTGCCATAGCCGTGTCTTGATCTGTAAAAATTGTGCTAGGGTGCTTTCCTGACATTGCCATTAGAAAGGTTTCAAAAAACCAAACAAATGATTCAATAGTTTCATTAAATAGGAGTGCACACCCAAAAATTATTGTTTTCTTGTGATGGTTGCAGCCAAGAATTGGAGCAAAAGGCATTTCAAATTTATTAGTTTTAAATATGGTGTCAAATGACACAGCATCACCGAAACATTTGTAATCCATGATAGACTGACCATCTGCCCAAAGGAAATTTGCTATACGACCATCTTCCTTGTCAACTTGAAATGCATAAAAAAATGTAGGATCCTGTAACTGTTTATTTCTCAGATATTCAGATAGTGTTTGTGCATCATTGGCTTCTAAGTATTGTCTACGCTTACGACCAATCTCATTATTGCAATCCATCTTAGAAAATGGTGTGTTCTCTTCCTCTCCATAAAACTGTTTCATGAACTCATAAACTTGAGCTGGCTTCATTCCAGCTTCTCGGATCCGCCCAATCAATTTCCTATCCGCCTCTATAACCTGTTATTGGGATCTCAGCTTGTGTGCCTTATATGGACTAGCAAGATAATGATTGTGCTGTTCTTACATGCGCTCCTGTAAACCCACCCATGCACAGCCTTACATGCGCTCCTGTACACATTTATAGCGTGTTTGATTCATGATGTCATATAACGGTGCAAAATAATTTTATTTTATGTTAAGATCTCAGTTGTGAAAGAGGTTTTAATTTAATGAAATATAGCCCCTTTCTTGAAAAATAAAAAAGATCGATGAATGCCATTAGCTACCTTTGCAATCAGCTTCTTGGATGGCAGCAGTTGGACATTCGCTACAGCCAAAAATCTTAGATATTCGGGGCTCAAAGGGTTTCTCCTCATCTCCGAGGGGTTGGAGTTAGTGTTTAGAGAGGTTAGATATTTTCTTCAGCTTGTGGCTGAGTTGGAGAACTATGGAGCACTCAAATTTCTGAAAAAGAACACATATTTTGTCATTAGAGGTTGGGATTGGAAGATCGCTGGAATCACATCATAATTTGGGCACACAACATTTTATTTTATTTCTGTTGTTCACTTAAACTTATTGGCCACGCCATAACATCAACCGGCTTATCAAGGAAACAAACTATCAGACGAACTGGCCGATTAAAATAAGAGCCTATTTGGGAGGGCTCCCAATAGCTTCGTAAAGCTTTTTTTTTTGCCAAACAACTCATTTCACAAGTGAAGCTATTTTTTTCTCCCTCTCACAAAGCAATGAAACATGACAGAGATGAAAATAGTAGCTTCTACCGGCTCTCTCATTAAGCCCTAACACCACTGCCCTCTTTTAGATGAAAGATAATTACATGAATTGCCATCAATATGACAACATGGTGATAAAACTGGGACAAGACAGGGGCGTATTGGACAATTATTGTTCTCTCTCATATTCAATGTTTTAAAAAGTGGTAGACAAAAGCGAGCGGAGCAGCTCCACTCAGCGCCTAGGCGGACTAGGCGGCGCCTAGGCGTTTCTAGGCGTTTTCCAAAAAGCGGAGCTAAATAATATATTTATATATATAGTTTAGCAACAACCACACTTGCTCAAAGATGAAATGGCTGCAAAGGATCCACATAGGTAAATATTAGTTCACCATAGCGTACATAACAGCGAACACTAGTTCATAACAGCGAATTACAAGCTAGCAAAGATGAAATGTGACTGAAACTGAATGCAAGTTAAAATAAGTCTTAACAGCAAATCAGAAGCTAGCAATGATAAAATGTGACTGAATGCAAGTTAAAATAAAAGTACTAAGGCGAATCCTCATCTACGAAATCATCCATTGCATTTGGATCCACTCCCACATCATTGTCATCGTCCTCGTAATCAATTTCATCATCATTCAAAGATGCTTCTCCTTCCAAGTTAGATTTGAAGTCATCTTCATAGAGCTCTCTCACTGTCCTCATCCGACGAGGATATGCAGTTGCAGTGCCCTCATCCACATCCATCATTTCAACATCGACGATGTCGTCATCATCATCATTTACTGGACGTTCTGGTCCATATGCTTCTTCAATGAGCCAATCTTGAACATGAACAACATCATTTGCAAGAAGGACATCAATCTTATTCCCCTTCTCTTTATTTCTCTCTTGTTTCTCCATCAGCCTTGCATTGAACTGAACATATACTAGATTTTCAAGGCGGCTCACATCCAGCCTTTTCTTTTCTTTGTGTGTACCTACAATATCAAAATGACATCCACAAGTCAGATTTTAGAAACAGTGCATATTATTGAGGCGCTAGCAGGTTTAGGAAAATGAAATCCTGGAGACTTACACCCTCAAAATAGCTCCAATTTCTTTCACAACCAGATGCGCTAGCAGTCAAGCCAAGAATCCTTATAGCCATTCTTTGTAAAGTGGGTGTCTGACATCCATTTGTAGCCCACCATCCAGCTACATGTTGAAAGATCAATGTTTTGAGTAAACAATTTAAACATCGATGATACACATACAAATATCATGTGACAGTGACAAGAAGCAACATACCTGGACTAAAAGTAATGTCTTTACATCCATTTTTTGCTGGAATTTTTCCAAAGAATCCTTCTTATTTCTTGAACTTTTCATAGTCCACATTGATTACTTGAGATTGTTTCTCATCATCACAATGATAAAAGGTTTCTACAGTGGTGAAGAACCCATCCATGATATTTTCATCAAGAAATATGCTTTGATCAACATAGGAGTAGTACGGATTGAGGAGGTAGGCTGCCAGGTGCAACGGTGCATCAAGCCTGTCCTTCATTTTTTTTATCCATGGCATCAACGATAGGCTTGTAGTCACTCTCCTTGTTATCAAAAACAACCTCTTTAATCACTTTTTTTGCTTTCAAGATTTCTCCATATATAAAGGCCAAAGATGCCTTGTCACTGTCCGCCATGTGAAGGAGATGGACCAATGGCCCAAAAACTTTCAAGCAACGAGAAACTCCATTCCAAAAGGCCCTGCTGCCCAATGTTATCCCAGCTGCCTTGCCTTTACCAACCTTGGTGAGGTTATTCTTTGTCCACTCATCACTCCAGGTCATATTCCTTAACTCATTTCTTTTCTTGTACAAGCTTTGCAAAGTGAGGTAAGCTGATGCAAACCTAGTCACTCCCGGACGTATTAAGTCCCTCTTCTTGGTGAAACGCCTCATCAAGGCCAAGGTCCTATGATGTGAGTAGATAAATATTGTTGCTGCTTTTGCTCTGTCAATGGTTGGCTTGAATTTTGGGTTTGCACCAATACTTTGCAGCATCAAATTGATTGTGTGAGTTGCACATGAACTCCAAAAGATTCTTGGCCTCTTTTCTTTAAGCAATTCCTTTGCAGCCATATTGTTTGCAGCATTATCTGTGACCACCTGCACCACATTTTGTTCGCCTATCCTCTCAATACAAGCATCCACATAGGTAAATATTAGTTCACCAGTGTGTGACTCATCAGATGCCTCTTTTGATTCTAGAAAAGATGTACCCAGTGAGCAATGCGAACACATGTTCATTATGGACCTTCTTTTCCTGTCTGTCCAAGCATCGGTCATGATGGAGCAACCTGTCAAGACCCTCTCATCTTCATGTGCTTGCAGCAACTCCCTAGTGCTCTCAACTTCTTCCTTCAACAACTTTCCCCCAAGCTCATATTGAGGGGGGATTTCAAAACCAGGACCAAATCTCCCTAATGCCTCACAAAATCGTTTGAAGGCATCATTTTGGATGGCGTTGAATGCAATATCTGTAACAAGAAAGAGTTAGTTAACAACTTATAAAAAAGTAACATGATATAAAAAAACTTATATACTATAGCTGAGGTCTGAACATACTTGATTGGTACATCCATCTTGCAAGGCATTGTTTCACCTTCCAATGCCTTTCCTTGAAAAGAGCAGCACTGATGCTTTGTTGCTGTCTTGCTTGTGTTGTTGTAGCATCCTTGGGAGGGTCTACAGGATTGACAAAATTATCCATAGGACCAACCTTGTTAGGTTTAGAAGAGCCAACGGGCTCAGCTCCATTACTTCCATCAACATCATCAACAATAACAGGTGAAGCAACAGATTCATTCGGACCATTCCCAATATCCACCTCATTTCTAACTTCCTCATCATGAGCTCGTTTGGCCTTCTTCTTGTTCTATGCTGCTTGAATAGCCTTGGCACATTCATCCTTCTTGTGTAGCATCTCTGCATTTTACACATGCATTGCCAATACCAGCCACATGTTGCTTGAGCCGGTAAATTCCTCCTTTCACCTCCTTCTTGCACCTTTTGCAGGTTACTGCATTTTGATTATTTGGATCGGCCAAATATCCATACTTCCAGCCAACGTCATCTGACTTCCTCTTAAAAAGAGTAGGAGTCGTCACCTTAGGTGCTGAAGCAGCGGAAGACATCCTAGTTCCTAGATCAAATCAAGCTTCAAGGCTTCAAGTAAGCAGTGGGAGAATCAGAAGATATAAATCCATGGCAAGAATTCAAAGTTCAGACAGAGTGACCTTTAGTTCAGAGTAACAAGAATCTAAGCATTTGGTTTAGTTCAGAGTAACAAGAATCTGCATTTGGTTCAGTTCAGAGTAATAGTTTCATGAAGAGATTCTAAATCAGTAAATCTGCTTCATGTTTCATAAAAGGCATGAAGATATAGCTACTTTATTATGTGAGCAAAGGAAAAACAGGAGCATGTAGTAGCTACGAGGGAAAATTTAGCAACCACAGAACAGGGGAAATTTAAGCAAACGAAAAACAGGAGCAAGTAGCAGCTACGAGTTCTAAGGGAGACAAGGCCCACCAGGAAGATCTTGCTGCCGCTGCTGCCGGGCCGTAGCAGCTCCCCAGCAAGGGGCTTGGTGTGCCTCCCCTGCAGCAGCTACGTGTGCCTCCCCTGCAGCAGCCGACAGAGAGGGAGGGGAAAGAATCAACGCCGGCCGCCGGTTGCCGGCCGGAATCGCGTGAGAGCAGGACGGCGGCGGCGCTCAATTTTTGGCAGCGGGAGAGGGCAACACACGCTAGGGCAGCCAGCAGGAACACTGGTTTTGTCCAGGCGGGCGGGGAAGACGGGCTGGGCCGCCGTGATTTTTTTGCTGGCCCATGCAAAAAAGCGACAGAGCGGAAAAACGCGCCGCTCAGCCACGCTTTTCACCGCCTAAGCGTTTGCCCGTTTAATTGTGTCGCTCAGCTGAAAGCGACGCGCTGGCCCAGCGCTCAGCGCCTAGGCGGCGCTTAAGTGGCCTAAGCGTCCGCTTTTTAAAACACTGCTCATATTGAACAATTATTGTTCTCTCTCAGCCATTAATTAATTGTTGGTGAAACTATTTTGCCAAACAACATTCCCAAAACAGCTATATAAAGCTATTATAAGTTGTTGGGAAAGCGATTTTATAAAAACCAGCTTCACTAATAAAGCTAAACCATCCCAGAGCCTAAAATGCAGACATTTATAATATGGTATTTATAAGGGGTAAATAATATAATAATTTTAAATCCAAGCTAAAACACAAATAGAACTGACAGTTGTCATCCTAGCTTACAGAAAAGTCTAGTTGCAAAAAAAAAAAACTTATTGTAATGACAATAAAGAATGAGGGCGATCTAGACGACAGGCCGGAGACGTCCCGCCTCCGATCCTGGGCTTGCAGGAGAGCACGGCGCTGCCGCAGGAACCGTGCTGGCAGTACGTCGGCATGGTGACCTTGACGTCCACTGACGCGTCGCCCGCGGCGAGCTGGTCCCTGAGGAACCACGGCACCGCGACGTTCTCGGCCGACGCCCTGGCCGCCACGCGGTCGCTCCGCCACGCCCCGGCGCACAATGGCGGCATGGAGTCGCCGGCGAGGAAGACTCCCCTGTACGAGACGTCTGCTCTCGAGAGGCCCGGGACGCACGCGCCGTAGTCCGAGATATACGTGTTTTCGATCTGGAACGTGAGGTTGAATACTGGGGAGAGCAGCGCCGCCGCCGGCGGCGAGGTCGGCCTCGTCAGGTCGACGTCCTCCAGGCCGGTGACGCCCGTGATGGCCACCGTGAACACGGTGTCCTCCAACGGGAGGGAGTACATCAGGAGACTGAGGACGATGAACGACAGGGGGAAGATGAGCGCGGCGAGGACCACAGTGAGTTCCGCGCATCCTTCTTGGTCGCCCCATGGTCGAAGCTCCGGCGGCTGATCATCGGCCATTGTTTTGGTTTCTCTCCTGCTGGTGCTGCTGCTAGGTTTTTCCCCCTCTCTCTCCCGATCTCCAATTGATCCGAACTAATATATAATGTTTCAACGGCGGGGCGAGGTGTTGCAACTGAACTCCGACGATAGATCTGCATGCCTTCGTACGTTTGATTTTACTTTCTATTAGCATCAAACAGTTGTTTTAGTTAGACTAGTTAAGTGCCAGGATTAAAAAAAGTTAAGTGCCCGTGCGTTGTACTGGGAGTAAAATAATGCTGGTATAATATGTATCATGATCCATATCAAAATTTTAAGAGGACACAAGAATCACTGAAAATTTTGTTCCTGTCAGCTATGAGGGGTCAATAGCTCTGCTGACAGCCCAAATTGGCCCAACGTAACTCCAAGGATTTTACAACATTTTCTACTGTATAAGTCAAAAATACTTTGCATGTTAGCATCACAAAACGTCTTGCCATTCGAAATAAAATCATGCGTCCGTACGTGTGATTTTATTTTCTGTTAGCATCAAACAACTACTACAGTAGTGCTTTTCCGCAGCGGGCATGACCGTCCGCCAACGGTGCAACGACACGATAAATGGCGGCACCACCGCAGCGGGCGTGGGTGCCTGCTGCCGTAAACCCCAAGTACTGCAGCGGGCCCATTAGGATGCCCGCTGCAGTAAATAATTTCAAACAAATAAAAAAGAGAAAAAGCCCGTATGGGCTTGGATCTGGGCTTGCATATCGCCACTGTCGCCGCAACCCTACCGCCACTGAGAGACCCGCCGCTGCGCCGCCGGGAGGAGCTGGCGCCCGCGCACCGCCGGGAGGAGCCGGATCCGCGGGCCCTGAGGCGGCGCTCCTAACCGCGCCAAGCTCCTACACGCTGGATCCCGCCGCCACCCTTGCTCCTCCGGCCGGATCCCGCCGCCATCCAGTGGTGCGCCGCTAGATATGCATGAAGAGAGGGTGAGAAGATGAGAGAGAACGAGGAAGGGGCGGGCACAATAGGGGAGAGAGAGATGAGTGAGCCATACCTGAACGGAGGGGCTCCACCGGTCGATGAGGACGGAGCCGCCGGCCACCGTCGGGATCCAGCAACCCCGCGCCATGGATGGCCCCAACCACCGGTCGGATTCAGCCACCACGTGCCACCACCGGCCGGATCCGGCGTCCACCGCGCGCCGCCACCCTGCACCGGCAGGATCCGCCGCCAGGGAGCGCACTGCCCGCCGCTGGTTGGAGAGGACCGGGGAGGGAGGGAGGGAGGGTGGAGAGGACCACAGAGTGCGGCACTGGAGGAGTGAGAGCGGGAGGAGTCGCGGGAGTGCTGCGCGGACCGCGGAGGACGGCTTGGGAGGAGTGAACCCTAACTGCCCGTTTTTTATACGTAGACCGGATACTGGGCTCACCTTGGGTTATTGGGCGGCGGCCTTTTACGTAGCGGGCCTTATTGGATGCCCGCTACGATAAATCGATTTACTGCAGCAGGCAATGGTGGCCGTTATGGTAAATAAAAAGTGCCCGCTGCGGTAAATCAGTGGGCCGAAAAAACGTCCGCTGCAGAGGTCTTTTAGGCAATGTTGCAATTTTAGCGTAGTGAACAGTTGTTTTAGTTAGAAGAGCCAGGTCGAATAACAAAACACCCGATCGATCCATCATCCGTTATAGTGCGTGTAGCTTAGACACCGGGAAGTCGGGATCCATGCATCGACGACGTGGTATATGTACATTGTTAATTAGGGTTGGCGGTTTAACTACTCCCTGCATCTTAAATTGCATGTCATCTAAAAATCTCAAAGAGTCAAATCTTCTTAAATTTAACTAAGATTATAGAGAAAATTATAAAAACTTATAATATCAAACAAGTATTCTATGAAAATATAGTTAACGAATAATTCAATGATATTTAGTCGACATCCTAAATATTATTATGTCATCGTATAAAAGACTAGCGGCAAAGTCCGAGAGACTCGCAGAAAGAAGGAGGGCGATCTAGACGACAGGCCGGAGACGACCCACCTCCGATCTTGGGCTTGCAGGAGAGCACGTCGCCGCCGCACCGACCGTACCTGCAGTACGTCGGCATGGTCACCTTGACGTCCACCGATGCGTCGCCTGCGGCGAGCTGGTCCCTAACGAACCGCGGCACCGCGACGTTCTCGCCCCATGCCGTCGCCGCCACGGGCCCGCTCGTGCGCGTCTCCCCGGCGCAGAAGGGCCGCACGGAGCCGCCGGCTAGGAAGGCGTCCCCGTACAAGACGTCGACCCTCGAGATGCCCGGGACGCACGCGTCGTAGTCATAGTTGGCCGTGTTGTCGATCTGGAACGTGAGGTTGAACACCGGGGAAATGAGCGTCGTGGCGGGCGGGCTGCTGCTGCTGCTGTCGTCGTCGTCGTCCGCCGGCGGCGAGGTCGGCGTGTCGACGACTTCCCGCAATACCACCGGGCCCAGGCCGGTGACGCCCGTGATGGCCACCGTGAAGACGGTGGCCGGGAACTCGCGGTCGTGGTAGCTGGTCAGGGAAACGACGCCGAAGGCCAGGGCTACGCTGAGCACGAGCACGGCGGCGATGATCAGAGTGATTGCCACGCAATCTTTTCGGCGCCCGCCCCTTGGTTGAAGCTGCGGCGGCTCATCGGCGGCCGCCATTGTTTTGGTTTCTCCTCCTCCTGCTGCTGCTAGGTCTTTTTTTCTCACTCCCCCGTTCTCCAATTGATCGATCTATGGTATAATCGATCGGGAGACTCCGTGTGTGTGTATATAGGTATAATCAGGACGTGGAAACTGTATCCGAATGTTTCGGCGGGCGAGGTGTTTTGCAACCGACCTCCGATAGATCTCTGTGTGATTTTATTTTCAGTTAGCATTAAACGGCCCTCTTGTTTTTTAGATGCCGGGGAAGTCGGGGATCCATTCATCGACGACATGGTATATTGTTATTAGGGTCGACGTCGGCCTACTACTCCATCCTGGCCAGTGGCCAACTGGCCATGCATACACGATGACTGACCATGTTACTGCTACTGCCTACTACTCCGCCGTGCGCTCTCGTTTGGCGAACATGGCCAATTACGAGACGACGAAGTTGGCCACGAGGTCCTGATCCTGCGCTATATATAGAACTAGGCGATCGGCGCGCGGACACAGCTGACCGTAGTTGGCTGCCGGAGCGATCGAGATGGACGCGCGTTCCGCCAGCGTGCACGACGTCGTTGATCGATCGTGGCGTGCCGCGTGGGCGCTGAATTGAATCCCTTCGGTTGGCGATGGCAGCAGCCAGCAGAGGACAGGACAGCGCCCAACCGAGGGAGAGGATGCGCATGTGGTGCCGTCGCCTCTGGACCTTGTATTTGAATTTTGAATCTATCACAAATCTTTGCACTTTCGATGCCCTAGCATTTTTTTTTCGCTATTATCATTTTTGGTCTTCTCGAATATACTTTCGTTTATTCTAAACTATTAGTTATTTTGGTTTAGGCATATGTAGCTTTTACCACGTTTTTATTTCATGACAAACTGAAACATATTCATCATCAGTTACAAATAAAGAGGAAACTAAAAACATATTCATCCTCGGTTACAAATAAAGGGAATTCTGAAAAAATGAGGAGGAACTTTTTGGCCTAAATCAAAATACTGTTGTGTAATGCAATCCCAACTTACATAAAAGTCTAGTCGAAAAAATATAAAAATAAAAAACTTACAGAAAAGACCGAAAGAACGAGGGCAATCTAGACCAGCACCAGCCCAGATCTAAACGACAGGCCGGAGACGTCCCGCCTCCGATCTTGGGCTTGCAGGACAGCACGGCGCCGCCCCACCAAGAAGTGTTCCAACTGCAGTACGTCGGCATGGTGACCTTGACGTCCAACGACGCGTCGCCCGCGGCGAGCTCGGCGGCGAGCTGGTCCATGAGGAACCGCGGCACCGCGACGCTCTCGCCCGACGCCCTCGCCGCCACGCGGTCGCTCAGCTTCTCCCTGGCGCACAATGGCGGCACAGAGCCGCCGGCGAGGAAGGCGCCCCCGTACGAGACGTCCGCCCTGGAGACGATCGGGACACACGCGTCGAAGTTCGATCCGGGCGTGCTGTCCACCTGGAACGTGAGGTTGAACACCGGGGAGATGAGCACCGACGGCGGCGAGGTCGGCAGGTCGATGTCCGGCACGAAGTCCAGGCCCGCGACGCCCGTGACGGCCACCGTGAACACGGTTTCCTGCGACGGGAACTCGCGGTCGAGGAAGGTGGCCAGGAAATAGAGGCCGGAGAAAAGGGCTGCGGTCAACACGACGGAGCCGGCGCAGATCAGAGTGAATTCCTTGCAAGATGGGTTTTGGGGCCCGCCCCGTGGCTGAAGCTGTGGCGGCTCATCGGCCATTGTATTGGTTTCTCCCTGCTGCTGCTGCTGCTGCTAGGTCTTTTTCTTTTTCCCCTCTCTCCCGATCTCTCAAAATGATTTATGGTGTGTGTCGATCGGGGGAATGAAATTGCATGTATCTGAACTAATATAATGTTTCGGCCGGCGGGCGAGGTGCTGCAATTGCAACCGACCTCCGATAGATCTCCGTATAATTTTTTTTTAAAAGGAGTTTCCTCAGCTTTTATTGAAAGCCACAATTCTTACAACGAAGTTAAAACTGGGGATACCAGTGTACAAAAGAGTAAAGCATAAAAGGTACGCCTAAGCAAGAGAATATTAGATTTCCACTACATCCGAGAGCTCGACTCCACTTGGCTCGAAGTTCTTGAGGGCGTTCATTGCAACCTCCTTTATCTGCTCGAAGCTCTTCCGGTCTTCCTCCTTCAACGCCACGCTCCATTTCTGCATATCTGATATACCATTGAGCAGAGTATCAGTTGGAGCTTTAGGGGGGACCTTGGAGATTGCCAACTTGTTGCGAGTATGCCACAGAGCCCATGCCACCCCTGCAAATATAAACATCGTAAATTTGTTTGAAAGAGGCACTCCCCTCCTCAGCCAAGAACCAGCAAAATCTTCCACCGAGGTTGGATAAGCATTTAACCGGAACATGTGTTTAATGAAGCTCCAAACAAAAGTTGCCATGAAGCAAGTAAAGAAGATGTGATCTACTGTTTCCACACAGCCACACAAACAGCATGTATCCTCCCCTTTCCAACCCTTCTTCAGATTTTGTGCAGTTTGTAGTTTATCATTGAAAAGCTGCCATAAGAAAATTTTTATTTTCAGCGGTGCCTTACTTTTCCATATGATCCCAGCCACCCGGCTAGTTACTCCCCTATCAGTCAGGAATCGGTAAAGAGACTTGGTTGTAAAGAGTTTTCTCCTTTCTAAAGCCCAGGATACAGAGTCTGCTTTGTTATCAGTGAGAGTGATATCTTTCAGGTCATCTAGCAATCCCAACCAGCTGTTGTACTCCTGCACAGATAATGACCGTCTGAAATCAATGTACCAAGAATCCCCTTCTCTACATTCGTTGACAAAACAGTTAGGATTCCTGGAGATCTTGCATAAATCAGGATAGAGCAGCTTTAATGGAACCTTTTTGACCCAGCAGTCCTCCCAGAATCGACAATGAGCTCCATTCCCAGTCATGAAAACAGCTCCCCAATTCAACAGGTGTTTGACACTGTGTAGTCCTTTCCAAAATTGAGATCCCCCTGCCCCGAAGGAGTCATAAAAGCCACTGGATCCCAAATATTTAGCTTTGATAATCTTAAACCATAGCTCATCAGGTTCCTGAAAAATTCTCCAGATCCATTTCACAATTAAGCATTCATTCATGAGTTGAGTGTTGATAATGCCCAGCCCCCCCGATCTTTTGGTCTACTAACCATCTCCCATTTTGCCATATGATATCTGAATCTGTCTTCTGCACCTTGCCAGAAAAATTTTGCTCTTATGGTGTCCATTTCCTTATGAATCCCATCTTTCAACATGTAGAAACCCATGCAGTATAAGGGGATACTGCTCAAACATGAATTAGGTAGGATTTGTTTGCCCCCAGATGTCAAGAATCTCCCTTTCCATGGGTCAAGTCTCTTTCTCATTTTCTGTCCTAGAGTTCTAAAAGACTCCATATTTAAGTGCTTGTAACTAATTGGGACTCCAAGATATTTCATAGGGAAGGAACCCAAAGAACAGTTCAGCATATTAGCCATAACTTCTTTCTCTTCTTGGCTGACCCCGAACACATACACTTCACTTTTGTGAAAGTTTATTTTCAGCCCCGTTAGCCACTCAAAGCAATAGAGGATTAGTTTGAGATTTCTGATATTAGTCGTTGAGGGTTCAATCATAAGCACTGTGTCGTCAGCGTACTATATGTGTGAAACTCCCCCTTGCACTAGGTCATTAAGCACCCCTTTGATATGACCTTTATCCACGGCAGTCTGTAACATAACCCCCAGGGCATCAGCAACTAGGTTGAAAAGTAGAGGAGATAGGGGATCACCCTGTCTTAGTCCCCTGTAGGTTCTGAAGTAGGTGCTCCTTTCCCCATTAACATTGATACAGACTTTACCCCCCATTACTGTTTTCATTACCCATGATATCCAGAGTTGAGGAAACCCCCTCTTCCTCATAACATCCTTTAGAAAACTCCATCTGACTTTGTCATAGGCTTTTTCAAAATCAATCTTCAAGATCAAACCTTTTTTCTTGGATCTATGAAGTTCATGTAGCACTTCATGTAACACCACTACCCCATCAAGAATGTTTCTCTCCTTTACAAAACCTGTTTGGTTTCTTCCAATAATTCTCTTGGCCATAGGAGCCAATCTGTTTGTTAACACCTTCGTGAAGCATTTATAATCAACATTTAAGAGGCAGATTGGTTTGTACTGTTTAATTGTGTTTGCCTCACTTGTTTTTGGGATGAAGGTAATTACACCAGAATTTAGTCTTTTGATATCCAGTTTGTCCTCCCAGAGGTCCTGGAACATTTCCAACAGATTTCCTTTAATAGTTTCCTAGCATTTCTTGAAAAAAGACACCCCATAGCCATTGGGTCCTGGTGCAGAATTCTCCCTCATTTCCATAACAGTTTTCCTGACCTCCTCCATTGTAAACTGCTGTATTAGGGCTTCCTTTTCATTATCACTGACACACATATCTTGTGGCCAAAAGGAGTCCCCAACTTGAATCAAGCATTCATTGTTACTACCAAACAGTTCCTTATAGTACTTGACTATATGATTAGTGATCTCTCCCTGTCCTCTTATCTCCCCTTCATCAGATTCCAGAGAGAGAATTGCATTCTTTCTCCTTCTACCACTCACCATTTGATGGAAGAAGTGGGTGTTTGCATCCCCTAGTAACACCCAATTCTTTCCTGCCTTTTGTTTCAATTGTGCATATTCTAAATTCTGCAGCTCTTCTAATCTGTCCTCACACTCCATTCTGTCATCCCATTCCTCCATTGACAGCAGTCTAGTCTCAGCTGCATGATCAATTACTTCAATCCTTTTGACCAGATCATTTTTAATCTTATTTTGCTCCCCGAGTAGCCTCAAATTCCATCCCCTTAGGAATTGTCACAACCCCTGTAGGCCCTGTGTCATTTGTTCATGGAATAATCTATCTCCTGCTGTTGGTTGCTCAATGCTTTCCATTTCTCATTTACAAAATCTCCAAATTTCTCAAAATGGAACCACTTCTCTTGGAAGTAGAAATATTTGGCTCGGGACTCCCTTTGCTCTCCAGAGTCTAATAACAGTGGAGTGTGGTCAGAGCCCACCCTTTCTTTGAACCAAGCGTAACTCTATTGGAATAGAACATCCCAGCAGGTGGAGACCAGAATTCTATCTAGTTTGACAAGAAGTGGATTCCTCTGCTTGTTGGACCAGGAAAACTTCATTCCTTTCACATGTAGATCTCTTAGTTGAAAGTCACCTATGAACTCATTGAAAAATGTCATTAGTCTTGGGTCCCCTTGACCTCTGTTTCTCTCTTTGTTATCCCTAATGAGATTAAAGTCCCCCCAATAATCTTTGGTAATCTCTTATCAATACAAAATTCATGCAACTCCTTGATGAACTCCTCTGAAAATTCATGGTTGGCAGGTCCATATACATTAAGAACCCAGAATCTAAAATTAGAAGATCTATTCCTAACCAACACCCCCAAGTAGTAATCCTTGATCAGATGCTGTTCAATTTCATAATCTTCCACATTCACCCCAGTAAGTATTCCACCTGAGTGCCCCCTAGCAGGTGACCAAAACCATCTGAACTCTTTATTTCTAGACATCTCTTGCAGTTCCCAATCTTCAAATCCCTGTTTAATTGTCTCCTGAATCGCCACCAAGTCTAGCTTCTCCTGCAGAATGTGATTCCTAATGAGATTTCTTTTTCTAGCTTTTCCAAGCCCCCTGATGTTCCAGAAGAGAAATCTCATTGGGCACACACAATCATTTGTAACTCTTCCTCTTGAGGCTCCTATACCATTTCATCCCCACCCCTGGGACAATTCATGGTTTTCAGCCTTATACTGTTATCAATGATTCCCATATCTAGATCACCTTCTTGTTCCTTATCCACATATTTGTCCTTATCTTTCAATCTTTCCAAGTATAGCTTGTAATTGGCTTCAGCCATATTTGCTCTCACTCATTCTTCTACCTTAAACACATCTATTTGTTCAACTAGGTGATCACTATGCAAATTTAGATCTAACATGACATTATGCAGGTCACTCACAGAGGCATCATTCAATATAGTAAAGGGGTATAATTTTATTTTCTGTTAGCATCAAACGATCCTCTTGTTTTTGGACGCCGCGAAAGTCGGGGATCCATGCATTGTATTGATGACATCATGTATACTCCATGCATCCTGCCCAGTGGCCATGCATACACGATGGCGGACCATGTTACTGCCTCAATCTGGGCGCGAAAAACCTAGAATCGAACCGAATTAACCGGAACCGAAATCAAACTAACTGAACCAAAAAATTTGGTTCTAGGTTCAGTTTCAGCTTTTCAGGAACCAAAATTACTACGGTTAATTCGGTTCCAGTGCTCGGTTAACCGAAATGACTTAAAAGAACCGAAATATGTAAAGGCCCATAGAATGGAATACATGCAGCCCAGCCCAAATAGCCCAAATAGAGTTAAACCCTAACTACCACTCAGTCACTCTCCTTACCGCTTCCTGTCCCCACCGGATGCCACCGCGCAGCTCATGTGGCTCACACGATCCGCCGCCCTGGCCTTCCCCTCCCCTCCGCGACTTCCCTCCCCTCCCCTCTGGCGGTCCGGCCCTCCCCTCCCCTCGACGCTCCGCCCCCGTCCGCCGCTACCCGCCACAGCCGCCAGCCGCGCAGGTCACGTGGAGGGGTAGATGCGCGGTGGTCCCCACATGAATCTGACCTCCACCTCCTCCCCAGTCCACCGAACACAGGAACAAGCCGGAGCAGCGCAACCATTGACGAACAGATATGCTTTTTTTATTTTTTTCCTTTGATTTTTTGAACTTGTGTGATGTCAGGCTCGTTTGTTTCGGTTAGAACCAGAACTGAACCGAAATAACCGAGACCGAATTTCCTCGGTTCCCATTTCTAAAAAGAACTGATCAGTCATTGTTTTCTGAGAACCGAATTAGTGTAGGAACCGTGGAACCGAACCAATCAGTTCGATTAGAACCGAATGCCCAGGGTGACTACTACCTACTACTCCGCCATGCGCTCTCATTTGGCGACCTTGGCCAATGACAATGCCGACGTTGACCAGGAGCTCCTCTTGAGCTATTGATAGAGTTTGCGCTATGGCAGCATGCCGCACGCACACGCGCCTCTATCAGCGCAGTGGTGGTGGCCAGGCGATGTGCACATGCACAACGCGTCCAACGGGTCCCCAAACCTCCCCCAAAGATTTGCTTCCTCTGAAAATTAAGCCCACGCCCTCTCATATGTGCAACTAGGTGGTGCGCCCCCAATCTTATGCCGCTCTTCTCTTCCCACGCTCGTGCTCTCTCGTTCTGGTACAGAATTCCCGCGTGCTTCTCCTCTCGTCTATGCCATTCTGCTAGCAGTTTTCACACCCTCCTCCCTAGCATCGGCATAGAGAGGTGTTGTTGCACGTCGTACAATTTGGCCACGAGCGGCCATGACGACGTTGTGGTGCTGAGAATGGCACAACGTTAGTGCATCGGCTGGTGCCACGGCACAATGGCTTTGGGCCGTGCAATGGGGAGAACAACACAGCTTCGGGTCGATGGCATGGCTACGTGAGGGCTCGACACTCTAGGAGTTGCGTGCCCACGTTCATGTATACTATAACCGTTTCGGACCAACAGGAAGCAGCGAGCGGCCGGACAGAAAGAGTCAAGATCCAACGACTAATCCAATCTTTGATCCAACTAACTAATGATGTGTCAAGTATTGTATTAGGGAGCTTTTGTATACCAAACTAATTTTGGGGTCAAATTTATTTAATAGAACCTCCAATAACAAGTTTTGAGGGTTAACTTCTTCAGACCTTTTGGAGTTGCTCAATGTATGGGGGCCATTTGTCAGCCATGGCCCATTAGTGTCTCCTCTATCACCACCCTCTTCCCTTATCCTTCTCCACCCTATATCATGCCTCACTCGCTTCTCCTTCGCTGCCCTTGTTGTGGTGGCTCGCCACCGCCAAAGGGGACGTCGGTTGCCCACGACGTCTCGTGTTGGCTCGGTGGTTGTTTTCCTCAACGACTGATGACTGCCACAATGGTTGGTAGCCAGCATCAACCTTTTGTGATCGGCTTCTTGGATGGCAGCAGTTGGACCTTAGCTCCAGCTCAAAAATCTTAGATGGGCACAAATGATGGTGTTGCTCCTCGTCGCCGAGGAGTCGGAGGTTGTATATTAGAGTGGTTAGATTTTTTTCTCTTTGGGACCCAATTGGAGAACTATTGGAGCACTCAAAACCCTAAAAGAACATGTTTTTTCACTAGAGGATGGGATTGGAAGACTACTAGAACCACATTGGGCACATAACATTTAGTTTATTATTATAAAGGATTAAAAGAAAATATGAATATGATATTATAAGGGGTAAATAATATAATTGTTTTAAATCCAAGCTAGAACTCAAGTAACTGAAAAGACTGAAAGTGTCATCCTAACTTGCAGAAAAGACTACAACAACAACAATAACAATAACATAGTCTTTTGTCCCAAACAAATTGGGGTAGGCTAGAGCTGAAACCCAAAAGAGGCAGAAAAACAAAGAACACATAAATGGTACAAGAAAAACATTATGGTTCAAACACGTTAATTGCTAGTCTCCAAGCGCTTCTATCCATAGCTAAATCCTTAGGGATATTCCACTCCTTAAGGTCTCTCTTAACCGACTCATCCCAAGTCAGTTTAGGTCGACCTCTACCTCTCTTTACATTATCGACCCGCTTTAGAACCCCACTACGCACCGGTGCCTCAGGAGGCCTCCATTGGACATGGCCAAACCATCTCAACCGGTGTTGAATCAATTTTTCCTCAATTGGTGCCACCCCAACCCTATCCCGAATATCGTTGTTCCGGACTCTATCCCTCCTTGTGTGCCCACAACACCATCATAACATACGCATCTCTGCTACACTCAATTGCTGGATATGTCGCCTTTTTATAGGCCAACATTCAGCATCGTATAACATCGTCGGATGAATCGCTGTCCTATAAAACTTACCTTTTAACTTATGAGACACCCTTCTGTCACAGAGGACGCCTGAAGTTTGACGCCATTTCAACCAACCGGCTAAAATTCTATGCCTAACATCTTCATGAATGTCACCATCCTTTTATAGCATCGATCATAAATACCGAAAACTATCCTTCTTGGCCACCACTTGTCCATCGAGGCTAACGTCTCCCTCCTCATTCCTAGTCGCACTGAAATCGCACCTCATGTACACGATCTTGGTCCTACTAAGTCTAAACCCTTTCGACTCTAACGTGTGCCTCCATAGTTCTAACTTCCTATTAACCCCTGCCCTAGTCTCATCCACTAGCACCACATCATCAGCAAAGAGCATACACCAAGGGATATCAACTTGTATGTCCCTTGTGACCTCATCCATCACCAAAGCAAATAAATAAGGGCTCAATGCCGACCCTTGATGTAGTCCTATTTTAATTGAAAAGTCACTGGTGTCGCCATCACATGTTCGGACACACGTCACCACATCCCTGTATATATCCTTGATGAGGGTGATGTACTTAGTTGGGACTTTGTGCTTTTCCAAGGCCCACCACATGATATTTCTCGGTACTTTGTCATATGCCTTCTCGAGGTCAATAAAGACCATGTGCAAGTCCTTCTTCTGCTCCCTATGCCTCTCCATCAATTGTCGTAATAAGAAAATTGCCTCCATGGACTAGTCGCAAAAAATATAAGGACTGAAAGAACGTGGGCAATCTAGACGACAGGCAGGAGACATCCCTCCTCCGATCTTGGGCTTGCAGGAGAACACGGCGCTGCCGCAGGAATCGTGTCGGCAGTACCTCGGCATGGTGAACTTGATGTCAACTGATGCACGCGTCGCCCGCGGCGAGCTAGTCCCTGAGGAACCGCGGCACTATGACGTTCTCAGCCGATGCCGTGGCCGCCACGCGGTCGCTCCGGAACTCCCCGACGCACAGGGGCGGCACGGAGCCGCTGGCGAGGAAGCTGCCCCCCGTACGAGACGTCAGCCCTGGAGAGGCCCACGACGCACGCGACATGGTACGAGTTGCTCATGTTGTCGATCTGGAACATGAGATTGAACACCGGGGAGAGCAGCGCCGCCGCCTGCGGCGGCGAGATCGTCGTCGTCAGGTCGATGTCGACTTCCTCGTCCAGGCCGGTGACGCCCGTATGGCCACCGTGAACACGGCATCGTCGTCCGATGGGATCCCGAGGAAGATGAACATGAGACACGCGTCGGTGAACAGGGGGATGAAGACCGCGGCGAAGACCAGAATGCGTTCCGCGCATCCTTCTCGGCCGTCCCATGGTCGAAGCTCCCGCGGCTGATCGGCAGCCATTGTTTTGTTTTCTCTCCTGACTCCTACTGGTGCTGCTGCAAGTTTTTTTCCTTCTCTCTCTCTCCCTATCTCCAAATTGATCTATGGTGTCGATAGGGGAAACTGCATGTATCCGATAGATCTCCGTGTGATTTTATTTTCTGTTAGCATCAAACGGTCGTCCTCTTGTTTTTTGGATGCCGGGGAGGTCGGGGATCCATCTATTGCATCGACGACGTGGTATATTATTGTTACTGCTACTGCCTACATACTACTCCGCCATGCGCTCCCGTTTGGTGACCATGGCCAATGTCGACGACGTTGACCACGAGCTCCTCCTGTGCGCTGTAGAGCTTCGACGCCATGGCATGCATACGCGCCCCGGCGACGCCGGTGGTGCGGCCAGGTGATGCGCGCATGCGCAACTCGTATGTACGTGAGCCAGCGAGCGCTGGCCAGGCGGTCGGCGGAGATGGCACCACAGCTGACCGTGTAGTTGGCGGTGGAGCAATTGAGATGGACGCGCGCGTGACATCGTCAATCGTGGCGGCGGGGCGTGGGCGCTGAGCCGAAGCCCTTCGGTTGGCCATCATGGCAGCAGAGGACAGGGACACCGGCTATGGCTGGTGATGTCGAACCGAGGGAGAGGACGCGCCGATGCGACGCGAGGCAAGACCCAGTTCCTTTGCCCCTTTGCCGTACGTAACGTAGCGCGCAGCACGGCAGCAGACATGGCGAGAGAGCGATGCGTGGCGCGGCCAAGTCGACGAGAGGAATTAAGCTGAACGACGCGGCAGACTGGGCCTTGACAAAGGAGACAGGTTGAGGGGGAAAGGCCTGGCCCGCCAGGAAATCAAGAAGGTATATGGGCTTTTGGAATGCGATGGATATAGAGAAACAGGAAGATAAGGCCGATATACCCTTTACCTTTTGTTTTGCTAAATTAATGAAAATGGCTCACACTGTGAGGATCTCCCCCACAGTTCTTGTTGTCAAAAAAGGTCTGTTGGGTGATGAAATCACACACATATAAGTAAGATGAAAACAATATACTAATCATGATTGTATTTCATTCTGAATCTGATCTTTACAACTTGAGAGGGTATTTATAGAGGCCCCTCGACTTCGCGATTATATGAAAATTACAAATATAACTGCAAACACCTCTCGCAATCAGCTAGTAAATCAATTGGCGAAGTGGTGGAACACACTTTGCCCTTCATCCACACCCTTTCCAGACGACTTCAGCCTTCATGTGATTTTCTCGACCCGGCAAAAGGTTATGATCATTCTCTGAGCGAAGTTGAAATGTTGACTTCGCTAACTGTTTGCGCGAAGCCAAATTTGAAATGTTGACTTCGCTGACTGTTGAGCAAAACCAAATTCCGGGCGAAGTCGCTTTTGAACCCGTAACCTGAAAAGATGAAAATCGAGAAGTGAAGCCCGAAGAGAATCAAACGAAGTCATTAAATCACCTTCGCTGTGTTTTTCTCATGATACTCAATCAGATATCTATATTGTACTCCAAAGTTTGGGCGAGAGGTTTTCTGTCAAAGTTGTTCCCCCAACAAGGCCGATATACAAGTTTTTTCCTCGGCACCTAGGGTCTCTCCCTAGGCGACTCGGGGCGTCTTTCAGAGTGATCGTGCCACTGCCACCACGTCCATCTCCCAATCTCCTCCCTCTCTCATCCGATCCGTCTCGCCGGACCTTCGCCCCCGACTGGAGCAGGCGATCCCCAGTGTCTACATCCCCTTCACCCCGTGTCCAGGTCAAACTCAGTGTGTGCTGCCAAAACCCTAAAACTACTAGCCCTCGTGTGTGATCCCGCTGCCAATCACATCAGTGGTGGCGGATAAAAAGCTCATCGGCGGCACGATGGCCAAGATTGAATGAGCCATTCGAAAGATGACCCTGTCCACTGCCGAGAAGAAGGGGGTGCGGATCAGGGTTGGAGGCGGCGGGATAGGGGAGATGCCCCCATCGGCATTCGTGATGCAAGCCATGGGAAAACTGTTCTCGGAGAAACCCGCTCATCCAGAGTCTTTGGAGCAGGCTCTGGGTCCGATCTGGTGCCCAATGAGGGGCATCGAATGCAAGGCTATGGGTGAAAACAAATTCTTAATCACCTTCAACCAAGCGTCGGAGAAGAAGAAGGCGGTGGAGGAAGGGCCATGGAATCTGTCAAAAGAGTTGCTGGTGGTGGCAGAGGTAGACGAATCAAAGAGCATTGACGAGATGGAGTTCAATTTCATTCCAATATGGGTCCAAGTCTCTCAGCTACCCTTTGTCCCGATGAATGCTGATGCTGCTGAAGCTATAGGTGATGAGATAGGGGACTTCCTAGATGTGGAGACAGATGACGGTAGAAAGGCGATGGGTAGATTCCTTAGGATAAAGGTGAAGATTGATATTAGAAAGCCACTGATGCAAGGAATAATGGTGATCATAGATGACAGTGGGAGTGAAAGGTGGTGCCCTCTGGCCTATGAACATCTTCCTGATTTCTGCTATGTCTGTGGCCTTCTGGGACATACTGATAAGACCTGTGAAACTCCAAGGGAGAAGGGAAAACCGCTGCAATATGATCATAGTCTTAGAGCTGTGCCACCAAAAAGAAAGGGTTCGGTTGAGTTTGGGGGCAAGGGAGGATCAAAATCGATGTTGCCTTGGCGTGCTAATTCTGGAGGTAGTGGCAGCCATGGGAGTTTGAGTGGCTCGTTCGGGAAAGCTACTGAAAAACAAAGGAGCAACGCACCCAGCTGGCGCAAGTCTGATTCTGTTAGTGAGGAAACAGCCAAAAAAACTCTTGGGTTTGGGGAGGAAAAAGAAGTGACGAGCCCGCTGAAAGTGATAGATGTGCCAAAACCATCGGCTGGGGTGGGGGAAAAAGATGCAAAGAAAAACTTGTTCCCTACATGAGAGGCACCCGCATAGAGAAGGTGGGTTCTGCTCAAAAAAAACTTCGCGTCACTTCACTGGCCGTTCGGCTTTTGACTCCCAGCCCAGCCTCCCGTACCAATCCCTAGTCGCCGTCGACCATGGCGGTGCCACCGCTGCCACCGCCGCCGCCACTAGGTCTGGCGGTTCTGATCGACGAGCTAGTCAAAGAGTTCCTTGTCCGCCTACCACCGGATGACCCTGCGCTCCTCCCTCGCACCGCCCTCGTCAGCAGGCAGTGGTACCGCGTCGTCACCGGCGCCGCCTTCCGCCGTCGATTCCGTGAGTTCCACCGCTCGACGCCATTGTTGGGCTACATCCTCGCTGACCACATGCGCTTCGTTCCTATTGTTATGAAATTTTGGCCTAACTCGCGCGTCCACGAGCCGACAGGCCCTTTAGCCCAAGGTGCACAACATATCCAGAACAGGCCTTATGGCCTAACTCAACCCAAAAGACTAGCCCTATAGGTGAGGGTTGTCCAGCCTTATATGTTGTGCACTCCCAACATCAATTTCTGATGTGGGACTAAACCCAACAATCTCCCCCGTCACACATCGGACTCAGCTCTTTCCATCCGGAAGAGGCTGCAACCTGAGTCCACCATGGGATCTAAGCCGAACGTCTGATCACACATTCATGTGAACCTGCTGCAAGACGTTCACAGGCTCCCCCGTAACCATGTGACTCTAAGATTGGTCCAGGATTTACTAACCATGGGCTCTGATACCAATTGTTATGAATGGCGTATAGAAATATGAAGTAAACGAAATCAAACAATGCAGAGACACACGATTTACGTGGAAAACCCCTCCAATGCGAAGGGAAAAAACCACGGGCACCAGCCGGCAACAATCTCACTATATCAAAGTTTGGGGTTACACGCCTATAGAGGCTTACAAGAGAATCAAGTCTCTATGGAGGATTTTGTGTGTCTTTTCCCAGGAGGATTGGTACGTATATATATGGAGGAAAACTCCCTATCTCTACATCAACTAGAAATATGGTACTAATTGATGTTGTGCCTCCCACCTCTACCTCATAGACTTAAATATTAAAGCCCATTAGGAACACATGTACTGGGCCCATCTTGAAGTGAATTTGGAACAAACTCCAACAAACTCCACCTTGAGACAAATTCATCTTGTATCATAAATCAACCCATCATCCTGAACACAACAAAGATAGAAAACCACTGGTGCCAACAATAGTCTCTTGGACTATTCAATTAAACCAACTAAGCTTGAGCACAACTCAAACTTAGCAACAGGAATAGGCTTTTTCATCATATCAGTAGGATTATCATGAGTACTAATCTTGCATACCTTCAGATTACCTTCTTCAATCACATCACGCACAAAATGATACTTGATATCTATGTGCTTAGTTCTCTCATAGAACATCTGATCTTTAGTGAGGTAAATTGCACTTTGACTGTCACAGTGCAAACTTATGCAAGATTCAACTCCACTGAGCTCAGCGTACAAACCTTTGAGCCATATTAATTCTTTGCACGCTTCACAAATAGCCATATATTCTGCTTCAGTAGTAGACAAAGCAACAACAGACTGTAAAGTAGCCCTCCAACTCACAGCACAACTGCCAACAGTAAACACAACCAGTAAGTGATCTTCGCCTGTCCAGATCAGCAGCATAATCAGAATCCACATAACCAATGAGACCCTTATCAGTTCTTCCAAACTTCAAACAGGAATCTGCTGTGCCTCTGAGGTACCTAAAAATCCACTGAACTGCCCTCCAATGTTCTTTGCCAGGATTAGACATATATCTACTAACAAGACTCATAGCATATGACAAATCTGGACGAGAGCAAACCATGGCATACATTAAAGACCCAACAACACTAGAATAAGGAACCCTTGACATGTACTCAATCTCTGCATCTGTACTAGGACACTGAGAAGCTGACAACTTAAAGTGAGGTGCAAAAGGGGTACTAACAGCCTTAGTATTTTGCATGTTGAAACGCTGAAGAACTTTCTTGATATAATTTTGTTGACTAAGAAATAGCAAACTAGATTTTCTGTCTCTACTAATTTCGATACCAAGAATTTTCTTAGCACTACCAAGATCTTTCATATCAAACTCACTACTCAACAACTTCTTTAACTTAGTGATTTCAATCTTACTCTTGGCAGCAATCAGCATATCATCAACATATAACAGCAGATATAGAGGTGACCCATTAACATGCTTGATGTAAACACAGCTATCATATCTTGATCTTTTAAAACCGTGTGACAATATAAATGAATCAAACCTCTTGTTCCACTGACGAGGGGACTGTTTCAAACCATACAAGGAGCGCTTCAACTTGCACACATATTTTTCCTTGCCAGGCACTATGAACCCTTCTGGTTGGTCCATGTATATGTCCTCCTCTAGCTCTTCATGCAAAAACGCAGTCTTCACATCTAACTGCTCAAGCTCAAGATCATATGAAGCATCAATACTCAAGAAAGTACGAATTGAACTGTGTTTTACCACTAGAGAGAACACATCATTATAGTCAACACCCAGAATTTGACTGTAGCCTTTAGCAACTAACCTTGCCTTATACTTTGGAGGCTCGCTTGGAGATAAACCCTCCTTTCTCTTGAAGATCCACTTGCAGCTGATGGTCTTCTTTTTCTTAGGCAAAGGTACAACCTCCCATGTACTGTTCTTCTCAAGAGACTGCATCTCCTCATGCATAGCAGAAATCCAATTCTCACTATAAGCACAACGAATAGCTTCTTTATAGGTTGCTGGCTCATGAACATTCTCCACCTGTTCAGCACAACTCAAAGCATAGTAAGACAAATTATATTCTTCAATGAGACATTTATGGGGTGCTCCTATCCTTTTTGACTTGCGTTGAGCAATAGGTAATTCCTCCTCTAGCTATAAAATAGGAGGAGTTTGCTGAACATCATCATGAGCATCATCATCAGCAACATCATTATTATGGTCATCCTACTCATCAACAGGCTCCACCTGAACACCTGTATCATCATCAACATGTTCCACCTGCATGCGCATACGCTGCAACTCTTTTTCTGGAACATGTTCT
Organism: Bothriochloa decipiens; assembly: GCA_023333625.1. Taxonomy (NCBI): domain Eukaryota; kingdom Viridiplantae; phylum Streptophyta; class Magnoliopsida; order Poales; family Poaceae; genus Bothriochloa; species Bothriochloa decipiens. The sequence goes on along the minus strand of CM041647.1, from coordinate 12,584,548 downwards.
GAGGGCAGACTGTTAGTAAACATCACAGATTCATTGAATACAACACTCCTGCTCATAAAAGTCTTTCCGGTTTCAGGATTCCACAATTTATAGCCTTTGACTCCCGAACCATAACCAAGGAAAAAACACTTAACGGCTCTAGGCTCTAATTTTCCATTGTCAACATGAGCATAAGCAGTACATCCAAAAACTTTTAACTGTGAATAATCAGCAGGCGTACTAGACCATACCTCAATAGGAGTTTTCTTATTTAGTGGAATAGAAGGTGACCTGATTATCAAGTAACAGGCAGTATTAGCAGCTTCAGCCCAAAAACGCTTGCTCATCCTTGCATGAGACAGCATGCAACGGGCCCTGGAGATAATGGTCCTGTTCATCCGTTCAGCCACACCATTCTGTTGTGGAGTATGGGGTATGGTGTGATGCCTAACAATGCCTTCCTGTCTGCAATAATCATTAAAGGCATGCGAACAAAATTCTCCACCATTATCAGTATGAAGCTACTCCCAACATCAAATGCTCCGTAGCTCCTACTCCCAATACGGGGGAGATTGTTGGGTTTAGTCCCACGTCGGCATGCGAACAATGCGAACATCAAATGTGTAATGTTTCCATAACACCAGGACCTGGTGTCCAATCCAACATCATAGGGCATGGCTCTAGGCTTATTGCTACAAAGGATGGTAGGCTAGGATTTGCCCAGGCAAGCAGTTCAACACTTGGCCTGTGGCTAAGGGAGAATGGAAGATTGGAAGGAAGCAGAGCCATTGATCTTCACACGCTACTCCCAGTTAATGCCCTGCCTGATCCGCAAACACTCCCATATGATGAAGCCGTCCTAGCCGAACCTTGGGTGGTTGCCTTTGCAGAAACTGGAGCTGGTGCCATTTTCTTATATACATATGTTGGATATTTCACCATTGATCTAAAGTCTGGGAGTTGCAAAAAGGTAGGGGAGTTAGGGGTGTTCTCCTCGGGTCGCGTTGTTCCCTACATCAGCTTCTGCACTCCAGGTACACATTTGGTTACTTCCTAATTTGCCCATTTGCACAAGTAGTTAGTTCAGCATGAAAATCTGGTCAATTGGACATGGGCTCAACAGCATTGTGTGTTATTTCGGTAAACAGAACAATTTCTTTGTCAAAGTGGAACCTCATGTAAAAACCGGGTTACTCCTACCTATATGTTACCTACATAAAAAGGTTATACCTACATATATGAGCTTCTCATTTTCAAATATTAGCCTCATGACAATCTTTAATGATATATGTTCCTTAATCATCTCTTGTATGCTAATGCCACTTGATAACATCGTAGAAATACAAATCGGATAAGGTCCTAGATAATAAAGATACAAATCATCTATTATGTGAGTTCATCTTTATGATGTGGTGGATATGTGACAGTTAACTGGATAATAAATCAGTGTTGTTTTGTTAGCCATCAGAGCCAACTTGATGGCTCCTGTGTGATTTCTGTAGACCAAATTTTCACTCTTCCCATCAATTGCTCATATTTTGCATTTGTGTTTCCTATGCAGCACCAGGAGCAGTCTCCACAGATGATAGATGATAGACCAGGAGCTGGTGTTGTGATTTCTACAGATGAGGTGCCAGTAGCTGGTATAGCGGTCTTTACAGATGAGGGGTGAGGAGCTGGTGTTGGGGTCTCTGCAGATGAGGGGCCAGGAGCTTCTGACATGTGTCAAGTGCCTAAGAAGCTCTAATTCTGAGTGCAAGGCCTCCTAAATCAAGAAGAAAATTAATAGAATTGAATCATGGTTTTCGGTGGGATATCTCTTACTTGATTTTGCTGCTGTACTTGCCTAATTAGTATTCTAGATCACTGGGATCTCGAATAATTAGTAGTACCATTTATCTCTGTATATTCTGTAGCTTGCTAATTTGTTTGAACCTGTTGGGGCCCTTGTGCAAGATGGTAACTGAATCTGGATTGTGCTTCCTTTGTGCTTGGGAATCTGAGTTTGCAAACTAATTATGAGAATGATATTGACTTATTTATGAAAGTATGGCATGGAATTTAATACTGTTGGGTACTTGAGAAAGGGGTACCCTTGACCCTTAATTAAGAGAATTAATCCCAGGCATCAGCAAGCCGAATTCATTATCATTATCCCCCACAAAAGCCCAACTCCCTAGTTGTACTGGGCCGGCCCAGTAACGGGCCTCGATAGTCCAGGCTGCCACCTGCTCGACGGGCTCCGCTCCAGGCAAAGGAGATCACTCAAGGGTAGCACTCGACCTACCCCTCGGTGACGGAAATTCGCCCGAGCGAATGGTCACCCCTCGAGTACGGGACCCCCCTCGACCCGCCTACTTCCTGTACGAATCCAAGGCATTTAATGTGTTTTACCTGTCTCCGCCAAACCACCGAACCACATGGCTACAGCCGTGTGACAGTGGGCAGGACACCGATCAAATCCCTCTTTTTACTGCCCATACCCGGAAAACCAGCGGATCGTACCGCACTGAGTCGCCATACCGCGCACTGTGCCCCGTTCGGCACCCCCTCGAGACGCAATTCTCAACATAAATCCCGTGTTTCCCGGGACCGATCCTATCCGTTCCGGTCTCGATCCCCCTCGAGCGCCCCTCGACTGAGCACCTAGCTGGCTCGGTCAGCGCTACGACGACTCTGCCACATCATCTACAGCGAGCCGTACGCTCCCAACAGAGGAACACGTCCTTCACCATGCCGCTGAGGCGCGCTAGCGTCATCAAGACCGGTTAATCACCGACTTCGCCGAGACATCGCAGGATGGCAAGACACATCGCTACAGGGTCCGCCATGCCCGACGTACGTCCTTACAGTGAACTCGACTTGATCGGCATCTCCTCCTCAACGTCAGCAGCTACGTCCACCCTAGGATCCATGTACTCCTGTGCCACTACTTCGCCTATAAAAAGAGACGCCAGGGCCTAGTTTTAGACAAGTTAGTAGAGAGATAGTAGCGCCCGAAACGCTCAAGTCCTAACTCACTCACTCACTCGTTTGTAATCGCCCCTGTACGAGCACTTCGGTGCAAGATAATACAAGTCTCTTCCCCCGCTGGACGTAGGGCCTTCTTTTGTCCGAATCAGGATAAATCTCTTGTGTTCTTCTTGCATCACCATCCGGATCAGGGAGAACGCACACAAATTCACGTGTTGGTGTTGGCCCTCGGGTCGAAACACCGACAAATACTTTGTATGATTGTTGCAAATTTTCTTCTGCTTTTGCCATGTGATTGGTTTGTTTAATATACATTGCAAATAGGTCGTAGGATGCTATAGTAAGAACTGTTTCTGTATGCAATGCGAGCAGGATCGGTGAACAATGAGGATGAGCTTTTAAGTTTTAAGGCTTTTGAGGCCTTTGACTGATGTCAGCAGAGATAAGTGCTTTTGCGGCAATACATCATCTTTAGCTGCAGCACAAAAACAACTTGAGTCCACAAGGTAAGCGCTGGTGATGACCGACTGATTATGTCTGGTTGTAGCTGCATGATCTTTTGATACGGCTGTGGGGTCTGTTTTGTTTCACCCTTTTGAATTCAGTATGTATAGTATGGCTAAATGCTAATTAGGTGCTGCCGAAGTTGATAGTCAGAGAGGCAGCTGACATCTATGGAGAAGTTTAGACTCTTGGGACCTATGTGATATGTTTTTGTGTATCGACAAATTATTATCCAATCTTAAGTTGTAATGTTTGTCAGCCTGTACCTTAAAAACTCATTGTGTGAGAGATTATGAATAGAGCTCATATGTGTTCATTACTTATGACCGGGGCATGAGTTCATTTTTTATTTATTTCATAATCTGTTCTCGTATGAAAATATAATGACTTATTTATATTATTAGATATTTGGTTTATTTATTCTCACGATGTGAAATGGTCCATATATCAATAATTATATATGAAATGGCTAAACAATCAAACCATGCCTGGCTTCGACTTTCAGGCCATCGGCCAAACAGCACACAGAACCTTGTGCTTATTCGTAGACTGTGGAGAACGGTGAGAAGAATCGCGTAAGCGTCCTATCAGTAATACGCTTCCGCGACTGGAACGCGTATAATCTTTGGCTCTTTGCTCGCTTCTCCACCCGGACCCTCCTGGAAGTTCTGGCCGTCAGCCGACCACCGGCGCCGAATTCCGGCACGACGTCGCCACTCGCTACAGTCCAAAACGCGGTACGCTCCGCCCTCGCTCCGCTGCTCCCGTCGCAAGCCTATCAAGTCCACACCCCCGCTTGATTCCTCATCCGTGAGGTGAGGGGGCGGGCACGGGCAACCAGCCGCATACCAACACTCGCGTGCGGCCGTGCTCAGTCAGTGGCTTGCAAAATTTGCATCGCCTCCGTCACGATTCGACGCCGTCCTCGCGTAGGAAGGATTTAGATGCTATGAGCGGCGCCTGTGGACTGTGGAGTGTGCAGTTTAGAATCTTATTACTGCTAGCGAAGTGGTTTTGCTGTGGACTGCAGTTTCGGACATACTAGTCTGTCTGGTATCTCTTGGAAATTTGCTGCTAATACTTGTGTAATTATTTTGGAGTTGTTGTATTGTCTCATATTGATGCTTGAATTCAATTTATTTTGTCCAAATTTTGTTTAAATTTAAACGAAAATGGGTGCCCTTCTTTACTGTGAACTGTTGGGCTGTTGGCTTCGCTGTTTCAGTGATTGATATTGGGAGTTCTTTTTATTTACTTCCTAGGAGTAATCACACGAGTGCACTATATGATGGTCTATGTAGGGCTGAAATCTAGCTGATTTCTGATCTAGTAAACTTATTTGTTCGTACTGCAATGTGAGATGTCATTAGGTTGCAGTTTGTTTCAGTGTGAACTTTTCCTTCAACTAATATGGCATTCCATCGACGAATGCATATGCTAAAGATATAAACTTAAGTCCAGTTTCACTGCTACTCGAAACATGGCTTTAGTTGCAGACCGCAAGTACTCATGGATGATTGGTCTGCAACCATGGTCAATTATGTTCACAGATTACAACTTCTGCTTGCTGATAGCTTGAGCTTGAATAGTCTGGTGTTTGTTTTCCACAAATATTACATGATAGATCTAATTAAGGGTTTCTCAAACAGTATAACTGTTGTTAAAAGTTCATTAAGAGTATTCAGCAACTGGATGGACACATTGCTCGTCTATGCCAACAAGGTGTTGCTTTCTAAAAATAAATTTACAAAGTACAATTATGGAACAAAATGTGTTTGATACAACTCTATTTACTAAAAATGTGATATAAAGGTTTTAAATTTGACCGTTCTTGAAATTTAATTACTGTAAACTTTCCAGAAAGCAACATACTGCTGCACTTCTGCATCATTTAATGTGTCTGTCAGCTGATGCATTCTCATTTTACACAAATTATTTCCTTAGATTATTAGCTTTATTCTGATGGTCCCCCAATAAATAAAAAAATTCTTTGTTCTTGATAATGGCTAGCAACTTAAGATACATTTTTATTCAGCAGTGCTTGTGAATTGCAGATGGGATTCCCAGATGAAAGAGTACAAGTGGATGCACTGGAGAGACAATTACTAACTGGTTTATCTTCAAACGACTATAATGGAAGTTTTGAGGATGAGGTCCTCCATGACGCATCATTTGCAGAAATGGAAGATAATTTTGTCAAGTGTCAAATTGCTCAGTGGACTTTATTATCTCTATTACTAATCGTAGCTTGGGGAGTAGGACTGCTCATGCTACTTTACTTACCTATCCGGGTATATGTATGTCGAAGAGACTTTCGCTCGAGGAAGCTATACTTGACCCCACATGCTGTTATTTACAAGGTATTTGAATGTGGAATGGTAAACTAGTATTTGGTTTTATGCTCATGTTATTGGTTTATTAATTTACTCAGGTAAACAAGCCTGTTGCTTTTCCTTGTTTTGGGGTTTTCAAGAAGGAGAAATATTGTATCCTCCCTTCAATTTCTGATGTTGTTGTTGAGCAAAGTAAGCCCGATGAGAAAACACCTCATCTGCTTTCAACTCACATTTACATGAATTGGATGCTTGATCCTCTTGCTTCTGTTGTTTTGGAGTGAAGATGGCACGAGTTAAATGTTTTAAGTTTAGTGTATATATAACTTTGTAAAACAATTAAGAGGATATAAAGCTTTATAGTCTATACTGTATGATCTAGACTTGGGTTGGGATAAACTACACTACACTAATCAAGTGCTTTTTACTAAAACTTGGTCACTGCAGAATCTGGCCTTTTTCATATATATGTCTATGGTATTTTCTGTCATTTTCATCTACCATCTTTACAGAAAAAAAAAACCCACATTTGCACCAATTAGTTTGTCCATCATAATTGCAAGTGAGAACAATGTTTTTCAACAATTTGAGTATTTATTTATCAGATGTTCACATGATTTCTGTAGATTCTTTCCAGTCATTTTTCGGGGTATATTCGATCAGGATTGAGAATATTGGTGTCAGAAAGCCTCGTAGTAATGATGTAAAAATTACTGGAGTTGCTCATCCACATGATTTCAGGAAGGTACTTCAATTAATTGTCTCACTTGATCTCTAGTTTTCATTGAAACTAAGTTTTGGGTCTACTTATTCAGGCTGTTCTAGTCCATCTTTTGAACACTAGGAAGCTCAACTTCAGTCAAAAAGCTTCATCGGATGACCAACAGAGCACAAGTTTGAGTTCTACAGCTAGTTCTTCGGTATGTCTTCAGTTAAGTTGCCTCATTTGCTCTTTTAGCGCTGGAAATTGTACATTTCGTTGTTTTAGCACATCTATGGTCTTTTTGGAGATGTGAGATACCGACATCAATTTTTCTGAGTCTGTGCTACTAAACATTGTTTCCAAAATGTTTGCAAGTTGTGCTAAAAAATCGGACTATGATATTGTATTGTTTTGATGTAAGCTTGTACACAATGTGGGTAAACACCATAGAGAGATACTGACTGTGATGGTTTGAAAGTATTGGGCTTAGAGGAAAATTTGCATGCAATGGAGATGAAGCAATTCGGTTGAAACTCCTGATTCATTTTTGCTTCATAAGACCAGGATACAAATGCTTTGTTATAGGGTTGACACAATCAACACTTAAGAAATAATATTTAAAATTAAGGGAATTTACTATCTCAAAGATACAAATAGGTAACTAGGAAACATATAGGTTTTTTTTTTGAGCATCAGGAAACATATAGGTTAGGCTGCTTGTTTCTACCATAATCCTGCAATATCTACTTTTTGCATTGACTACACTAGTAGTGTTTATGCAAAATATCACACTTTTTTGCATATGACAGTTGTGGACCTAAAAACATGCAGCCGTCATGACAGTTGGATGTTACATTGGATCAACCATTGGACCTGGAATATAAGTTTGTTACTTTATTTCACTCACTGGAAATGGTTGCACTGAACTGCTGAGTCTTGATGGTCACCTGTCAGCCAACCCAGCCCCCCAAGTTGCTCATATTATTGACCAGCAGGCTCTGTCAGTAACTGCACTACTGTATTTTTATATTTCAAATGTCAAGATCCAATAATGTGATGGTCTCTATATTTGTCAATTATAAAAAAAGTACTGTGTTTTGTTTCTTGTTGGTTTGAACTTTTGAAACTATCATTTTTCTGTCAAATATCTTGAAATTGAATATGTTGTATATCTCATGTAATGTTTTCTAGAAACTTTTTGATAATCTCTTTGTGCTTCACTCTGCTATATGAAGTTTGAAAGTACATAGATTGATATTTTCAGGATGCTCCTCATGGAGATTTGATGCTAGGGAAGCTTGATGAAGTCGAAGTCTCTGTAAAGGTGACAGTTGAAGAAATGCTTTGCATTGCTTTGATTCTTTCATGTTCTCTTTGAATTGATACAATTTCACAACCAACAAAGGTAGTGACTAATGTAGGTAGGTAGTGCCAGTGGCTGTAAAGGAAATATAAAAGATTTAGAAGGCATAAGAACTTTAGACGCATAACTCAATGTTTAAGAGTTTGTTCGCCATCAAACTGTAGTTGGATACATGACTTACTATCTCAGAGTTGATTGATGTGGGCCCTTTAATGGACTTCTAGCATTCAAAGCTTGAGACCTCAGAATTGAAGCCATTCACCAAAATTGTAGTAGCACTTATTACTGTAAATGTGTACATCTATCTATCATTGTTTTTGTTGGGAGTTGGTTACTTGTATTGTATGTTTGCATGACCCTTGATGTACATGTTTGATGTAAAATAGGTTTCAGAGGTTCATTTTTGCTGGTGTTGGTTCTCCTCAGCCTGTAACAGGAACTTTCTTTTGACTCAGAAAATGCAAGCACTGCTACAGGGGGCGAAACTTTGAAGATTAAAACCACATCCAGTTGACTCAATTTATGTTGAAATTTCACAGGTATGCTTTCTAATCCAGCTAGCTTCATGATCCTGTAAAATGATAGGCGAGTATCCAGGACTATTAGTGTCATTGGTTTGTCTGGTTCTTGGCTCTTAAGTCTCAATGTTACTTTCACTTGCGTTCCATCATAGGTACTGCAGCTGACTCCATGGCTCAGCACTGCAGCATAAAATTTGTTGGATTTCCATGATATCGGACCATTTACCAAAACTATCCAATGGGATCTTTTGCACGTGCTAGATAAACCACTTTTCGTGACGATATTTGCTTCCACTGTTTCACAATGTACCACCATAGTACTGAAAAACATTCATCTTTTGAATTTCACTGGAGAAGTCCCATTTGTGCAGAAGTCATCATCAGGTTATGAAGTTAAATGACCCGATTTTTACTTCTAATACATAACAAAACAACTGCAACATCAAAAAAATCTGTTGAAGCACGTAATAATCAACACATACCCCAAACCTCAACTTCAGTTACCAAGACCTCTGTTGCTTGCCTGAAAAACTACGTCGTTCCCGTTCCCAACTTGGTGACTCCTTTGCTGGTTGGTGGTGCTTTTCTTGACCCAGATGCTATTCCACCGTCAAAATTGCATTATACAGAGTTCATATCATGCCATTGCTTTTACTAAATTAAAACATGACCTCATTATATTTTCAGAAAAAGTATTTGAAGTGAAAAAAAAGTAAAAGCAAGATGCTCCCCTCTTAGCATTGATTTCGAGGCAGACAATATGGTAGGCCCCTTTTTAATGATGCCATGCCTCAGTAGAGTTCACTGCTTGGTCAAAAGGCTTTGAAATGTTTCATCAGTGGTTAATGTAACAGGTTTTCCTTCGTTTTGTCCTAATCTGATGAACTATAGTTCCAACATGTGGTTCATTGAACCTCATAAGTATGTAGTCGTTTCTTCTAACCACAGGAAGGTGGAAAAATATTTATCGATACAAACAAACAAAAGACCAGCTGCTACCTATTGCCAGGCGAGAAAAAGGTGGTATCTGCTTCTCGTAAAGGCTGACTGCTTGACTTTTCTCCCTTTTTCTCCATCCTACGTTCACACTCTGGGGTATTTACTTTTTTTTTCTTTATTTAAGTTGAGGAGCACTCCACAATATTAATCTCCTATTCTCCGGCTGCATGATATCGTGCCATGCATGCAATCTTTTGGGGGTCCTTGTCCTGAGGTATGAGGAGAAAAATGGACCAGGACATTATAAGATAAGCTAGATTATTGAATAGGTGGTTATGGCTGCATTGCTTTATGTCCTGAGGCATTGCTTTATGGCTGCATTGCTTCATGAATTATGTTGTTACCTTTTGGTTTGTTCCCCATCACATGGCACCACAACCAGAGTTCAATATCAAATTAATAAGTTCTAGCAGCCACTGGTGTGGTCTCCAGTGCCATCAGAAGGCATCTGGTTTGATTGGAGATTTTATTTGTACTTATCTTTGTGGTAATGATCTAGGCTAGGATGGTCACCGGAAATCAGACGGTTTTCTGGGCACCCACTATCACTATCATTAGCTACATGTAGCTTGGATTATTACTTGGAGCAGATGATGACAAATTTTCTTTCTATTTGTTTGTGATTTTTTTTTTGAGAACATTTGTTTGTGATTTTAGGGTTGAACAAGATGTGACTGGTGCTGATCGACCCCTCTTTGCTCTGGTGGCTATCTGCATCATTGTCGTGGCTGCTGTTGATAGCAGTTCGGCTCGTGCAAACATTTTCGCGGTGGCTGTATGAATAGCTAAGCGTGCTTGTAACTTTGTTATTGTCATATGTTCCGTCCTGTATATTATTATTATCCAATATGGATGGTGATGGCTTGCTATTATAGCTTTCTGTAACCTTCACTTTATGCACATGAAGTCGTGTGTATAGTTGAAAGGGAGCAATCATTCATACATAACTTGGAAAAAATCCACTTGGTGATCAGATTAACAAGTGGAACGAGTAGCAACTGATGATGTCAATATTATTATTTTTTTCGCGATAGGACCATTCATATCAATATCATATATTGATAAATGATATAAGACTGTTTGCCATGGTGGTGGCTATCTCCTGTAGGTTGATTGCCAGTATTGCGACCTTTCTGTTTGGTTCTAAAACCATTTCTTTGGCATTTAATTGCACTTCTTTTTCCCCAAAAATATTTAATTAAGTGAATTAAATAGCCTGAACGATCGACACCTTTTCCTTTTCTTTTCCTTGCCTAGTTGTGTTTTGATACTGACATGTGATACCTAGCTTTCCATGCACCCAACTAGAGCCTTCGGTTATTCTGACAAATTTTATAACCGTGGTCAGCAGAAATAAAATCTGTGGCCTTTCTGTTGCCGTTGATCCTGGCAGCCATGGACCATGACGAGGGTCACCAAATGTCTTCCCATTTTTCTAGGCTATCCTGTGGGCAGATGCACGCTGTCGTCGACGAAGATAAAGTGGCCGATTATCCCATTGACATTATTGGTTTTCCACTTGACTGAATCTTGGGATGATGCACTTGTAGCTCGTAGTATGTACCACAATATTTTATATGCCTCTTGACTTGACTAACAACATGAACTGAGATGGACTTTTGTTTTCCGGCATTGCCTCTAGCGCTTTCATTTGACACTTCGTTCTTAGTAGGCTTTGGAGAGCTGGATTGTTCTCTAAGAATCAGAGAAGGATAGGAGTAGAGGACTATTGTACTGAATAACATAATATTTGTGTCCTGGGATCATGATATGGTTGGGCAGAAAAGACTATATTTTCTTAAATTATAGCTCAATTATACTACCTCTGTCTCAAAATTAATTAACTTCTAGAATTATCATAAAGTAAACTTTGTCAAGACCAAATTTATAATAGCACCAATATTTATGTCACCGAACTAGTACCATCATGAAATATATTTATATAATGTGCAATTATTTTGTGTCATAGATGATTTTACTTTTTTCCATAAAATTGGTTAAATTTAAAATAGTTATTGAGAATTCTAGGAATTGATTTATTTTGAGACGAAGATAGCACTGATATATAGTTGAAAAGTGAAAACTCGTCTGAACTCGGAATTATAAAACATCATCTTGATAATCAGATAGAGTAAGTGGAATCAAGTCATTATCATGCAAGATTTGGTGTCGTAGATCCCTGGTATGCTGATAATTTTGTTTATTACTACTACCTTGGGCATTTCTATATGATTATTTCAAGGATGACATATGGTTCCCCACGTCTATCTATTACATTTATATTAAAAAAAACATAATAGCTTCTTTCCTTCGTTACATTTCAAATTATAGGCCGTTTAAATTTTGTCGCAAGTCATAGTCAAATAATAGTATGTTATTACATTTACGCAACTAGATATAAACAGAGGAAGAAGAATTCAGAACGCAGAGATTACAAGAGTAAACAACTGGAAATCTGTTCCACCGCACGTCGTTCTGCAAGATCAAGTATTGCGCATATAAGATTTTTTAAATGATGTTTTTAATTAAGTTACCAAGTCAAACACAGTGTTTATGTTCACTGATTTGCATGCAGGTAGCCAACTATGCCTTTGATATTTTGAGCAGTATAATAAACCCGGAAAGTCAAGACTGTAGCTTTCTTGTTCCCGGTGTCGTTGATCTTAGGCGGCCATGGACCATGACTGACTAGAGTCACAAGACGTCTGCACCCAGGCCTCTTTTTCATATTTCACCCCCGCGGGCAGATAGTGGCACACGCACGCAAATAGCAACCTTCTTTAATTTTGATAAGAAAAATAGCAGAAGCTTTGACTAGGGCCAATATAACATGATTGGTGCCACTGCCTTGACTTAATCTTTAAATAATGCCACTCCCTAAGGCCGTTGATGACAAATCAATGTATCTAGGCGCGCGGGGAAGCTCCCATATCGTGTTTAAAAAAATTTATTAACATCTAAAATACAAAATAAACATTATTAGTAAAGTTAGCTGTAGACAAAAATATTAATATTATTCATTATGAATTTGGTTGAAGTAAAAGTTAATTGGTTGGTATAAATCCCATAGTTGTATTGTTTTTTTAATACAAAGGGAGCAGGGAGTATATGCTCAAGTGTGTTGACGTACTACGTAGCTGCCGCTGTCTGCCTGTCTTGACCAATGAGAAAGCACAAGACATTCCTAGTACTTTATTTCTTGTATTGTACCAGACGTTGTTTGCATGTTTGCCTTTGCGTATATATGTTGGCAACTTGCACCGTAACATAGTGTTATTTCTACCAGTCGTAGTCGTAGGCTCTGGATTGTTCTTACGAGAATTACAGAGATTACTCTGCACTCCTCACGTGGACGTAGTCCCATTTGTCAGTTACTTAGTAGGTGTTTGTGCTCTGGATTGTTCTACAAGAATCACAGATACAGTATTATCCTGCACTCCTCACGTGGACGTAGTCCCATTTGTCAGGTGTTTGTGCTTACAAAGATACCCGCAAATAGTTTAAGATAGCTGACTTTTAAAACATGGATAGTCACACCAAATACTCTCTCGCTTTATTACATACACCGCATGAGATTGGAAAAGGTTAGAAAGGATCTTTTTCTCATTGCTTTGGCTTGCAGCCAAGCTGTTAAGCTATAGCTTCCTTCTTTATCTCAATTTTCTTACTTCCCCATAGAAATTTAAGAACATAGATAATGATACAACTTGCTGAGTACGGCTTATTATATGAGTTCTTTTACGGTACTTGAAATTGCTTCTCATCGCCTCTCATCATTTTCACAAATAATTAATTTTATTAATAAAGGGTATTTTAGTTAGTGAGCAAATATCAATTGGTCAACCCCTCCCCACCGAGCGGCCCTTTCCCATCCGCCCGACCCCGGGACTCTCTTTATCTCTCGCCCTCGTCCTCGCCATAGCCGCCGCCGCCCTCGCCCTGCGCCGCGTCGGCCTGCCCTCGTCATCACCAGCCCTGCACCGCTGCCGGCCCGTCCACGCCCGTCCTTCACCGTCCACTCCCTGTTCTCCGTCTCCCTCGAGCTCGCACGGCACCGCCGCCGCCCTCGCACGTCGCTGTGCCGGCCTGCCCTCGCCCGCGCTGCCACGACCTCGTCATCGCCCACCCTGCGCCACCGCCGCGCTCTCCGCGCGCCGCCAAGCCGTCTTCATCGCCCGCCTTGCGCCGCCGTTATCCACTCAGACGACGAGGTGGTACTCGTCGGCGTTGATGGCGGCAGAGACGGGCTCATTAGGAAGCTGCGCTGCGTAGCAAGATAGTGACCGGGGTCTGCGGTGTTGGGCAAGACAGCCCTCGCCAGATCGTCGTACGACCTTCTCCAGCTGCAGTTCAATTGCGTGGCGTTCATCTCCGTCAGATTTCACCCCCACATCGAGTCAGTTCTTCAGAGTTTGCTCTGTCAGCTTGGCTTCACCGGCGACGGCGAGGCTGCTGCTAGTACCGAAGAACCAAGGGATAAGACGAAGCTCATCAATCAGCTCTTAGGATTCCTGCAGAAGAAGAGGTGAGCTAAAATTTTAGAGAAAACTTTGACATTTGAAGATGTTGACACCGTTTTTCGGCACGTGTCAGTAAGAATCGGAAACTGAGCTAATCGGTAAAGGATTGGTTATTATTTTGTCTTCGGCATTGCTTTTGATGTTGCCGATGAATGGTTGCCAATAAAGGGTGGATTGGTCTGAGTTGTTACCGATAAGGCTGAAGAGCTGTTACCGATGAGGCTGGCGGAAAACTAGAGGATTGCTGCCGATGAAGCTGAAGAGCTGTTGCCGATGAGACAGGCCGAAGATTAGAAGATTGTTGCCGATACCAGAGAGTATGCCGATGGGAAGATAACTTCATCACGATAGAAACAGACAGAGGGTTGGCATCATGTAAGCTTGTGATTTTCGTAGTGTAGTCTGAGTCCAGTTCCTATACGAGTTTTATGTCTTTTCTTTAGAGATAGAGTTCGTATAAGGAGTAAGTTTATTTTTCTATATTTAAGCTTTTCGTATTCAGTTAGGATTCTTCGAATAGTAGAGTATAAATATGTGCTGAAGGGCATTGTAATGAGTATCCAAGCATCAATAAACAAATCTACTTTTTATCGCAATTTACTTCTACTAGCACTTTACTTTTCGACGACTTCGTCAAGTATTTTCTTTTTCAACGAGTTCTTTCAAGAATCGACGGGCTGCATCAACTTGATCTCCGGCGACCTTGCAAGTTCCGCGTCTACCGAGCACGATTCAGGCTTTGACTTCCGGGCGTATCGCTGTCGTTTCATCTGATCTGTTCAAGAGTTATCGAATATATTTTGAGCTTTGACGTCCGGGCGTATCGCTGTCGTCTCGTTCAGTTTTTTTATTCAAGTTATCATCCTTGTCGGTTAACAGGTCAAATCGACTGGCACGCTTCGGATATCGTATTTGGGTATTAGCTCAGTGTGTTTGCAGATAGAGTTTTGCATCAACACATCTTTTGGCACACCCAGTGGGACCAAGTCAACAGATTTATCATGAAGAACCCTGCTGATATCAATCCAGAGAACATCATCGAGATATCAGAGTCAGATCTCAAGGAAGACCAGAAGCTAGCCATGGAAAAAGCTATGGAGGATTACAGGCAGCTCTGCTTGAAGTCTTTCAGCAAGAATAGGGGCGGAGAAATAATCCAGAAGCAAGATCTGCCGTTGCCTCGGCAGGTAACTTTTGACTCCAACCCTGGTAAATTACAAGAGATGGTTAATTCTACATTGAATCATGCTTTGATCAACCACTCCACCGTGCTGTCCAATACTGTTTACAATGCTGTTGTGAAAACATTAAGAGAAGGACAAGCACCAGGTTATGTTGGGCCGACATATCATCAGCCGGGATCAGCATCTGTCAGTACTCCATCGGCAATTCCAGCCGTTGAGAGTATGGAAGCTCCTACTCCTCCAGCTTTATCAGTATCACCTAACATTGAAGCCACGCCGATAAGATCAGATCTAACGTCTCAGGAAAGGCAGATCACTCAATTGGGTACAGATCTATCGGCATCGGCAATGTCAGGTCCTTCAAGTCAACACAGCCAGGTTGCTGCTAATTGGTGGGGATATAGGATGCCTCCAGGACCATCTACCGCCAATTCTAGATTGCCTCAGGTGCATGATGTAGCAGGAAAGAGTCCTATGGTATCGGCAACTTTGGTCCGGTCGATGACCCAGGTATCACATTATTCTACTACACCTCCTACTATATAGCCATTGTCAATGGGATTCCACGCGCCTCTGCAGCAGACATCTTATGCGAATCCATTGGCAAGTTCCCTGCCAATGCAACAGAAGGTTTCTACTGCAGAACAACCCATAGTGCCATTTGTATCTCAATCTGGGTTACCTGCAAATCAAGGCAATTATGCTGGTTATCATCCAATCATACAAGAGCATCAATTGTCAGCAAGCTATCAGCCATCGGCAAGTCAGGTGCCGATGAGTAATAATCACAATTAGTCAGGGAAAGCACCAGCTCAGCAACACGCTATTTAGCCAAGCTACCAGGTAATTGGGACGCAGCAGTATTGTCCACAGGCAGCTTTCCAGGATCAAACATCGGCAAGACAGCCGATGAGCTTTGCTCCGCAGACTGGTGTTGTGAATATGTCGATTCCTCCAAACCAAGTACCACAAGGATACGTAGAAGCATATCAGCCAGCACCTCCAGCAGAAATTCAGCCAGTGCATCGGCAAGATCAAGATGCGTTTTGGACCGATAAGATTGCAGAAGTGATGAAAGAGCAATTTGGGATTCAACCCAAGATTAATACTTACTCTTATCGGACTTCGTACCCTCCAGCATATGACTCAATTCCTTTTCCAAATCGGTACAAGGTACCAAATTTTACTAAGTTCTCTGGGCAGGATGATACATCAACAATGGAGCATATCAATCGTTTCATCATCTAGTGTGAAGAAGCAGCTAACATGGATGAATTGAGAGTTCGATTATTCTCATCTTCATTGTCTGGATCGGCATTCACATGGTTCATCTCATTGCCGCCGAATTCTATTCATACTTGGGCGGATTTAGAGAGACAGTTCCACAAGTACTTCTTTGCTGGTGTCCATGAGAAGAAGCTTACCGATTTAGTGAAATTGAGACAACGAAGTGATGAATCGGTGGAGAGCTTTGTGTAAAGTTTACGAGATATGAAAAACAGATGCTACAGCTTGGTGCTTGATGATCGCCAGTTGGCTGGTTTAGCTTTTCAGGGTCTGTTGCCGCACCTCAAAGACAAATACAATTCTCAGGAGTTAAGTTTAAGCCATATTGTGCAGAGGATTTCTGACCAAGGTGCTCGAGCTCCAGAACCTAGAAAGACTTGGAGTAAAAAGGTGTCCTTTATAGAAGAAGCAGAGGAATCTGACTCAGATGAAGAACCAACTATCGGTCTGGCTGAGTGGGTGAAAGGTAAGGAGCCAATATCTTGTCCTTTTGGTCAAAAGGAGCCAGAGAATTTCACATTTGACATCACAAAGGCCGATAAAATATTTGATCTGCTGCTTCAAGAGGGCCAAATCAAGCTATCACCTAATCATGTGATCCCATCGGCAGAAGAGCTGAAGAAAATAAGGTACTGCAAATTTCATAATGCAACTTCGCACAGTACCAATGATTGTAAAGTATTCAGGCAGCAATTGCAATCGGCTATTGAGTCCAGGAGAATTAAGTTTGATAACTCTAAAGCTCAAAGGCCGATGAAGATTGATCAGCACCCTCTCCCAGCAAACATGGTGGATGCCGGGAGCAAGACCAGAGTATTAACATCGGCAAATGCTAAGAGGAACGCATCGGTGGATCCTAGAAATCAAGTAACCACCGATGACTTAAGAGGAAAAAGAGCAGTTGAAGAAAGCAGCAGTTCCAGAAACCTCCTAGACCTGCTCCCTATAGAGTTTCAAGTGATCGCTATTGGCAGCAACAGGAAGAGGTGCGTCGGGAAGAATGGCGTTGGTATGAAGATCATTGGAGATGCCCGTTCTTCATTTATTGCTGAGAAGAAGGCATTAAATTGCCTACTGTTGATAGCTGCCCTAAGTGCAATGGTTACGATCGAGCCGATCGGACAAAAAGAAGACCTTATTATGGTGATCAGAGATGATGCGTCAATGAGCCGATCAGAAGAAGGGAATCAGTGCATGATCGGCTGGGGGGCAGAATCAGTGTACATGAAAGGCTGGGTAGGCATGACGACTGCTTTTCGATGGATCAGGAAGAACTCGAGGAAATGGCCAATGCAAGAGTTCCCGATGAAGCAATACTCTACAGAGATCCCAACATAAACTGCCCAGATTCGAATATGAAATGTTATCAGCCTGTCTGGAAGACAAAGCTTCCTCAATGGTGCCCTGAAGGTTTGATAAAAACTCAGAAGAGGAAGATGCAACGTGAACGCAGAGAAGAAAACTCCCGTGGGGTGAAGTCTCAAGTGTGGCAACCAAAGCGTAAAGATGAAGGCCCATCGGCAGATATCAACATGCTTTTCATGTTGCCGATGAAATTCCTAGCACTTACCGATGATAAAGAAGAAATTGTTCCTTCTGAACAAGTAGCTCAGTTGACCTTGGATCCAATGATGGCCATTTTTGAGAAGCCTACCAATTATGAGAGACAGCATCTCAAAGCTTTATTTGTCAAAGGCAGAGTTGATGGGCAGCCAGTGTCCAAGATACTCATAGATGGGGGAGCTGCAATTAATATCATGCCATATGTCATGTTTCGAAGGCTTGGGAAAGGAGATCAAGATCTGGTCAAGACTGATATAAAGCTTAAAGACTTTGAAGGTAATATATCTCCAGTTAAGGGAGCGCTTTGCACTGAGTTAACCATCGGCAGCAAAACATTGCCGACCACGTTCTTTGTCATCGGTGGTAAAGGTGCTTATAATCTGCTATTAGGAAGGGATTGGATTCATGCCAATTGCTGCATTCCTTCTACAATGCACCAATGCCTCATACAGTGGGTGGAAGATAAGATTGAAGTAGTCCCTGTTGATTCATCTTATATAATTGCATCGGTAGAGTTAGAAACTTACGAGCGGTCCAAGTGTATATCGGGGGAAGCATGGGATTCAGAGTTTCTCAGAATTGCCGATTATGAGGTGCCACCGATCCAAGCAGTCGGATCCAAAGATGAGTTATAATGGATAGGTTTGCCGATGATGGAAAATTGGGCCATGGATTTACATCGGCTGATGACTTAGTAGAAGTAGACATTGGTGATGGCAGTAGGCTAAGGCCAACTTTTGTTAGTGCTAAGTTAGATCTCCAGAGCAGAGAACAATTGATTGCTTTATTAAAAGAATATAAGGATTATTTTTCTTGGGATTACACAGAGATTCCCAGGTTAGATCGATCAATTGTTGAACATCGGTTACCTATCAAACAAGGATTTCGGCCACATCAGTAGCCAGCACGCCGATGCAACCCTAAAGTGCTGCATGATATTAAGACCGAAATAACAAGGTTAATTGAAGCAAAGTTCATCCGACAATGCCGATATGCTGAATGGATTTCTAATGTGGTTCCTGTTTACAAGAAGAATGGGATACTTCGTGTCTGTATTGATTTCAGGAATCTTAACAAAGCTACACCGATGGATGGCTACCCGATGCCCGTTACCGATTTATTAATTGATGCTGCTGCTAGACATCGGATTATTAGCTTCATGGATGGGAACGCTGGATATAATTAGATCTTTATGGCCGAAGAAGATATCTCCAAAACTGCCTTCAGATGTCCAGGTCATGTGGGATTATTTGAATGGATAGTCATGACTTTTGGTTTGAAGAATGCCGGTGCTACTTATCAAAGAGCAATGAATTACATTTTTTATGAGTACATCGGCACATTAGTTGAAATTTATATAGATGATGTGGTGGTCAAGTCTGGAGACTTCAGAAATCATCTGATTGACTTGCAGAAGATATTGAAGTGCACAAGGAAACATGGGTTGAAAATGAATCTCAACAAGTGTGCATTTGGTGTATCGGCAGGACAATTCTTAGGCTTCATGGTGCATCAGAGGGGTATTGAAATTAGCAGGAAGTCCATTGACGCCATCAATAAAGTGATTGCTCCTACCGATAAGACCGAACTACAGTCTCTGATCGGCAAGATTAATTCTATTCAAAGATTCATATCTAATTTGTTTGGAAAAATCAAAGCTTTCAGTCCGTTGTTGAAGCTGAAGGCCGATTAGGAATTCATGAGGGGAGAAGAATAGCAGTTGGCTTTAGAAGAAATTAAGAAGTATTTGGTGAATCCTCCAGTGCTAGTTCCACCTCAACACGGGAAACCCTTCAGGTTGTATCTGTCGGGTGATGATGAAGTCATTGGGTCAGCTCTAATCCAAGAGTTTGAAGGAAAAGAATGTGTAATCTATTACCTGAGCAGAAGGTTGGTAGATGCTGAGACCAGGTATTCGGCCATTGAAAAGTTATGCTTATGCTTATATTTCTCCTGTGTTAAATTAAGGCATTATCTGTTAACGGCTGAATGCACTGTTATATGCAAAGATGATGTGGTCAAATATATGCTGTCAATGCCAATTCTAAGTGAGACAATTGGCAAATGCATTTTAGCGTTATCAGAGTTTGATCTGCGGTATGAATCGGCTAAAGCAGTCAATTTTATTACTCAGCATTGTGGCATGGTAAACTCTTTAGAGATTGCTCCATGGACACTTTTCTTTGATGGCTCTACGTGTGGAGAAGGAGCAGGCATCGGCATTGTGTTGATGTCGCCTCAAGGGAAGAAATACGAATTCTCATTGCCGATTGCTATCACATCGACAAACAATCAGGCTGAATATCAGGCTGTGTTGAAAGGATTAGAGTTACTCAGGGAAGTCCGTGTCGATGCTGTTGAAATCTTTGGTGATTCAATGCTAGTTATTAATCAGCTAGCTGGAATGTATGAGTGTCGAAGTGAAGTTTTAATATCGTATTATGAAAGATGTCAACAATTATTGAAGGAGTTTAAAGATTTCTGCCTTGAACATATCTCCAGATTGCATAATGAAGAGGCTAATCGGCTAGCACAGCATGCTTCAGGGTACCAACAGATCCAGCGAGTGCTGACATCGGCAACTGACGCCGATGATTGGAGGAAGGAGATTGCCGATTACTTGAAGGATCCATCTAAGAAGGTCGAAAGGCGTATAAGGTTTCAGGCTGCTAAGTACGTACTCTTAGATAATGAGTTATATTATCGAACAATGGATGGAGTTTTGCTCAAGTGTCTTGGTGAAGAAGAATCAAAAAGTTTAATGGGAGAAATTCATGAAGGAGTATGCGGGGCGCATCAGTTGGCTTTCAAGATGAAATGGATGATCAGGCGAAACGGATTTTACTGGCCAACAATGCTCGAAGATTGTTTCAAGTATTTTAAAGGGTGTCAAGAGTGTCAAAAATTCGGTAACGTCCAAAGGGCACCCGCGTCGGCAATGAATCCCATAATTAAGCTGTGGCCATTTCGAGGATGGGCTATTGATATCATCGGTCAAGTTTATCCACCGTCAAGCAAAGGGCATAAATTCATCTTCGTTGCCACCGATTACTTTACAAAATGGGTTGAGGTAGTTCCTTTGAAAAATGTGACGACGGCCAACATGATTGATTTTGTGAAGGAGCATATTGTGTATCGGTTTGGCATTCCTCAGACCATTACGACCGATCAAGGAACCATGTTCACTTCAGGAGAGTTTGATGGATTTGCCGATGAGATGGGAATCAAGGTTTTAAACTCTTCTCCTTATTATGCTCAAGCTAATGGTCAGGCCGAAGCATCTAATAAAGGGATTATTAAACTCATTAAGCGCAAGATTAAGGAAAATCCCAGGAGGTGGCACACGGTTTTGAATGAGGCCTTATGGTCGTATCGAATGGCCTATCATGGTGCTACTAAGGTGTCGCCTTATCAGTTGGTATATGGACATGACGCGGTTTTGCCTTGGGAAATAAAAACCGGTTCGAGGTGTATATTTCATCAAAATCAACTGACGGCCGATGATTACAATACACTCATGAAAGATGAGTTGGAAGATTTGTTGGGTCATCGGCTAAAGGCTTTACTCAGCATTGAAGAAAATAAGAAAAGAGTTGCTAGGTGGTATGACAAGAAGGTAAAGGTGAAGGAATTTGTTAATGGTGATCTAGTCTGGAAACTGATTTTACAGATTAGGACTAAGAGCACAAAGTTCGGCAAGTGGTCTCCTAATTGGGAGGGTCCTCATCGAGTAAATCGATCCGTTCCTGGTAATGCTTATATCCTAAAAACTCTTGAAGGAGAAATATTTCCAAGAGCGTTGAACGGTAAATATCTGAAGAGATATTATCCTAGTATTTGAATGGATGCGTGAAGAAATAGATATAATACTTGTTCAATAAGAATGTATCGGCGCTACGTTAATATGAAGTTTTACAAGTTGCCGATGCACTACTTTGCCAATGGAAACGAAGTTTACAAGTTTAACAGTGAATGAATAGCCGATATCGCACGCAAGCGAATCTGGTTGGCTTCCTCTATTGTCCTTACATCTTCATTGGCATTACCTTCTACTGGCTTGATTTTCTTCTTAAGGGCCAGCGTCTTGAGGGCTTGGTTGTCCCTTTCCTGCTAAAGAATCTTGATAGCGTCAGGCATTTGGGCTTTCCCTTAAGTGGCTGTATCCAGGGCTTCTTCAACCTTTTTCAGCTCCGCTAATAAAGCTTCTCTCTTTGTCGATAATTGGGAAATCTTCTCTTCTAGCTCTACATGGGAGGCTTCTAGTTTGCCGATGTCTTTGTGTTTCTCATCGGCAGATTGTTTATGCTTCATCATCTCCTCCTGAAGTCGTGCCTGGGTAGTTCTGTCGGCAATATGTTTAGCAGCTTTCTGATACTGGAGTTGCCGACTCTCTAGGTGTGCGGCTTGAAAGAGTGTCTCTTCAACATCGGAAGGGATCTGACCTCAGATTGCTTTGAAAGTTGCCCTGGTGGAGTCAGAGTCCTGGATCAGCTGAAATGTTTCCTATTGCAGCAGGGATAGCAATGTCTCCAGCCTAGACCTGATTTCAGATGATAAGGCTTTGGAGGCTGGAGCAGAGCTTTCTTCGTTCTCTTCATCATCAGGAATGTCTCCAATAATAGAGAAAGAGAAGAGGCTATCAGGGGAATCTTGCTCCTGAAAGGGAAAAGTTGTTAGCTAAAGGATATAAATGTCAAAAATTGACTAAGGAAGTTAACTTACTTGTTTTAAGGCAATTTCTCGCCTTTGGCTAGAAGAAGCAACCTGAAGTATGATGGCTGATGGCGTTTCTTGCATTGATACCTCGACTGGTTGCTGCTGCAATGCCAGTGCCGATGAAGATTCTGGTACAGGTACAACTACCGATTGGAGAACAGTTGCCGATGGAGAAGTCTGTGCAGGAACATCAGACGATGTCTGGCAGGGTGAGGATGCCGATGATGCGGCTGGAGCTGGTGTAAGCCTCGCCCATTTTGATTGAGACTCGTCCTCCGATGAAGCCTTACGCTTGTGCTGTAAAATATCAGCACTGGATGGTTGAGGGGCATCGGCAATGGATGGTTGAAATGTCTGTGCACTCGGGGCAGTTGCCGATGCGACTACTTGATGCTGTGAGAAAAGCAAATAAGTAAAGGTGCCGATACGATAGTCAGAGTTTAATTTGAGGGGTACCTCTGAAGAATCGTGAAGAATGACGAAGTGTGGCGATGAAGGTGCAGCAGGTGGAGATGAAGGGTGAGTTGCCGATGAGGATTCAACAAATGTAGAACTTGCACCCTAAAATATGAGATCAATATATTGCGGCCATCGGCACACACAGAAGAAAATGAGACAGTTACCTGGAATGTCCGTGCTAAGGGTGCAGCCGTGTCCGGTGGAGCAGCCATACTTCTGGTCGATTTTGATTTGGAGGAGCTCTTCTTGAAACAACCGCGGCACATCAGAGCATCTAATGAGGGAGCTTTGTGGCCGATTATGGATATTGGGGATATTGGCTGCAGCTTTATGACTTTGCCACTCTTGCTCAATGTTGGAATCGGGTCACCAACCTGTTGAAAAGGGGTTAGTTGTCGATAGACTAAAAAATAAAATTGGGAGAAGTGCAGATGGTCAACCTTACTGCATCGACAGGTATGGCATGATCGGGGTCGATGAGATTCCAATAGAAGTGAGGAGATGCGAAGAATAGTTGCTCTTTCCACTCTTGCCACCATAATTTAAAAGATTCAATGACGAAGGAGCCGGTACCCAATCGGTCAGGTCAACATTAGAGGTATCGGCATCAGGAGGAAGAGTGACTATCTTGCACCAATCCATGCTGCTAGTGATAATTTCTCTCGGCTTAATCACATCGGCATAGCAAAGTTTGATGGGCAGTTGCCCGAAAGCTAGTTGTCTTGCTACTGCCGATGGATTGTAGAACTCATATGTAGTATTGATGTTCTTCCCACTTCCAAACATGTTGACCGGGATGGCACGAGGGGCAATCATTGCATTAAGGATCTCAGCATCTTTATTCAAGGCATCATCGGCAAAGTTGAAGAGCAGTTGGAACCTTGCTTCTTCATCAATATAAGGGACCCAGGCCCGAAACTCAGGAGGAATGCCGATGTAAAGCCTTTGGAAGAAATTGCCGATTTGGGTTCTGCTTGGCTCTGCCCCTGGAAGCACTGCTAATGCTTCTCCAAAATTGAGGGGGGGGCGTGCTGCCGATTCATCTTCCCCAAGTTGGTAATCTCGAGGGAACTGCTGGGCAAATAAATCAAAGTGAAGGTACTTGTGCATATGTGCATTCAGCCACATGTTGATGAACCACAAGGACCTCCCAGATTGCCGATGGACTTGTCTTGTAACAGCCTTTGTGAAACTTGGTGGAGGAGATGATAGACTGAACCAAGAAGGTATCGGCCAAGAGGAAGTTTGACGCCATTAGCTAACATCTCTGCTGCAGATAGATGCATATTGGTTGGTCCAACTGTTCTGCTGCAGAAAATAAACTTTTCTAGCCACATATTCAGGAAAGCTGAATGCTCCCTTTGACTGATCGATCTGGATTTTTGATATTCCTTGATGTACCCAGTCCAGCCGCCGATGTTTCAAGTAGTCAGTCGATATTCAGGCTTCCTTTGGAACAAAGTGTTGTCATCGGCAGTTGATATATCCAGGCCAGTGAGCATAAACACATCGGCAAGAGTTGGAGAGACTGGTCCATGTTTGAATATGAAGGCGTTTATGGTGTCAGACCAGAAATAAGAGGCAGCAATCAACATTGATTCGTTCCTCTCCATATCAGCAATGGACAGTCTGATGCATTGATCTAATCTATGTTCTGCCCAATAAACCTC
The DNA here is from genome assembly GCA_023333625.1 of Bothriochloa decipiens. Classification (NCBI taxonomy): domain Eukaryota; kingdom Viridiplantae; phylum Streptophyta; class Magnoliopsida; order Poales; family Poaceae; genus Bothriochloa; species Bothriochloa decipiens. Next base: position 12,559,774 of record CM041647.1, on the reverse strand, counting down.
CATTGACCTAGCAACCCTCAAGTACTAGTCTTTCCATCCTTTGGTGATCTTTGGCCAGGATTGAAAAGTATCGGTCCAAAGTTCTAAGTTGAAATTTTGAGCTCTGAAGAGGATGCGGTTGGTTTCTGCGTTGATGATATCGGTTGGATCTGGATTTCCCATTGGGCCTAGGCAAATTATTCAGTCTCGGTGCGTGGGGATGATGAGCTTATTGCAAAGTTCCTAGATTAAAGATCAAGAAGGAAGATAAAGAGGAGTCCTGGGCTACGCGGAAAAGGAGAAAAGATGAATAAGGAAGAAAATTAACCTGGGGGACGTCGAAGTTGACAGCCATGGCCGCGGATGAAGTCGAGAAGAGCGAGGAATGCTAATGGAAGATTGCCGCTGAGAATGCCACTAGTCGAGTTCGCCGGAAGATTGCTTGCTGATGTCGCCGCCGGAGAGAGAAAATGCTAGGGTTGAATCGAGAGTGAAGGATGGGCCGCGACGGAGGAAGTGTTTTATGGGCCCATTGATACATGGTTTTTATGGCGGCGCGCACAATGTTCAAGGGGACGTTCAGGCGGCTCAGCAGTGCGTAATCATGACTTGGAGGAAATTTCGATGCATAAAGCATTTTATACTCCAAAATTGGGGGCATATGTTGACACCGTTTTTCGGCACGTGTCAGTAAGAATCAAAAACTGAGCTAATCGGTAAAGGATTGGTTATTATTTTGTCTTCAGCATTGCTTTTGATGTTGCCGATGAATGGTTGCCAATAAAGGGTAGATTGGTCTGAGTTGTTACCGATAAGGCTGAAGAGCTGTTACCGATGAGGCTGGCGGGAAACTAGAGGATTGCTGCCGATGAAGCTGAAGAGCTGTTGCCGATGAGACAGGCCAAAAATTAGAAGATTGTTGCCGATACCAGAGAGTATGCCGATGAGAAGATAACTTCATCACGATAGAAACAGAGAGAGGGTTGGCATCATGTAAGCTTGTGATTTTCGTAGTGTAGTCTGAGTCCAGTTCCTATACGAGTTTTATGTCTTTTCTTTAGAGATAGAGTTCGTATAAGGAGTAAGTTTATTTTTCTATATTTAAGCTTTTCGTATTCAGTTAGGATTCTTCGAATAGTAGAGTATAAATATGTGCCGAAGGGCATTGTAATGAGTATCCAAGTATCAATAAACAAATCTACTTTTTATCGCAATTTACTTCTACCAGTACTTTACTTTTCGATGACTTCGTCAAGTATTTTTTTTCAACGAGTTCTTTCAAGAATCGACGGGCTGCATCAACTTGATCTCTAGCGACCTTGCAAGTTCCGCGTCTACCGAGCATGATTCAGGCTTTGACTTCTGGGCGTATCGCTGTCGTTTCGTCTGATCTGTTCAAGAGTTATTGAATATATTCTGAGCTTTGACGTCCGGGCGTATCGTTGTCGTCTCATTTATTTTTTTATTCAACTTATCATCCTTGTCGGTTAACAGGTCAAATCGACTGGTACGCTTCGGATATCGAATTTGGTTATTAGCCCGGTATGTTTGCAGATAGAGTTTTGCATCAACAGAAGACAACTTCAGAAACTCTTGACCTGAACAACCGTGTAGCACTTTCTGATTATTTTAGCCAACCGTAATAGATAACTGCAGTGTTCTACATGGCCTTTTTTTTCTTATGATATATTCCCAGCCTATGCACTCAGTAACATATCATATCATTTGTCATCAATGAGTCCTTGGGTAGTAACATATCATACCATTGTAGTTTTGTATCTGAATCTTGATAAGTTTTGATCAACCAGAGTTCGATAAAGAAATTCGTGATCATGATACTTGGCTTGAGTTCAGTTCATATTCTGCTAATTTTGGCTAGAACCTGCAGTTTCTGGTTCAAAACTTGCTCAATAACAAAGATTTTAGTATGTCAATTATTTACTGAAAGTTCACAAAGATTTTAGTCCCATTCATGAAGTACACATCACATTCAGAAATTCTATAATTGTTCAGAGTTCAGAAAACTAAGTGCTCAACTCATTCTTAACATGGCAAATAGCTTATAAACTCATTTCATGCCTGTCAATGTCGTGTCCGTTGATGATTCATCATTAAGCTGCAGTCAATGTCTGACATGAAGCTGAACTTTTTATTCATGTAGACAATCTGGAGATGATGGACAGTGACCTGGAGCTGGAGGCAATACAGTATACAGGCGAGGCGGGGATTGGTTTCAGAACAGATAAGAAGGGACAAACAGCTCAACACATGGCTTCAAAAGTCCAAAAGTTTGGGACAGCTTTTAGTTTGGTCGATGATCGGTGCCAATTATATGCTTTTAGTTTGGCCGACTATTGTTGTCCTCCCCATCTCATGTTCTTTGTGTTTTCAGTTTTGTACAATTATCTTAATGTTGTTTGTGTTCTCGATCTTTCTTTTCTTTCTCTGTCCATGGTATTATTCCGAGTTTCTTCTGACCATAGTCACAGAATGTGAGGTATTCATATATGAGTTGACGAAATTGTGGGTTGGGCTACATCCTTCGGCCTACTGGGCTGTTTCAAAAAAAGAAAAGACATTCAACTTTTACACATTCAGTTTTCCAGATAAATACCCTTTAACCTGAACTTATTGAGCGTCCTTGCATAGTCTGGTGGTAGATCTTGTAGCTTTTTCTATAAAAAGGGCGTAAGTTCGATCCCTACAACTATGGCTACTTTTACCCTTTTATTTTTTTGAATTTCGTCAATCGAGTAACATGTGATATTGAATTTCGTCAATCGAGTAACATGTGATACGTTGAAAAAAATAGCAAAAAAATTGTGCTTCGTAGCTGGTGGGGTTTGAACCTATAACACCTCACTCACATGTACCCTTCCTTACCACTACACCTTAATACCACCTATGTCTATATTACATTTTGATTCTCCACGTATTATTAGAAGCTGAGTGTAAATCGATTGTTTGAGTCCCTAAATAGATTCAAATAAAAAACTTATCAACTACGAAGATTTTTAACTTTTTGAGATCTACATCTTTCATTTTGATAGTTTCCCCATCCGAGGTGGTTTGTAAAATTTGAATTTCAATTTTAAGGAATTCAAAATGTAGTTTTCGTTAACAACACGGTCTCAAATAAAAAAGTTATCACCTAAAATGTTTCTTAACTTTGATACCTACAACTCTTACTTTGGTTATTTTTTCATCCGAGGTAATTTAAAATTTTCAAATTTCAAATTTGAGAAAATTAAAATGTACTTTTTCATGACAAGGTGATTTCAATTTAAAAAGTTGCCAAATACAAAGTTTTATATCTTTTCAATATCTATAACTATTATTTTGGTCATTTGTTCATCTGACAAAACAATAGTATCATTGTTCATAAATTTTATATATTTCTCATAAGGTTGTATAGAGTTCCATAAATTATAAGAGGGGTATGTAAATTTTATGTATAATGTTTCTTTCACTTTACCATATGATAAAATGACTAAAATAAGAACTGTATATCTTGATAAGTTATAAAACTTTATAGTTTATGACTTTTTCATCCGAAATCATTTGAGGTTTGAATATGTTGTTTGAAGTTATCATTTTTAAAATTTGAAATTTGAAATGTTCACAAGAAAAGATGATCAAAATAGTAGTAGCAAGAACATAACAACTTAATAGACCATGATTTTAGAAAATTTTAGGAAAAAACCATCGCATTTTGAATTAGTATGAGAAAAAAAGACTAGTTACAAGATTTAACCACAGATTAAAAAGAAAAAACAAAGTTCTTCGCCAATTTCAAATTAACGTTGATGGGCTGTGTTAATATGATTCGGCCCAACTTTAAATCTGCAGCCCAAATCATTTGGCACGTTATTTTTAGCCATTGGATCAAATGGATGGCTCAGATACATTGAGCTCCTTATATAAGCCAGCGTTCCCCCCATACCCTAGGTCTCCTTTCCACACACACGGCTGCCGCGCGTCGCCTATCCACCCAGCCGAGATCGCCGGCCGATCTGGGCATCTGGCGACCAGCTCCCCTCTCACAAGCAAAATTGCGTAGAGGAGGAGGCGGCGGCCCGGCAACACCGTCCGCAGCAGCAACCGCGCGTTTCCTGGCGATCTACTCCGTCTCGTTAATCTGCATCCTTTCACCCCTGCCTGCACCATCGATGGCTTAGTGCACCCTGAATTGACTGCACCATCGTTTCTATACGCTTTTCCAAAATTGTTTAAGTGAGTCAGATGTATGTATCTGTACTGATGAATTTTGTGTGCACAATTTGTAAATGCTAAAGGATCATGAGGAAAATGACCTCGCAGTCGCAACACAGATGGTTGCAAAGATACCTTCGTTTTGCGTTATATTATATATAGGAAGTTTTGTGTATGCCACATTTGATTGCACTTTCAGATGGAACAGATCTGTTACGTGATGGTTGAGCCGATTAACTGATTTTTGGCTCATGAGCCGATTGATTAAGTTGTCATGTGGTTTGATTTCCCCAGGCATACTTATCATGTCACATGCTCATGCTTTTGTATATAAAAAAGGAAGCATACATAACATCACGACCACAACGTCCAGAGGGCAACCATATGTATCTCCCTTGTGTAATTCAGCATCTCAAACTCAGTAAGATATATTCCAAGAGACAAACTTCTATGATCTTATAAAGTAACAAAGTGTGACCTCAATCACAGTACCAGCAAGGCCGTGATGAACCAAGTCATGTTGATTAATGATGAATCATCAATGGACACGACATATACATGCGTGAAATGAGTTTAAAAGTTATTTCCCATGTTTCAGTTCAGCACACGACATTTTGGGTGCACTTGAGTTAAGAATCAAATTCCATCTAGCGCGCCAAGTAGCACGTCGTGGAAGGCACTCCTCCAGCCTTCTTCACATGTCGAGACTATATCTGATAACATAGCCTCACTCTCCTTCGCTTGACTGAGCAAGAAACACCCTATCCGAGTTGCCAACATCTTCTCTGACGAAAATCCGGAGACGGCGGCGTTGGCTGTGCTTGTTTATATCGATCTGCAAGTGCAACAGCAAGTTCAGTAGCCGTTGCGAAGCATCAATAAAAAGCTTCCAAGTCACTCAACCCAGTCATGCTAGCTACTGAACCTTTTGCACTCAGGATGAAGTTGCTGGCAAAGAGAGAAACTAATGGTAACCGAAAACTGAAAAATGACAGTAAATGGGCTTACAGAAGCATTATCTTCTCTCTTAACACAGAACACATATGCCTATCAAACAAGTGTTTGACAGAAGCATCAAATCATGATGATATATGTTTGATCCCATCCATGCTGAGACGCAGGGATGATGACACCAATAGAATTGAAAAAAAAAATGGAGACATGTAAAATGCTAAGGTAACAGGCAAGACAAGATTAAGCATTATTGAGTTAGGTAACTGAATTAACTGCTTAAATCATAATGCCAGGCTACATATCTTCAGTGTCTCATTCTATGGAACCTAAATGTTCAATTTTTCATGAGTCTATGATGCAGTGCACGGTGAAGGAAATAACAGTCATTTTACTCATTTCGCAATTGAGGAACAGCGGCTGATGAAGTTAGCATGCAGCATCAGCCAGTACCAATCACCCAGAACTCCTCACTCACTACTCACATCATCACGGGAGCCAACCCACTTAGCTGAATCGCATGAATGAATGAAGACTGAAACCTGGAAAGGGCAGGGACGTCGGAGGTAGAGCATGCACAAAGATCGCTCTCGGTACATCCACCCTGCGGCTTCCACGCAGTCGCCGACGATACTGTTCGTACTTGTGCCCGCGCTTGTAGCTGGGAGATGATGTCGGGCGGGAAGTCGACCACACGGCCGTGGCGGCTGTAGGCGGAGACCGTCGTGATGCCGTCGCGGGAGAAGTCGATCCGGTCGTCCCGGTGCAGGACGCCAGCGGCGGCGGCGCCGGGTGGAAGTCGTCCTCGCGGCGATCGTACCGGAGCCACGCGGTGAGCACGGCGCGCCAGCGCGATGCAGGGCGCCATCGGCGGCTGCGCCGGGTCGAGCTCGTCCCTCGCGCCGCCTCTCTTCCTCCCCGTCGCTGAGCCCGGCGCGGATCGTGGACGGAATGGCGGCAGCGGAGTATGTCGCTGGCTAGGATTGCAACGAGGCCGGCCACGATCTGCGCGTGGCCGAGATCGCCCTCCCCGCAGTCGCCGCCGTCCGACCTCACCCGCCCTGTGCCGCCAACGGCCCGTCCTCGTCCTCGCTGCCACCGCCCCTCGATCTCGCCAGCCGCCGCAGCGCCTCGGCCACCACCCCCCGGCGCGGATCGACGGATTGGCGGCGATGGATGACGGCTGGGAAGACGGGAACGATAGAGCATGAATGTGAACGAACGTAGAAGGAAAATATTGTTTTAGGGAAAAAGAAAATATTCATCTAACTATATTATCCAACTTAAAACATAATTTTTACAGTTATAAAGTTATGGTTTTACCCTTAATTAAAAAACAAATTACAAAAATGCAATCAGTCCTATTTTATTTGGAATCGCTTTCCTCTCAGTTTTGTAGGCGATAAGAGACGATTTAACACGTATGGCCTACCGACCATAGACACAACAATCGTCTCCCGTCGTCTTCCTCCCATCGTCTTTGGCCTTTTTAGCCGTCGGATCGGTCGCTATGAATCGTGAAAATTCTCCATAAGTATTATAAAAAATCTCTATATTTTATAGATTTTTCACCCTATTACAGAAGAAAAGAGGAGGTTGGTTATTTAGAGACGGTTTCTATAGGTCCTCGATCCTAGAAAATAATGATGCAAGGTTTATTAGAGGTTAGTTTGACTTGCTCTAAAGATCGCACTACGTGCTGTAAAAGAAAATATAAAAATACATAGTATTATTGATGTTGTTACTTGTTAGTAAGGTCGGTGATCAAGTCTGTCCAACCAGTTTACCACAGAAGAACGTACCATGGTGTATTGAGGTTGTGTGCTTTAATTTTTGAAAATGCTTTTGTCAAGATGAAGAATGCAAACTAGATGAGTGTAACCATAAGTTATTTTTTTTTTCAAAAATAGATGCTTTCACGTAGTACTCTGTTTTTGGTTTTCGGCTTTCTGCATTTCCCAAAGTGGTGAAAATAGAGAGATTCCACAGTTGTTTCAAGAAGAGAGGGAGGGAGGATAGGCTTTAACAGTTATCTTAGCCAAACACTCGATGTACTAGCCCACACCAACTTTTTCATTCCACTCCCAACACCGCTCGTCAATTCCCCAAATCCATAGGCTAAAAAAAAAAAAAATCCCCAAATCCATCCCACCATTTCCGCCGCCGCCGCTTTCGCCGAAACTTCACCGCTCCCCGCCCCGCCACGCCACGCCGCGCCGCGGCCCTACAAAGCCAGCCAGCCCGCCAGCCAGCGGGAAACCCCTGCTCGTCCTCATCCACTCCCTCCCGCCCGCGCACCCGCTCTTCCTCCCCACCGACTCCGCCGCCGCCGCTGCCATGGGCTCCGCCTACGACGCTTCCCCGTCGCCGCCGGGCGCCGACAAGCTCTACCTCTACCTCTCGGACCTCGGCCCCGCCTCGCCGTCCGCGTACCTCGACCTCCCGCCCGCCACGCCGTCCGCGTACCTCGACCTCCCACCCACTCCGCAGCTGGAGCCGCAGCCGCAGGTGAGCAAAGGCGGCCCCACGCAGGACATGCTGCTCCCCTACATCTCCAGCATGCTCATGGAGGACGACATCGACGGTACCTTCTTCTACGACTACCCGTACTGAAATATCCTTAATTTTCCACGAAGGAAAAATACACAGAATGAAGGATATAATGATACCCCAGGAGGTCCAAGCATCAACTTATCCAATATCAGTTGATTACAAAGCCATACATCGATTCAAAGAATACAATAGAAGGGTTTACATAATTTATTATATCGTCACATGGCGGAATTATCAGAGTATCTAGCATCCAGAACAGCTGCGGAAGTAGGAGGATATTGCGGAAGCATCGTCTTTAACCATCTTGAGCATAGGCACGAGACCATCTAATCCTTTCGTCCTTCTGGGGCGTCGTCAAGCCGTCATCCATACCTGGATCCAAATTTTTAGTACGTTTTGTACTGGCCACATCTCCCACCCTATGTTTGCTTTTGCTTTATAGTATTTGGTGGGATGCAAAGGATATAATCAAAGAGGCCTAATATATGGCTGTGGTTTCCTATGCAAGCAGTGACCAATATTATATAATATAGTTCATCAAGTTCTAACCGATTTCAACCACATATCAATCGCATCACATCACACACATCTCACACTCTCGCACTCAGTCGACAGGTCCAATGCCTCTTGGAGCCAGTCTTAGCGGCTCATAGCCGAAAGGGTAACACCAGGGGGAGAATAGAAGGACTCATCTCACTACTCTCGAGAAGCGTGGGTCTTAGGAAAAACCCATACCAGTGGCTCACGGACTATATATATAGATTCATAAACTCTGCACAGCGTGTACTCCCGTAACCACAAGACCACCATCCTCAGCGGTGCGCACCGCCTAGGCTGATTCCGGCTGCTTTCTAATCGGTGCGATGCCACCCTACCACTCAGTACTGGGACACACCGAAATACCACCGAAACACCGATAGGTACACCGGCACACTGAGACTGTGAGGCGTAGTTACCCGGGCCACCAAGGTAACTTTGTGGCTTTAAGGAAGGTGTGGGACCCCATGACCATACCTCACGACACTATCTGCTAACAACCTAGCAGTAGTGGCACCGTCCTAGCTAGTAAGACATCTGTCTCCCGCCCATACAAGAGCGAGTGGTGAGCACGTAGGTCCCAAGGTTCCGGTCCTCAAGAGATATCAGGTCCTACGGGGATCAGACAGGATTATCTTCTCATAGGGACTACAGCAATTTGTGCTACAACAGCACCTCCTACCCGGGGCATCGCTCCACGAAGGCTCTCACCCCCGAGATCACCATATACCTCTCAATATATCCGCCACAGATACCTTACATAGGGATGCCCAGAACACATCCCCTGGCAAGACTTGCCCTCATGGCTCGTTGTAGAATCTTGCCCGATCGACTCAAATCCTCACCACACACCCAAGACACACACAGCACTCTCCCATAGTAAAGTGGCACCACGTATCTTAACCATATACCATACCATACTCTCCACCACGCATCACATCACAGATATAAGCGTAGTAGAAGTAAAGAATCATAAGTAAATAAGCATGCGTCTAGCCTATCAGCAGGTGTGCAGGGGTAAGGTTGCGACAAGGTGAAGGCTCATCGAGCAATTCTACCATGCAACTTATCATCAGGTGATATTCATAAACAAGCACTAGCAAACTAGATATTATGCCATGCGTAATAGGATTCGACGAGGTTGGGTGGGGTGTCACTCAGGTCCTCCATCAAGTCCTTGGTGCTCTCCTAGTTCTCCTCCTCGATCAACTCCTTCGCGAAAACTGAAATCGAGACATAATGGTCGTGGGAGCGACCCCTATAGATCAATCACAAGAGCCAAATGAAATTCAATAACTCCAAATACAATCGTATAACTCCAAATACAATCGTACATAAGCCTATGACGTAGAGCTCATTTTTATGAAAATTTGAACACTTGGTTCATAATTTTTGGAGTTCGTATGAAGAAGTTAGGAATTTTACAAGATTTAACCATATTTAGAAAAAAAGGAGGGGGCTAATCAGAGCGTGACACGTGGCGTCTCCTGGTTGTTCCACGTGGCACAGCGAGTCAACAGCAGGGTCACGGAGGCTGACATCATGCTGACGTCGTGCTGACGTCAGCACTGACGCACGGGTCTGGCGGTGGGATGGTAATGCTGACGTCATGCTGACGTCAGCACTAACAGGTGGACTCGATCGGCGGCTGACAGGTGGGACCCACGGTCAATGGTCATTGACAGGTGGGACCCACGGTCAACGTTGACTGGTCAACGATCAACGCGGACTGGGCCTCGACCGGGCCTCGGCAGGCCTGGGTAGAGCCGGATCTGGGCCGGGTTGGGCCGACCCGGCCCGGACACGTGTCGAGCGGGGAGGTAGGCCGTGTGGCAGGTCTGGGCTCCCAATGGGCCAAGTCCGTGGCCTGGTCCGGCTGGTGCTGCGTGGACCCAGTCCATGGTGGACCACAGACATAGGGGCTGAGTGGCGTGCTGTGGTTGGTCTAGCTGGCCACGTGGGCCTGGTGGACTCGGTCCTCACGGGTACAGAGGAAATTCCCCCTTCTCACCCGCGTGCACGGCAGGCATGGCGGCGCTGCCGCCGGCGGTAAGCGGCGCTGCGGCTGCGGGCGGTACGGGCCAGGCGGAGCGATGACTAAGGTGGCACAGGGGCTTGCCGAGCACGTCCGCGTGGGCGTGGCACGCTGCTGGTGCGTAGGCTCGCCGACGCGCGTGCGGTAGCAGCAATGGACAGCGGGGCCTCAGTGACAGGGCCCTGAGGCGCACGAGAGGCAGCTACAACGCATGCAACGGCTGCGTTAAAGCATGGCGAGCAGGGCTGTGCGGTCGCGGCAGGCTCACGGTGCGACGGCTCGTTGGTGTGTGCATGGCGATGGCGGCGGACGGCAGGGATGCGGCGGCGAGGCGCAGCAGCGACTGAGAGGCCACTTTGACTCGCGCAACGGGTTATCGGGGGTAATGTGAGGGCAGTGGAGGCATCAATTTGAACCGGGGGGGTCCTCCAATAGACTAGCGGCCGGCAGCGGCTCTCCGGCCAAATTCGCCGACGGTGCTTCGCCTCCTCCTCCATCTTCACCTTCTCCTACCCATGCAGAGCAGCTCGGAGCTCCAGAGGGCTACTCGTGCGGCTAAACGTGCGCACGACGAAAATCGCCACGGTGGCGCTCCGGCGGCCAGGAGCTTGCGGCGGCCAGGGCTGCAAAGGTGCATAGCCCCACTGTGGCCATTGCCATGCTCCCAAGACATGTCAGGGCCGTGTTCTAGGTGACGGCGAACTCAGCCAAGGTGTTAATGAAGAGAAAAGGTAGAGGAGAGAGTGGAAACACAGGGTCGTACTGGCGGCGGCCATGGACGCGAGCGGGGGCGAGCTCACCTTGCGCGGTTGCGGTCGGAGGTGAGGCAGTGGCTGTGTCGCCCTGAGGAAGGTGCGCGTGAGGGATGAGGAAGCAGAGCGGGCGTCGCGGTGGTCGAGCGGGGGTCTCCGGTCTTCCTCCGGCGCGCGAGCAGCGGCGGTGGCGCTTTGGCTCCGGCTCCTCTGCTTCTGGCGGCCGAGCTCCTTCTCCTCCCTCCTCTTTTGTCTTGGCTCACGGGTGGCAGTGTGGCTGAGTGGCAGCCGAGGATAGGGGAAACCCTAAGGGGCGCCGGGCTCCTTCTTTTATAGCGCGGCGCGGCGGCGGCCATGGATGGACGGCATTGATGGTTGATGCCGATCGGGCGGTTGGGCGTGCGCGTGGCTAGGGTTAGGGTTTGGTGCGCTCGGCCGCGGCGGGTGGATGTCATCACGTGGTGCAGCGCGGGCATGGACGGTGGGGAGCGCGCATGGCCAGAAATGGCACGGTGGACGCGACGTGTGGGGGGCCAAAAGTGGGACGGGAGGCAGTTGAAAAGCGGGGCCCACCTGTCGACGAGTGGAGGCGAGGGCAGGCGTGGGCGGCAGCGCCTTACTGGGTCGTGGTGCTTGTTGGGCCACGAGGCCATGCGGGCGAGCGGGCGAGCGCGCGGTGCTAAGGTGGCTTGCTGGGCCGTCGGCCTCATGGGCCGCAGTGCAGGCTAGGGCGAGCAGCGAGCGCGAGCGTGTGTGGGCGGCCTGGCTGGGCGGCTGGTAGGCCGTCGCGGGCCACGCGGTGTGGCGGACGCGGGCGTGGCCAGGCTGGCATGCTGGGCCGGTGCGGTTGCAGCGAGCCGGGCTGCGCCCTTTTGTCATTATGGGCCGAGTGGGTGTGGGGGCAGTAGGCCGGCCTGATAGCGTGTTTTGTTGGGCTGGTTGCTGTGGGCCGCCTGAGCTGCTTCTTCTTTTCCTATATCCAACCCTTTTTCCTTCCCCCTTTCTATTTTTTTCCCAGACTCTAAACCATGTCATGGTCATGTTAGTGCATAGAGGTTAATGACCATGGCACAACCTCATGCTAGGTCTACTAGGGTCTCATGGTCTAGTTGGAAGCCAAGTCCAAGGTTAGTATACTTATGTATATACATGTGATAAATATGTTGTATCAAGGTTATTGATTTTATTAGCAATACATAAAATCAAATAAGAGGCAAATCACACACTTGTAATTAAAATGCAAATATTCCAACTAACATTAGGTGCTACTTTTGCAACTACAGGATGTTTTCTTACATGACACTCACCAAACATTGGTATATTTAAGAAATTTTTTTAATAGTTGTGATTTTTGGTGTTTGGATTTTTAGGGATGTTACAGTCCTACCCCCTTATGAGAATCTCGTCCTCGAGATTAAAGGTGTAACTTGCTCTTCTGACCGGTAGGGGTAAGGCTTTCTTTTGTACTGACTTCCTTTGCAAAGTTGCTTGTCTTTCTGCGTGGTTGCTTCCCTAAACCTTGCACATTGGTAAACTGGTGCTTCTGTTTTTCTTTAGGTCCCTTATTAGAAGGTGGATGGGGTGTTTCTGGTATTCCATTGTGTTTTGAACATCATGTGCCACTGGGGAATGTTGGTTGCTTTTGCAGCCTCAGACGCTTGCGTTGTTGTGGCAAATGGAGACTTTGGTGTGCATCTGCGAGTTGTCCGGCAATTCTATCCTATAGACCAGCTTGTCAATCCTTGTACAGATGCGATGCGGTCTCATGTACCTTGTGCTAGCTTTCTCTTTGCATGGAAATGGGGAGTTCCTCGGGACGGAAAGACCTTAAGGCAGGTATGGTTCCCGGGAAGGCCTTGGGTCCCTTTTGCACTTGGGCGACTCCCTCTTTAGCCTCATTGATGGTGGCAGGTCCAAGGATGTTGATCTCCTTCCTTCTTCTATCCCCACATCAGGGTGGGGTCTGCACCACCTTCCTTTCTTGGCCTCTAACGACGATGTCTGAAGACTCGCTCGGCATCTATTGTTGAAGGGGGACCTATCATGGACCATCTCTTATCCAATTTGTCTATATTAGAGATCATAAGTCCGAAGCATGTCCTTAAGGGTCTGATTCACCCTCTCTGTCTGACCAATGATCAGAAGGCGATAAATGATGCGGTAGTCCGGTTGAGTCCCTATAGCATCATCCGGGGATTTTCCAAAACTTGGACGCACACTGAGGTCCATGATCCGATATTATGCTTCCAGGGGCTTCATGTAGCTTGAGAACATTCCTATTAAATAGATATGCTAGCGGTCCATCTCTGGTGTCACTCTTGACTACTAAGGAGTGAGCTACTCTGGGTCAGGCGATCGATTATCGCTCGTATAGCACGTCCTTCGGCGTTCAAGGCTAACCTATGATGAAGTCCATAGGCATGCAATCCTGTTTCTATCTAGACACCTCAAGTGGCTTGGCAGCCCTGCAGGTCTCTTGTGCTCAGCTTGACGCGTCTGCATATACCACTCCTAGTAGCATGTCCTGCGTCATCTGCCTTCATACCCTTCCACTAGGATTCCTTTCTCAAAATCGCATGCTTCCTGATGCTCTCAGGGTAAATGCGAGAATTGAGCTCATGCCCTTCTGATAGGGTCTTATTACACATGGTGAAGTCAGAAAGACTCACAGATGCAGTTCTTATACCCAAGAATGCTTTGTTTGTCTTTGCTGGCTCTTGGGCACTTGCTCTGCGTCAAGAGCTCGCGTACCTCCCACTTCTCTGGGTAATGGCATTGGACTTCACAGATCCTATCCACAGGGGGTGCAGTGTACATGAAGCTCATTTGGCAGGCCATGGGGTATCACCTCTAGCTGTAGCTCGCTAATGTCCTCTTGCCACTCCTTGGGCAAAGCTATGGTGGTCAAGGCATGACATTGGCTCTTGCAGTTAGGAGCATCAGTGACTTCTTTTGCCTATTCTGGGTGGTAAGGGATCTCCACATCATAGCCTTTATTCAAATCTAGTCAATGATGTTGCCTCATGTTCAGATCTTCCAGGGTGAAAAGTTCTTCAGGCTCTTGAGATCGGTGTATATCTCATGCTTGTTCCCAATCAGGTAGTGCCTCCAAATCTTTGATGCATGGATCACAGCTGCAAGCTCGAGATCATGGGTAGGACAACATTGTTCGTGCTCCTTAAGCTGATGGGAAACATAGGCAATGACTTTCCCATTTTGCCTCAAAATACAACCAAGCCCGTGGCGAGATGCATCACAATAGACCACAAGGTCCTGGGGTTATCGGGTAAGGCAAGAACAGGCGTCGTGGTGAGCTTCTCTTTCAAGGTCTAGAAACTCTGTTTGCATTGGGGTGTCCATTCAAACTCCTTGGTCTTCTTTGGAAGGTCGATCCTGGGGTGAGCTGTCTAGAGAAGCTCTCAAAGAGTCGGTGGTACTAAATGGCCAACTCCAAGAAACCTCACGCATCGGTCGCATCTTGCGGTTGTTCTCTCTTCTCCATTTCCTATATGTTGGATAGCTTGATAGCTTATTCTAATAGTGTCAAGCACATGGTCTAGGAGAATTGACCTATTCAAGCCAGACTTATACTTGCTGAACTTGGCGTAGAGCTAATGCTTCTGTATCTTCTCCGATAATTTCCTTAGACGCTGCTTGCATATGGTGACATGAGTTTTCCTCTGGTATGTCTTATTCGTTCCTTCATCTAAAGGTAGCCTGATCTAAGGTCAAACTTGGCAAAGTACTTAGCATTGTGCAGCCGATCTAGCAGGTCTCTATCCTTGGCAGGGGTACTTGTTCCTGATTGCACGCCATCTTGTTCCCTTGTTTCCCCTTTTGTGTAGAGGGTTGCATTCATCAAACTAGGCTTGCATTGATTCATGTGTTTGCTTGCAAAGATCTTTTTTGATCAATAAAGCATTGTTCATGCATTCTAGGGTAGCAAGGTGAGCTTAGCTACTAGGGTATTCCAAGGTAGCGATCCTTATAATCTACCTCTCTAGGGGTGGAGACATAAAAGGACCAGAACTGAGGGAAACCTCATACGGTAGTGTGCAGGTTTAAATCTCATACCGACTTGGTAATAAGTGCATAAAAAGTTGCAAAACCAGATTTAAAGCTTCATTGCAGCGTTAGCTTCAATTACAAGCACATACCTTGTTCTATGTCGGGGATGTCCTTAGCAGCTTGCTTGGTGAGATGCCAACGGGCGGCTCTTCGTGCACTATGGTTCATAGTACTCGGAGTAGGGAAAAATGCAGCCTTATGACCCTTTTGGGAACATCTAAAACAGGTTACTCCGTCGAGAGTTGTGGTGCTTCTTGCACCCTGATCTTCGTTTTTGGGGACGTCTTTAGCAGAACTGTGCGTAAGTTGCCAGTGGGCAGTCCGTGCATCATTGCGAGCCTTCTTTGCTGAACCCCGGATCCTCTTGAAAGGAATCATAGCTGGTGATGCAATGTCAACTCTGGCACAGTCGATAACTTTGTGGCCTGGTTTTCCGCATATAAAGCAAACTTGAGGAACGCCACCTGTGGGTATGGGTGTGGTAGCTCTCTCTCTTGGATAGACCTGGATCTTGTGACTGGGATGGCCACATCCATAACAGAAGAAGGGCACCTTTATTGTAGGAGTGCTTGCAGTAACCTCCCATGTGTTGGAATGCCGAAGGGGGCAGCTCTGGAAGGAGCTGCTCGTAGGGAGATCATGCATATGTGGTCGTTGCTGGACCGGGAGCTGATTTGGTTCCTCAAGGTGTCGCTTCATAGGGACGAGCGTGTCTGTCTTCTGGTGGGTCCTTTCTGACCTTAGTGCCTCATTGATGGCCTCTTCAAGGGTGTGGCAAGTCCTTCTTGTGATAGCCCGGCTGTGGGGAACTCCTAGTCCCCGACTGAAGTAATACACCTTATCCTTCTCGGCGGCCACACTCTCTGGGTGCACATATCACATCAGGCAAAAGAAGTAGGTAGCATACTCGTGAACTGTGCTTGTCCCCTGCATGTTGCTATGGAACTCTTCTGCCAGAGTCTCTTCTGCTTCTGCTGTCACATGGCGCTCATAAAAGGCCTTAGTGAACTCTTCCCAAGAGATGTTGGCGGAGTCTTGGTGAGCAGTGCTGAATCCATTCCACCATGCCTGGGTGTTACCCCTGAAGTGGTGGGCTATGATCTTTGCCTGATCCTCCTTGGTGTAGATGGTTGATTTTAGCCACTCTGTCATGTCATATAGCCAATCCATGGTGATGATAGGGTCACCATCGGCACCATCGAAGGTAGGAAGCTCCAACATGAGTGCTCTAGCCAGCTTCGGCTGGAATTCTTTAGTCAAGGTTTCTAGGGGCAAGTTTGCTGAACCTCTCCCTAGCCAAAAGTGGTCGGGGCGGTGGAGAATGCTCCTCAACTTGGGTCCTGACGGTTGGTGACATGATGATCTGAAGTTCTTTCTTCTCTAGGTTGAATCCAATGGGAGTCTTGTCTCCCATGCAGCTATGACTACCACCGCATCCATGGCCCATGGCGGGCCCTAGGAGTGGTGCGTGGTGGCTTAGATGTGCTGAACGGCGGGTAGACATCCTACTTCAAGATCACCAGACTTAGGAGCAGGTGCAAGTGATATGAGCTATTATCAACTGAGCTAAGTAATTTAAACTGATTTAATTAATTTAAAATATTTTTATCTATCCAACACTCATTCAATGAAGCGATGAAAATCCATAAAATGCGATAAGATTCGAGCACCCATTACATTAAGCTAGTTACACAACGATGTCTCTAGTAGCTACACTAGGAGACTCGCGGGAATTTCCGCACTACGCGCAGGTAGGCTTCAAAAGGGGACAATCCACTCTACTTTGGAAGTGAGTCATGTCTTCTTAGCCATTGTGGGGCTGTCTTCAGCTGGGTTACTCTGCGTCAGCTGTGGATCACTGCTCAGGAGTTGAACCTGGTGGCACGAGGGGGAAGGTACTAGCAGCCACCTCTTGGAGCTGTGCGTCAGTCTTGAGCATCCTCTGCACATACTTGCAGGATTCTTCCCACTCTGGAGTAGGTTCTGACTCGGGCACAGGGCAGGCATCCATGTTATGGCTGGTGGACCCTACCTTGAACTTCTCGACGAGAGGCACCTTGCGACAATGGGCAGGCAGCTGCATCTATACCTACTCATACTGCTAGATACGACGGGCATCAGACTGCTTCCACTTCTCCTGCGTCGCTCTCACGACATCACACAGATACACACAACCTTTCATGTACCTGGCAAGGTGTGCCGTGTTGGACCAGCTCCACTTCTTTAGCTTGGCCAACTCTTCCTCTTGGGCCTTCACCTTTGCTTCTAGCCCTGTGACCTGATGCTTGTAGTAGCGCTAGTCACCTTCTAGCACTAGGATGAGCTTGTCCTGGGCAACCATGTGTTCCCCTGTGATTCTGAGCGTGCAATCATGCTCTCTACCCTAGATGCTCTCGGTCTCGGCCCAATGATCTATGTCACATCTGGAGAGATCAAGGGCTTGGGGTAGCAGGCAGAACAGTCCTGTCTTGAGGAGTTCATAGGTGTCTCTCATCATGATCCGGAGGGCGACGCGTGCAGCAAGCTATGCGGCATTGGTGATAGTCCTGTCCATCTCACGGATGACAAAGGGCTTCAGTGCAGGTAACTTATTGCACTCAATGATCTGGATCGACACCACAAAACAATCCTCTGGTCCATTGGGTCCCATCTTACGATGGCAAACGCAGTGACAGTTTGACTTGGGGACACCAATGTGCTGGAGCGTCTCACGCAGGACCTTGGCGTAATCTTGCTGGTACTTCTCGTAGAAGGGGATCTCCACAAAGCTCTCCATCTGCATACAGAGCTAGGAAAGAAGTTAGAAGGTGAGTAAGAGAGGAGATGAGCCAAGCATAAAAGTGTTATGCAAGGTCGGTTTATAACCAAAAGTGGTTCAAGATCTCCTATTCTATCGTCCAATCCTATTGGCCTCGTCCTAGGGTCAAGCATGGCTCTGGTACCAACTGAAACATCCATAATTTTCCACGAAGGGAAAATACACAGAATGAAGGATATAATGATAGCCCAGGAGGTCCAAGCATCAACTTATCCAATATCAGTTGATTACAAAGCCATACATCGATTCAAAGAATACAATAGAAGGGTTTACATAATTTATTATATCGCCACATGGCGGAATCATCAGAGTATCTAGCATCCAGAACAGCTACGGAAGTAGGAGGATATTGCGGAAGCATCGTATTTCACCATCTTGAGCGTAGGCACAAGACCATCTAATCCTTTCGTCCTTCAAGGGCGTCGTCAAGCCGTCATAAATACTGGATCCAAATTTTTAATACGTTTTGTATTGGCCACATCTCTCACCCTATGTTTTCTTTTGCTTTGTAGTATTTTGTGGGATGCAAAGGATATAATCAAAGAGGCCTAATATGTGGCTGTGGTTTCCTATGCAAGCAGTGACCAATATTATATAATATAGTTCATCAAGTTTTAACCTACTTCAACCACATATCCGTCCCATCACATCACACACATCTCACACTCTCAGTCGACAGGTCCAACTCCCTCTCGAGCCTGTCTTAGCGGCTCAAAGCTGGAAGGGTAACACCAGGGGGAGAATAGAAGGACTCATCTCACTACTCTCGAGAAGCATGGGTCTTAGGAAAAAGCCATACCAGTGGCTCACGGACTACATAAACTCTGCAGAGCGTGTACTCCCATAACCACAAGATCACCATCCTCGATGGTGTGCACTGCCTAGGCTGATTTCGGCTGCTTTCTAACCGATTGTTGACACCGTTTTTCGGCACGTGTCAATAAGGATCGGAAGACTAAACTAAATCGGCAAGAGGGTGGTTATTCTCTAGTATTGCTTCTGAGTTGCCGATGGATGATTGCCGATAAAAGACATGTTGATCTCGTACATTGCCGATGAAGTCAGAGGGCTGTTGCCGATGGAGAGAGAGGCATGGTTGCCGATGGAAAGCAGAGCTGAAGAACGTGGAAAGCAGGGCAGAATCATTATCGATGGGTTTTGCCGATGGAATCTACAGAGATGAGGAGCGCCGATAGAGGTTTCATCGTAAGCAATGGATAAGGAAACTGGCAATATTTATGCCAATATTTTAATAGTTTACTTTTGAGTCCGACCTTGGTACGAGTCATTATTTTTTATTTCTTAGAGATAAGACTTGTTTAGGTAATACTTTGTCGTGTCTATTTAGGACTCATAGTACCAGGGTATAAATATGTACTGAGAGACAATGTAAGAAAGGAACCAATAAAATACAACAAATCTATTACTTTTATCTACTTTTCAAGCAATCTACTTTTCGACGACTTCGTCACCAGTACCTTTTCTTTTTCAACGAGTTCTTTCAAGAATCGACGGGCTGCATCAACTTGATCTCCAGCGACCTTGCAGGTTCCGTGTCTACCGAGCACGATTCAGGCTTTGACGTCCGGGCGTATCGCTGTCGTCTCGTCTGATCTGTTCAACGGTTATCGAATATCCTCTGAGCTTTGACGTCCGGGCGTATCACTGTCGTCTCGTTCGGATCTTATTCAAATTTACCATCCTTGTCGATTAACATGTCAAATTGACTGGCACGCCTTGATATCGAACTTGGGCATTAGCCCAGTGTGTTTGCAGATCCAACGCCTTTTTGCATCAACACATCTTTTGGCGACCACGATGGGACCAAGTCAACAGATCTATCATGAAGAATACTACCGATATCACTCCAGAAAACATCATCGAGATATCAGAATCAGATCTCAAGGAGGATCAGAGGCAAGCCATGGAGAAAGCTATGGAGGATTACAGGCAGCTCTGCTTGAAGTCTTTCAGCATGAATAGGGGAGGAGAAGTCATCCAAAAGCAAGATCTGCCGTTGCCTCGGCAGGTAACCTTTGACTCTAACCCTGGTAAATTACAGGAGATGGTTAATTCTGTGTTAAATCAAGCTTTGATCAACCACTCCACCGTGCTGTCCAATACTGTCTACAATGCTGTTGTGCAAACATTAAGGGACGGACAAGCACCAGGGTATGTCGGGCCGGCATATCATCGGCCGGGATCGGCATCTACCAGCACTCCATCGGCAATTCCAGCCGTTGAGAGTATAGAAGCGCCTACTCCAGCTATATCAGGACCATCCATCATTGAAGCCACGCCGATAGGATCAGATCTAACGTCTCAGGAGAGGCCTAGTACTCAGTTGAGCACAGATCTATCGGCATCGGCAATGTCAGGTCCTTCAGGTCAACATAGTCAAACTGCTGCTAATTGGTGGGGATACGGTATGCCTCCAGGTCCATCTACTGCCAACTCTGGACTGCCTCAAGTGCATGATGTAGCAGGGAAGGGTCCGATGACATCGGCTACTCCAATTTGGCCGGTGGCTCAAGTGCCGCATTATTCTACTGTACCTCCTGCTATACAGCCATTGTCAATGGGATTCTACGCGCCTCCGCAACAGATATCTTATGCGAATCCATTGACTAATCCTCCACCAGTTCAACAGAGAGCTTCCACTACAGAGCAGCCCATAGTACCATTCATATCTCAGTCTGGATTACCTGCAATTCAGGGCAATTATGCTGGCTATCATTCATCTATACAAGAGCATCAATTGTCTGCAAGCTATCAGCCATCGGCAAGCCAAGTGCCGATGAGTTACAATCTCAATTGGTCAGGGCAAGCGCCAATTCAGCAACCTGCTATTCAACCAAGCTACCAAGCAATAGGGACTCAACCGTATAGTCCACAGACAACTTTCCAGGAACAAGCATCGGCAAAATAGCCGATGAACTTTACTCCGCAGATTGGTGCCACAAATATGCCGATTTATCCAAGCCAAGTGCCACAGGGGTATGTAGAAGCATATCAGCTAACGCCTCCAGTAGAGATCCAGCCAGTGCATCGGCAAGATCAGGATGCACTCTTGACCGATAAGATTGCAGAAGTGATGAAAGAACAATTTGGGATTCAGCCCAAGATCGATACTTACTCTTATCGGACTCCATACCCTTCATCTTATGATTCAATTCCTTTCCCAAATCGGTACAAGGTGCCAGATTTCACTAAGTTTTCTGGGCAAGATGATACGTCAACAATGGAGCACATCAACCGATTCATTATCCAGTGCGGGGAAGCAGCAAACAGGGATGAGCTGAGGATCCGATTATTCTCGTCCTCTTTGTCTGGATCGGCATTCGCGTGGTTCATCTCATTACCACCAAATTCTATTCTTACTTGGGCCAATCTAGAAAGACAATTTCATAAGTACTTCTTTGCTGGTGTCCATGAAAAGAAGCTTACCGATTTAATGAGATTAAGACAGTGAAGCGACGAATCGGTAGAGAATTTTGTGCAAAGGGTACGAGACATGAAGAACAAGTGCTACAGCCTAGTGCTTGATGACCGCCAGTTAGCTGGTTTGGCTTTCCAGGGCTTGTTGCCGCATCTCAGGGACAAATACGATGCTCAGGAGTTTGAAAGTTTAAGTCATATTGTGCAGAGGGTCTCTGATCAAAGTGCTCAAGCTCCAGAACAAAGAAAGAGCTGGAACAAGAAGGTGTCCTTCGTAGAGGCAGAGGAATCAGATTCGGATGAAGAATCAAGTATCAGCCTGGCTGAGTGGGTAAAAGGTAAAAAACCTTTATCTTGTCCTTTTGGTCAGAAAGAGCCAGAGAAATTCACGTTTGACGTCACAAAGGCCGATAGAATATTTGATCTGCTACTTCAAGACGGCCAAATCAAACTATCACCCAATCATGTGATTCCATCGGCAGATGAGCTGAAGAAGATAAGGTACTGTAAATTTCATAATGCAACTTCGCACAGTACCAATGACTGCAAGGTTTCAGACAACAGTTGCAATCGGCAATTGAATCTGAGAGGATCAAGTTTGACAACTCTAAAGCTCAGAGGCCGATGAAGATTGATCGACATCCTTTCCCAGCGAACATAGTGGAGGCTGTAAACAAGAACAAAGTGTTGACATCGGTAAGCGCTAAGAGGAGAGCATCGGTGGATCCTAGAAATCAAGCAACTACCGATGACTTGAAGGGGAAAGAGATAGTTGAAGAAAGCAGTAGTTTAAGAAGGCCTCCTAGACCAGCTCCGTACAGAATTCCAAGTAACCGCTATCGGCACCGGCAAGAGGAGTTGCGTTGGGAAGCGTGGCATTGGCACAAAGACCATTGGAGATGCCCTTTCTTCATCTATTGTTGGGAAGAAGGCATTAAATTGTCTACTGTTGATAGTTGCCCCGAGTGCAATGGTTATGATCGAACCGATCGGGCAGGAAGAAGGCCGCGCTATGGTGATCGGAGCAAATACATCGGTAAGCCGATCAGAGAGAAGGCATCAGTACATGATCGGCTGAGGTGCAGGACCAGTATACATGAAAGGCTGGGCAGGCATGATGACCGTTTGCTGGTAAACCAAGAGGAGTTCAGGGAGATGGCCAATACAAGAGTCCCTGATGAAATGATTCTTCGTAGAGATCCCAACACAAATTGCCCAGGTTCAAGTGCGAAAATTTATCAACCCGTCTGGAAGACAAAGCTTCCTCAATGGTGCCCTAAAGGTTTAACGAGGACTCAAAAGAGGAAGATGCAACGTGAGCACAAAGAGGAAAGTTCCCGTGGAGTCGAAACTCAAGTGTGACGGTTGAAGCGCAAAAGTCCATCGGCAGACATCAACATGGTTTTCTTATTGCCGATGAGATTCATAGCACTTGCTAATAAAAATATATATATGTATAGATAAAGTGCTTGTTCAAAAAGAATGTATCGACACTACGTTAATGTGAAGTTTTACAAATTACCGATACATCACATTGCCGATAAAAAAGGGGGTTTACAAGTTCAACAATGAATGGATAGTTGATATCGCACGCAGGCGAATTTGGTCAGCTTCCTCCAGTATCTTTGCATCTTCATCGGCACTGCCTTCAACTAGCCTGATCTTCTTCTTGAGCGCCAGCGTCTTGAGGACTTGGTTGTCCCTTTCTTGCTGAAGAGTCTTGACAGCTTCGGGCATTTGGGTCTTCTCATGATTTACTGCGTCCAAGGCTCCTTCAATCTGTCTCAGCTCTGCTAGCAGGGTTTCTCTTCTTGCCGATAGTTGAGCAATCTTGTCCTCTAGATCTGCACAAGAGGCTTCTAGCTTACCAATGTCTTTGTGCTTCTCATCGGCAAGTTGCTTATGCTTCATCATGTCCTCCTAGAGTTTTACCTGAGTGGCTCTATCGGCAATCCGCTGGGCAGCCCTTTGATACTGCAACTGCCGGCTCTCCAGATGTGCAGCTTGGAAAAGTGCTTCCTCAACATTGGCAGGAATATGACCTCGAATCCCTTTAAAAGTTGCTCTTGCAGAATCAGAATCCTGGATCAGTAAAGAGGTCTCCTGTTGTAGCAATGATAATAGCGTCTCTAGCTTTGACTTGGTTTCAGGTGATAGAACTCCAAAGGCTGGAGCAGAGCTTTCTTCAGAATCTTCATCATCGGGAACAATCCCACTGATAGAGAAGGAAAATAGACTATCAGGGGAATCTTGCTCCTAAAAAGGAAAAGGTAATGTCAGCAGAAGAGCCCAAAGTGTTAAAGGTTATCTAAGGGAATTAACTCACCTGTTTCAAGGCAATCTCTCGCCTTTGGCTCGAAGAAGCAACCTCAGGTACAATTGCCGATGACGTTTCTTGTGTTGGTACCTCAATTGGTTGCTGCTGCAACACCGGTGCCAATGAAGATCCTTGTATGGGTACAATGGCCGATGGAAGAGCAGTTGCCGATGGAGAAGTCTGCACAGATACGTCAGGCGATATCGGGCGAGGCGAGGACGCCGACGGAGATGGTGTAAGTCTTGCCCGCTTGGATTGTGATTCTTCACCCGATGAAGCCTTACGCTTATGCTGTAAGATATCGGCGTCGGACGGCTGGGGGGCATCGGCAATGGATGGCTGAGAAATCGGTACACTTGGGACGGTTGCCGATGCAATTACCCGGTGCTGCAAGGGAGACAGATGAGTAAAAGTGCCAATCCAATAATCAAGGTTTGAATAAAGAATACCTCTGGAGAGCCATCGAGGACAACAAGGTGGGGCGATAAAGGTGCTGCAGGTGGAGACGAAGGGCGAATTACCGATGAAGATTCTAGTGGTGTAGAACTCGCGCCCTGAAATGTGAAATCGGTAAATCACAGCAATCGGCATCTGTAAAAGAAAGTGAGGTGGTTACCTGAGATGTCTGTGCCAAGAATGTGACCAATTTGGTATTCTTCTTGGTACGACCATGGCCCACTGGAGCATCTAGCGAGGGAGCTTTATGGCCGATGATGGATACCGGGGAGATCGGCTGCAGCCGTATGACCTTGCCACTCTTACTTAATGTTGGAACTGGGTCATCGACCTGTTTAAAAGGGGTTAAGTTGCCGATGGATTAAAGGGGAGTTGAAAGAAGTGCAGAGGGTCAGACTTACCACATCGGCAGGGATGGCATGATCGGAATCAATGAGATTCCAGTAAAGGTGAGGAGATGCAAAGAATAGTTGCTCTTTCCATTCTTGCCACCATAATTTGAAGGACTCGATGACAAAAGAAGCTGGTACCCAATCAGTTAGATCGACATTAGAGGTATCGGCATCGGGAAGGAGAGTGACAATCTTGTGCCAATCCACACGGTTCGCAATAGTCTCTCTCGGTTTAATCACATCGGCAAAACAGAGGTTGATGGGTAGTTGTCCAAAAGCTAGTTGTCTTGCTGCTACCGATGGATAATAGAACTCGTATGTGGGATTAATGTTCTTCCCACTTCCAAATATGTTGACTGGGATGGCATGAGGGGTGATTATTGCACTAAGAATGTCTGCATCCTGGTTCAAAGCCTCATCGGTAAGGTTAAAGGAAAGAGGGAATCTTGCTGCTTCATCAACATACGGGACCCAGGCCCGAAGCTCAGAGGGGATGCTAATGTAGAATCTATGGAAGAGATTGTCGATCTAGACTCTGTTGGCCTCTGCCCCTGGTAATACTGCCAGTGCTTCTCCAAAGTTGATAGGGGGCGCGTTGCCGATGCTTCTTCCCCGAGTTGATAATCTTCAGGAAGACTTCAAGGGAATTGCTGGGCGAACAGATCAATGTGGAAATACTTGTGCATATGGGCATTCAACCACATATTGATGAACCACCAAGGACCCCCCAGATTGCCGATAGATTTGCCTTGCAGCAGCCTTTGTGATACTTGGTGAAGGAGGTGGTAGACTGAGCCAAGAAGGTATCGGCCCAGTGGGAGTCTGACGCCACTAGCCAATAGCTCTGCTGCAGGAAGGTGCATGTTGGTCGGTCCAACCGTTCTGCCATAGAAAATAAATTTCTCAAGCCACATATTCAAAAAAGCCGAATGCTCCCTATGACCGACTGAACCAGATTTCTTATACTCGCTGATATAGCCAGTCCAGCCACCAATGTTCCTGGTGGTCAGCCGATGCTCAGGTTTTCTCTGGAACAGTGAGTTGTCATCGGCAGAGGAGATGTCCAAGCTAGTGAGCATGTACACATCAGCAAGGGTGGGAGAAGCTAGCCCATGTTTGAAGATAAAGGCATTCAGGGTATCCGACCAGAAATAGGAGGCGACAATTAACAATGACTCATTCCTCTCCATATCGACAATAGATATTCTGATGCATTGTTCTAATTTGCGTTCCGCCCAATATAGCTCCATTGGTCTGGCAACCCTCAAATACCAATCTTTCCATCCCTTGGTGGTTTTTGGCCAGGATCGGAAGGTATCAGTCTAGAATCCCAAGTCAAAATTCTGAGCTCTAAAGGGGATTCGATTGGTTTCTGCGTTTATGATGTCGGTTGGGTCTGGATTTCCCATTGGGCCTAGGCAGATAAAGTGATTCTGATGCGTTGGAATGAGAAGATTATTGCAAAGTTCCTAAGATTAAAGATTGGGAATAAGGAAGAGTCATGAACTGCGCAGAGAAGGAGAAACAAAATGTCAGAGGGCGGGCAAAAGAAGAAGACTAACCTTGGGGACGTCAAAACGGATAGCCATGGCTGAGACAAAAATGAAGAAGGCAAAGAATGCTAATGGAGGCTAAGGATCACCGTCAAGAGTGCTGATGATCGAGTTCGTTGAAGGATCGCCTGTTGATGTCGCCGCTGGAGAGAGAAAAGCTAGGGTTTGAATCGCAGATGAAAAAATGGGCTGCGGCGGAGAGAGCATTACATGGGCCTATCGGTACAGGATTTCCACTACCGCGCGCGCAACTCTCGAGGAGAAGTTCAAGCGGTTTGGGTAATCATGACCTGGAGGAAATTTCGACGCATAAAGTATTTTATATTCCAAAATTGGGGGCATGTGTTGACACCGTTTTTCGGCACGTGTCAATAAGGATCAGAAGACTAAACTAAATCGGCAAGAAGGTGGTTATTCTCCAGTATTGCTTCTGAGTTGCCGATGGATGATTGCCGATAAAAGACATGTTGATCTCGTACATTGCCGATGAAGCCAGAGGGCTGTTGCCGATGGAGAGAGAGGCATGGTTGCCGATGGAAAGCAGAGCTGAAGAACGTGGAAAGCAGGGCAGAATCATTATCGATGGGTTTTGCTGATGGAATCTACAGAGATGAGGAGCGCCGATAGAGGTTTCATCGTAAGCAATGGATAAGGAAACTGGCAATATTTATGCCAATATTTTAATAGTTTACTTTTGAGTCCGACCTTGGTACGAGTCATTATTTTTTATTTCTTAGAGATAAGACTTGTTTAGGTAATACTTTGTCATGTCTGTTTAGGACTCATAGTACCAGGGTATAAATATGTACTGAGAGACAATGTAAGAAAGGAACCAATAAAATACAACAAATCTATTACTTTTATCTACTTTTCAAGCAATCTACTTTTCGACGACTTCGTCACCAGTACCTTTTCTTTTTCAACGAGTTCTTTCAAGAATCGGCGGGCTGCATCAACTTGATCTCCAGCGACCTTGCAGGTTCCGCGTCTACTGAGCATGATTCAGGCTTTGACGTCCGGGCGTATCGCTGTCGTCTCGTCTGATCTGTTCAACAGTTATCGAATATCCTCTAAGCTTTGACGTCCGGGCGTATCGCTATCGTCTCGTTCGGATCTTATTCAAATTTACCATCCTTGTCGATTAACAGGTCAAATCGACTGGCACGCCTTGATATCGAACTTGGGTATTAGCCCGGTGTGTTTGCAGATCCAACGCCTTTTTGCATCAACACCGGTGCGTTGCCACCCTACCACTCAGTACTGGGACACCCCGAAATACCACCGGAATAACAATAGGTACACCGGCACACTGAGACTGTGAGGCGTAGTTACCCGGGCCACCAAGGTAACTTTGCAGTTTTAAGGAGGGTGTGGGACCCCATGCCCATACCTTCCAACACTATCTGCTAACAACCTAGTAGTAGTGGCACCATCCTAGTTAGTCAGACATCCGTCTCCCGCCCATACAAGAGCGAGTGGTGAGCACGTAGGTCCCAAGGTTCTGGTCCTCAAGAGATATCAGGTCCTAGGGGGATCAGACAGGATTATCTTCTCATAGGGACTACAGCAGTCTGTGTTACAACAGCACCTCCTACCCGGGGCTTCGCTCCACGAAGGCTCTCACCCCCGGGATCACCATATACCTCTCAATGTATCCGCCACAGATACCTTACATAGGGATGCCCAGAACACATCCCCCGACAAGACTTGCCCTCATGGCTCATCGTAGAATCCTGCCCGATCGACTAAAACCCTCACTACACACCCAAGACACACGCAGCACTCTCCCCGAGTAAAGTGGCACCACGTGCCTTAACCATATACCATACCATACTCTCCACTACGCATCACATCACAGATATAAGCGTAGTAGAAGTAAAGCATAATAAGTAAATAAGCATGCGTCTAGCCTATCAGCGGGTGTGCAGGGGTAAGGTTGCGACAAGGTAAAGGCTCATCGAGCAATTCTATCATGCAACCTATCATCAGGTGATATTCATAAATAAGCACTAGCAAACTAGATATTATGCCATGCGTAATAGGATTCTACGAGGTTGGGTGGGGTGTGGCACCTAAATAGCTGTCTCCCAGGTCCTCCGTTAAGTCCTCGACGCTCTCCTAGTTCTCCTCCTCGATCAACTCCTTCGCGAAAACGGAAATCGAGACATAATGGTCGCGGGAGCGACCCTATAGATCAATCACAAGAGCCAAATTAAATTTAATAACTCCAAATGCAATCATACATAAGCCTATGACGTAGAGCTCATTTTTATAAAAATTTGGACACTTGGTTCATAATTTTTGGAGTTTGTATGAAGAAGTTATGAATTTTACAAGATTTAACCATATTTAGAAAAAGAAAAAGGAGGGGGCTGATCAGAGCATGACACGTGGCGTCTCCTGGTTGGTCCACGTGGCACAGCGAGTCAACAGCAGGGACACGGAGGCTGACGTCATGCTGATGTCAGCACTGACACGCGGGTCTGGCGGTGGGATGGTAATGCTGACGTCAGCACTGACAGTGGACTCGATCGACGGCTGGCAGGTGGGACCCACAGTCAATGGTCACTGATAGGTGGGATCCACGGTCAACGGTCAACGTTGACTCGTCAACGGTCAACGCGGACTGGGCCTCGACCGGGCCTCGACCGGGCCTCGACGGGCCTAGGTAGGGCTGGATCTGGGCCAGGTTGGGCCGGCCCAGCCCGGACACGTGTCGAGTGGGGAGGTAGGCTGTGTGGCAGGTCTGGGTTCCCAATGGGCCAAGTCCACGGCCTGGTCCGGCTGGTGCTGCGTGGACCTAGTCCACGGTGGACCGTAGACATAGGGGCTGAGTGGCGTGCTGTGGTTGGTCCAGCTGGCCACGTGGGCCTGGTGGACTTGGTCCTCACGGGTACAGGGGAAATTCCCCCTTCTCACCCGCGCACACGGTAGGCTAAGGCGGCGCAGGGGCTTGCCGAGCACGTCCGCGTGGGCGCGGCATGCTGCTAGTGCGTCGGCTCGCTGGCGCGCGTGCGGTAGCAGCGACGGACGGCGGGGCTGCGGCGGCAGGGCGCTGAGGCACGCGAGAGGTAGCTACAACGCGCGCAACGGCTACATTAAAGCATGGCGAGCAGGGCTGTGCGTGCAACGGGTTCGCGGGGGTAAGGTGAGGTCAGTGGAAGCATCAATTTGAACCAGGGGTCCTCCAATCGACTGGCGGCCGGCGGCGGCTCTCCGGCCAAATTTGTCGGTGGTGCTTCACCTCCTCCTCCATCTTCACCTTCTCCTACCCGTGCGGAGCCGCTCGGAGCTCCAGAGGGCTACTCGTGTGGCTAAACGGCACGGCGGGGTGCGCGCGGTGAAAATCACCACGGCGGCGCTCCGACGGCCAGGAGCTTGCGACGGCCAGGGCTGCAAAGGTGCGTAGCCCCACTGTGGCCATTGCCGTGCTCCCAAGACATGTCAGGGCCGTGTTCTAGGTGATGGCAAACTCGGCCAGGGTGTTCATGAAGAGAAAAGGTAGAGGAGAGAGCGAAAACACGGGGTCGTACAGGCGGTGGCCATGGATGCGAGCGGGGGCGAGCTCACCTTGCGCGGTTGCGGTCGGAGGCGAGGCAGCGGCTGTGTCGCCCCAAGGAAGGTGCGCGTGGGGGATGAGGAAGCAGAGCGGGCGTTGCGGTGGTCGAGCGGGGGTCTCCGGTCTTCCTCCGGCGCGCGAGCAGCGGCGGCGGCGCTCCGGCTCCGGCTCCTCTGCTTCTGGCGGCCGAGCTCCTTCCCCTCCCTCCTCTTCCCTCTTGGCTCACGGGTGGCAGTGTGGCTGAGTGGCGGCCGAGGATAGGGGAAACCCTAAGGGACACCGGGCTCCTCCTTTTATAGCGCGGCGCGACGGCGGCCACGGATGGACGGCGTCGATGGTTGATGCCGATCGGGCGGTTGGGCGCGCGCGGCTAGGTTTAGGGTTTGGTGCGAGCGGCCGCGGCGGGTGGACGGCATCGCGTGGTGCAGCGCGGGCATGGACGGCGGGGAGCGCGCATGGCCAGAAATGGCACGGCGGATGCGACCTGCGGGCGGCCAAAAGTGGGAAGGGAGGCAGCTGACAAGCGGGGCCCGCCTGTCGGCGAGTGGAGGCGAGGGCAGGCGCGGGCGGCAGCGCCTTGCTGGGTCGCGAGGCCATGCGGGCGAGCGGGCGAGCGCGCGGTGCTGAGGTGGCAGGCCGTGGCGGGGCAGCGCGGCGGCGTGCTGGGCCGTTGGCCTCGTGGGCCGCAGTGCAGGCCGGGGCGAGCAGCGAGCGCGGGCGCGTGTGGGCGGCCTGGCTGGGCGGCTGGCAGGCCGTCGCGGGCCCCACGGTGTGGCGGACGCGGGCGTGGCCGGGCAGGCATGCTGGGCCGGTGCAGTTGCAGCGAGCCGGGCTGCGCCCTTTTGTCACTATGGGCCGAGCGGGTGTGGGGGCAGTAGGCCGGCTTGATAGCGCGTTTGGTTGGGCTGGTTGCTGTGGGCCGCCTGGGCTGCTTCTTCTTTTCCTATATTCAACCCTTTTTCGTTTCCCTTTTCTATTTTTTTCTAGACTCTAAACCATGTCATGGTCATGTTAGTGCATAGAGGTTAATGACCGTGGCACAACCTCATGTTAGGTCTACTAGGGTCTTATGGTATAGTTGGAAGCCAAGTCCAAGATTAGTATACTTATATATATACATGTGATAAATATGTTGTATCAAGGTTATTAATTTTATTAGCAATACATAAAATCAAATAAGAGGCAAATTACACTCTTGTAATGAAAATACAAATGTTTCAATTAACATTAGGTGCTACTTGTGTAACTATAAGATGTTTTTCTGCATAACACTCACCAAACATTGGTATATTTAAGAAAAATTTCTGATAATCGTGATTTGGTTGTTTGGATTTTTAGGGACGGTTACACGGACAACGCCGCGCTCCTCCAGGCGCAGCAGACCCTCCTCGACGTCCTCTCATCCGACGACGCCTACTCCCCGACCACCACCGCCACCACCACCTCCCACAGCAGCGCCAGCGCCAGCCTCAGCCACTCCTCCTCTGACGCGTCCGGCAGCGCGCCGCTCACCCCCGCCGCGGTCGACTCCTTCCCCGCTGCACAGTTCGACGGCTTCGACATGATCGACCCCGCCGCCTTCTTCAGCAACGCGGCCAACTCCGACCTCATGAGCTCCGCCTTCCTCAAGGGCATGGAGGAGGCCAGCGAGTTCCTGCCCACCCAGGACAAGCTCTTCATCGATCTCGACCCGCCAGACGACCCCAAGAGGTTCGTCCTCCCCACCTCCGCCGGGGACAAGCCCGCGCCCGCGCCCGGATTCAACGGCGCTTCCCCTGTCCCTGCGGCCGTGGCCGTGAAGAAGGAGGAGGTGGTCCACGCGGCGCCTGATGCCGCGCCTTGGCAGGGGCGGCGGCGCCGTCTTGGGCCGCGGTCGGAGGAGCCGTTTCGATGACGATGACGAGGACCCGGAGCTGCAGCGCCGGGGCAGCAAGCAGAGCGCGCTGCAGGGGGACGGCGACGAGGTGGACGTCTTCGAGAAGTACATCATCACTGACCCCGACAAGTGCACCGAGATGATGCAGAACCTGCAGATCGCCATGCAGGAGGAGGTTGCCAAGCAGGAGGCAGCGGCGGCCGCGGGGAACGGCAAGGCCAAGGGCCGCCGCGGCGGGAGGGATGTGGTGGACCTGCGCACGCTTCTGGTGCACTGCGCCCAAGCTGTCGCCTCCGACGACCGCCGCAGCGCCTATGAGCTGCTCAGGCAGATCAAGCAGCACGCCAGCCCGCAGGGGGACGCCACGCAGCGTCTTGCCCACTGCTTCGCCGAGGGCCTGCAGGCCCGCCTGGCTGGTACTGGCAGCATGGTGTTCCAGTCGCTCATGGCCAAGCGCACCTCCGCCGCCGACATACTCCAGGCGTACCAGCTGTACATGGCCGCCATCTGCTTCAGGAAAGTTGCATTCTGGTTCTCGAATCACACCATCTACAATGCCGCGGTTGGCAAGAAGAAGATACATATCGTCGAGTACGGGATACAGTACGGCTTCCAGTGGCCGTGCTTCCTGCGATGGATAGCGGATAGGGAGGGTGGGCCACCGGAGGTGAGGATCACTGGCATTGACCAGCCTCAGCCAGGGTTCCGCCCTACTCAGCGCATCGAGGAGACAGGCCGCCGGCTCAGCAAGTATGCCCAGCAAGATGGAGTCCATCCGTGCTGAGGATCTGAACCTCGATCCAGAGGAGGTGCTCATCGTGAACTGCCTATACCAGTTTAAAAACTTGATGGATGAAGTGTTGTGATTGAAAGCCCAAGGGACATTGTGCTCAATAACATCAGAAAGATGCAGCCTCATACATTCATACATGCAATTGTGAATGGCTCCTTCAGTGCACCCTTCTTTGTGACGAGGTTCCGGGAGGCTCTGTTCTTTTACTCGGCCCTGTTTGATGCTCTGGATGCAACCAACCCCAAGGGACAGCAACCAGAGGATGCTGATTGAGGAGAACCTCTTCGGGAGGGCTGCCCTGAATGTCATTGCATGTGAGGGTACAGATCGGGTGGAGCGCCCTGAGACGTACAAGCAATGGCAGGTGCGGAATCAACGAGCAGGTTTGAAGCAGCAACCATTGAACCCTGATGTCGTGCATATAATACGGAACAAGGTCAAGGAAGGCTACCACAAGGACTTTGTGATTGATATTGATCACCACTGGCTCTTGCAGGAATTGGCTCTTGCAGGGATTGATATTGATCACCACTGGCTCTATGCCATCTCGACATGGGTGGCAAATGATGCCCCCTCTTACTTTTAGCTGTTTTTTGTACTCACTTGTCTACAGATTTATGTTTAGTTATGTCGTCTAGTGACAAGTGTGTTCTGTATGGCACAGTCAATAGCCATGGTTCAATGGGTTACTTGGACACAAGGTATGCAGTATGCCTAGTGCCTAGTGACACTGGGTTTCTTTCCAAGGGTAGCTTACAGAACCAACAAAGGTAGTGACTAATGTTGGTAGGTTGTGCTACAGGCTGTAAAGGAAATATATTTCAGAAGGCATAAGAACTTTGGATCCATAACTTAATGTTTAAGAACTTGTTCTGCCATCAAATTGACATGATTTACTATCTCAGAGTTGATCGATGTTGGTCCTTAAATAGACTTTGTATTCAGAGATTGAGACCTTGAGCTCAGAGTTGAAGCTATTCGCCAAAATTCTAGTAGCATGTATTGCTGTAGTAATGTGTACATCTATCTATCATTGTTTTTGTGGGTGGTTGCCGGGTTGGTTACTCGTATGTTTGCTTGGCACTTCATGTACATGTTCGACATAATAGGTTCAGAGGTTCATTTTTGCTGGTGTTGGTTCTCCTCAGCCTGTAACAGGAATTCTCTTTTGACTCAGAAAAATGCAAGAACTGCTACAGGGGCTGAAACTTTGAAGATTAAGACAACATGCAGTTGAATCAATGTATGATGACATTTCACAGGTATGCTTTCTAATCCAGCTAGCTTAGCGATCCAGTGAAATGATATGCGAGTATCCAGGACTACTAGTGTAGTTTGTTTGTGTGGTTCTTGGCTCTCAAGTCTCAATGTTACTTTCACTTGCATTCCATCATAGGTACTGCAGCTGACTCCATGGCTCAGCCCTGTTTCATAAAATTTGTTGGATTTCCATGATATCAGACCATTTACCAACATTATCCAAGTGGGAGCTTTTGCACGTGCTAGACAAACCACTTTTCCTGACGATAATTGGCTTCCACTGTTCCACAATGTACCATCATAGTACTGAAAATCATTCTCTTATCATTCTTTGAGGGGGCCATTTTCTATGGTTCATGTATGGTTTCTAGTCACAAATCACAATCCTATAGCTGTGCATACCAAAAATTTTACTGGAGAAGTCCCATTTGTGCAGAAGACATCATCAGGTTATGAAGTTAATGACTTTCGATTTTTTACTTCTAATACATAACAAAACAACTGCGAGTTCAAAAGAATCTGTTGAAGTACGTAATAATCAGACTCTATATTCTATATTTCTAGTTAGTTGGTTACTTACCTGTGAGATCTGAGCCGCATACTGTTATGGACGTGTTTGGGGCTGTGTGGTTGCGAGGAATCCGGCCGCGAGGCATTCGCCCACGGCCGGGCAAGAGGAAGGGATTTCCTTCTAATCTCTTGCTTGCCTTCTTTCAGGCACACATTACATATATTTATACTCCTAACCACTCAAGCTTAGCCACTCAAAACCCATTCTAAGAATAGCCTATGCGACTCCTTCATGTGTGCTGCCTAGTCCTCCTCCGCAAGTCCCCTTTGCTTAGTCCTCCTCCACACAGTCACCTGATCCGTGCGTGTGGCCGCATGCTCTCTGCTGATCTCTGGGTGTGGCTGCATTCTCTCCTCTAACACTACACCCCACTTAGATATGCAACTCGTCCTCGTGCTGCAACCTGGCCAATTTAGAACGATGAGAACTAGACACAAATCTAACACCTAAAAACAAGCCTTTTTACAACTCGGCTTATTTTATTATTCTAACCCTGAATTGGAATGCAAATCTTTATTTCTGACTCCTGAAGATACGTAGGGCACCCTCCGCGTGATGAACATGTACGTGTGCAGCTACCTGGATCCCATGGACGCCATCTGGACCAAAGGGAAGCACATGGATGACCATCAGGAATTGGCTGCAACCACGACCAGCGGAGGTGCCCTCGTGGCGGTCGGCGACGAA
Source organism: Bothriochloa decipiens (assembly GCA_023333625.1). Lineage (NCBI taxonomy): Eukaryota > Viridiplantae > Streptophyta > Magnoliopsida > Poales > Poaceae > Bothriochloa > Bothriochloa decipiens. Next base: position 12,524,967 of record CM041647.1, on the reverse strand, counting down.
AAACGGTGGCGCTAGGCAAAGCGCTCCCGCCAATGACAAGATAGACGGGGAGGGGAGCGCCTTCCAAACCGCCACTGACGCAGAGGTTGATTTCGCCGCCCGCGGAAAAAACAGCTTGCCCGCCACCCATCGGAGGAACCGTATGCAGAAGATCCCTGGCGCAGCAGACGGGATTGAACTCATCCACGCGGTGAAGTGCAACTTGGAGGAGATGTGAAGTGGTGTCGGGTTGAATCAGCTGCAGATCGCGCATCTTCCGCACCCGCCGACGCGCAAGGAGGTTGCGTGCTGCAGCCTGTAACCGCACCGCCGCCAATACCTGGCGGACACACTCATGTGCAGCTTCCTTCCTCTTCTCGATCTGCAGCAAGGCTGCTGCAGCAGCTAGCCGATCTGCAGGGATGACATGGCGCTGTCGCTTGAAGATGGTACGCTGCCCATGCCGGATGAAGGATCGATAACAGCAAAAGCAGTGCCTTCAACATGAAGCAAGCAATGGAAATTGGAATAAATCTGCAGCGGAACCTGGCATTTCTGATACCAGATTGTTATGGACGTGGTTGGGGCTGCGTGGTTGCGAGGAATCTGGCCGCGAGGCATTCGCCCATGGCCGGACAACCTTCTTCCAGACACACATGACATATATTTATACTCCTAACCGCTCAAGCTTAGCCACTCAAAACCCATTCGAAGAATAGCCTATGCGACTCCGTCGTGCATGCTGCCTAGTCTCCGCAAGTCCCCTTTGCCTAGTCCTCCTCCGCACTGTTCTCTGATCCTTGCGTGCGGCTGCATGCTCTCTGCTGATCTCTGGGTGTGGCTGTATGCTCTCCTCTAACACATACCCTCCATTTGTTCAGTAAATATCAGCCAAACCTCAACTTCAGTTACCAAGACCTCTGTTGCTTGCCTAAAAAACTATGTCGTTCCCAACTTGGTAACTGCTTTGCTGGTTGGTGGTGCTTTTCTTAACCCAGATGCTAGTAACACCATCAAAATTGCATTATACAGAGTTCATATCATGCCATTACTTTTATTAAATTAAAACATGACCTCATTATATTTTCAAAAAAAGTATTTGAACTAAAAAATTACAAGCAAGATGCCCCCTCTTGGCATTGATTTTGAGGCGGATAATATGGTAGGCCCCTTTTTGACAATCCCATGCCTCATCCGCAGGCCTGTTATTGTGCTCAGTAGAGTTCACTGCTTGGTCAAAAGGCTTTGAAATTTTTCAGTGGCTAATGTAACAGGTATTCCTTTCTTTTATTCTTATCTGATGAACCCGGCCAACATGTGGTTCATTGAACCTCATAAGTATCTAGTCCTTTCTTCTAACCACGGGAAGGTGGAAAAATATTTATTTATACAAACAAAATAAAGACTAGCTGCTTGCAATGCGAAAAAGGTGGTATCTGCTTCTGGTGAAGGCTGACTGCTCGACTTTTGTCCCTTTTTCTCCATCCTATGTTCACACTGTAGGGTATTTCCTTTTTTTTCCTTTATTTAAGTTAGAGGAACACTCCCAATATTAATCTCGTATTCTCCTGGCTGTATGATATGGTGCCATGCATGCAATCTTTTGGGGGTCCTTGTCCTGATGATGAGGAGAAAATGGCTGCATTGCTTTATGTCCTATCAAGCGCGGTTTAAGCACATAGTGCTTAATGAATTATGTTGTCACCTTTTGGTTTGTTCCCCGTCACATGGCACCACAAGCAGAGTTCAATATCAAATTAAGAAGTTCTAGCAGCCACCGGTGCCATCAGAAGGCATCTGGTCTCATTTTGGTTGGAGATTTTATTTGTACTTGTCTTTGTCGTAGTGATCTAGGCTAGGATGGTCACCGTAAATCAGACCCATGATCACTATCATTAGCTACATGTAGCTTGGATTATTACTTGGAGCAGATAATGATAAAATTTTTTTCTATTGTTTTATATTTTAGGATTGAACAAGATGTGACTGGTGCTGATCGACCCCCCTCTTTGCTCTGGTGGCTATCAACATCATGGTCGTGGCTGCTGTTGATAGCAGTTCGGCTCGTGCGCCAACATTTTCGCAGTGGTCGTATGATGAATAGCTTAGGGTGCTTGTAACTTTGTTGTTGTCATATGCTCCACCCTGTACATTATTGTCCAACACGGATGGTGATGGCTTGCTATTATATGCAGTTTTCTGTAATCATGCCGGGAATTTCACTTTCTGCACATGAAGTCGTGTGTATAGTTGAAAGGGAGCAATCATTCATATTGTAACTTGGGAAAGATCCACTTGGTGATCAGATTAATAAGTGAAACCAAGCCACTGCCTTGCAACTGACGATGCCAATATCATATATTGATAAACGATATAAAGACCTTTACTGTTCACCATGGAGGTGGCTGTCTCCTGTATAGCTATTGATTGCCACTATGGCGACCTTTCTGTTTTGTTTCTAAAAGCATTTTTTTGGTACACTTCTTTTCCTAAAAATTATATACTTCAGTTAATCAGATAGTGTGAACAATCGATCTATTTTCTTTTCTTGTGTGTTCTTTTTTTATTACTGATACTTAGCTTTCCATACGCCCAACTAACCATTGATTATTCTGACCAATTTTGTAAACCGTGGCCAGCAGAAATCAAATCTGTAGCCTTTCAGTTGCCTTTGATCCTGGCAGCCATGGACCATCATGACGAGGTTCACCAAATGTCTTATCCATTTTCTAGGCTATCCTGTGGGCAGATGGACACTGTCTACGACAATAAAGTGAGTGATTATCCTTTGACTCGATGCATTAACATTATTGGTTTCCTCTTGACTGAATCTTCGGATGATGCACCTGTAGGTAATACGGAGTACGTACCACAGTGTATTATATGCCTCTGACTTGACTAGCAGCATGGATTGTGATGAACAGTTTCTTTTCCTGCATCCCCCCTAGCGCTTTAATTTGACACTTGTTCTTAGTAGGCTCTGGATAGCTGGATTGTTCTCTAAGCATCAGAGAGGGATAGGAGTACTAGAAGACTATTGTACTTGTGATATTTTAGACTATTATTAATTAATATGTGTCCTGGGATCATGATATGGTTGGACAGGAAAAGATTATATTTCCTTAAGCTATACTCTCCCTGTCTTTAAACAAATTAACTTAACTGTTCTAAGTTAAACTTGACTGAGTTTGACCGGATTTATAAAACATTGCACCAATATTTATATCATAAATATATTAATATAGATACATAATGACATATATGTTTATAATAATGTATTTGGTGTCATAGACAGCCATCCTTTTTCCTATAAAATTGATCAAAACTTAAGGATTAAGATAGTTAGACTTTTAGGTGATTCTAGGAATTGATTTACTTTGAGACCAAGGTACTACCATTATAAGTTAGCACTGATATATAGTTGAAAGGGAAGACTCGTCTGAAATTGGAACTATAAAAGATCATCCTGATGATTAGATAGAAAAATTAAGTGGATTTAAGTCACCCGCGCATGAGCGCCACCATCGATCCATAGATCGAAGCCGGTGCGCGCACTATAGATTGTCTTTTTCATGAATAATCCGCTTAGGAGGAAAGGTATGAGAGCAGCGCTTCATGAAATATGTTAACTCCCAAAAGCGCGCGAAAACGCAAGTGTAAAAACCCTTCTTCTTAAATACAAAGATGCGTAAATCTTTTACGTATTAAAAAAAAATCATTGTCGTGCAAGATGTGCTGTCGTAGATCCTTGTTATGCTGATAAGTTTGTTTATTGATACCTTGGGCATTTCTGTATGGTATTCAACGATGACATATGGTTCCCCACGTCTATCTACATTATTCATATTTTTTTAGAATCATACCAGCTTCCTTCATTTCAAACCGTAGGCCGTTTAAATTTTGTCTCAAGTCATAGTCAAATACTATTATGTTATTACATTTGCGCAACCAAATATTTATTAAACAGAGGAAGAAGAATTTAGAACGGAGAGATTACAAGAGGGGCATGCCTTCTAGTTAGTCTAGTATATAAACAACTGGAAATCTATTCCACCGAATTGAACGTCCCTCTGCAAAATCAAGTACTGCGCTTATAAGTTTTTTTTTGTAAAATCCTGTTTATTCGAGCACACTAGGCCTATTCAAACTCAGTGTTTATTATGTTCGCCGATTCGCATGCATGTACCAACCAGCGTCAAGTCAAAACTGTAGCTTTCTTCTTGCTCCCGTTTTTGCCGTTGATATTAGGCGGCTATGGACCATGACTGACAAGAGTCACAAGACGTCTGCACCCCCTTTTTTTTCATATATATCCCGTGGGCAGATAGTGGCACATGCACATAAATAGCAACTTTTTTCCATTTTGATAACGAAATAGCAGCAGCTTTGACTAAAGCCAGTGACATTATTGGTGCCATTGTCTCTTGACTGAATCTTCTTGGAATAATGCAGGTCGCTAGCTAGTACTCTTTCTCTCTCTCCCCTAAAAAATATACAATTCTCACTTTTAAGGATTCAAACATTTAAGTTTAACCAAAGTTACAAAAGAAGTATCAAAAAACTTACTCATGATACAAAATGAAATCAAAAATTAATTATTGTACAACATATTTTTGTTGTAAACTTGGTAATAATCAAACTTACTTTCACAAAAGAAGTCAAACTTAAGCTAGTTTGATTGACACGAACTTTATATCTGCATTCTTTTTTGACAAAGGGAGCACAACATATGCTCAAGTGTGTTGACGACCAATGAGAACGTACGCAAAAGTTTATTTTTTTAGTACATCAGGGCTAATCCATCGCAAAGGGTGGTGATTTGTGTTTAGTGTTTACTCCAAGAGCCATATGGCCTTTCGCCGTATCGCTTCTTAGAGCGTGTAACATTCCTGCTTTCATTTATTGAAGAACGTGCAATGCACGTTTTCGAAAAAAAGAGAACATACGCAAAAGACATTTCTAGTTTATTAATTTCTTATACTAGACATTGTTTGCCTCTTAACCTTTGCGTATATACTTCCTCCGTCCCTAAATAAGTGTCGCTTCGCTTCCTAAGAAACAAATGCCGATAATTTTTATAAATAATAAGTATCATCAATTAGTATCATAATTAATATCATTAAAAAGATCTTTGAATCTAGTTTTTTAATAAATTTATTTAAAGATACAAATATTACATGTATTTTTCATAAATACAGTTAAACTTGTGGCACGCATAAAAAGTGACGGAGGAAGTACGTCGGCAACTTGCATCGTACATATTGACATCGTGTTGTTTTTACTAGTCGTAGTCGTAGCCCCTGGATTATTCTGCACTACGTACTAGTCCTCTGCTGTCTGTACTCGTGAGATCATGATGTGTGTAGGCTAGGCCAGGTTCGTGATTGGGCAAGTGTTGACTAGTGATTTCGGTTTTGTGCTCTGACCGTGATTAAGTTTGCGTGACTCTTATCACCAAATCACCGCGTAGTTGCTAACCGAGGTACTAGTACTAGTAATTTTACCATCACTGGATGCTCGCTCATGCTGCCTCCCTGAATTGAGATCGGTTGTTGTTGCATGCATGCTGAATTGCTGATCGATGGTGACACTGACAGTACTGGCAGCAGGCCCTTGCGAATTTACACGGAGAAACAACACATTTTTGGGTCGCATCGCACAAAGACAAAGACAAGTGCCTGGAGCCTCCTTAGGAGACTATGAGTAGACACTAGTGGCAGCTTAGGGCAGTCCCAATGGTTGTTGCTGTTCTGCACGCGAGGACGGGACGGGGGCCCTTTTTCCTCGCCTTCCTTGTATAGTGTAGTAGTGGGCATTCAGTCGCACTGCATTGCAGCAGCGTAATTTTTAATAAATTCTTTGCTATACATCCGTTTCGCGGTTTCGTCATTTCCATCAGAATTGAGTCACCTTTGGCACGAGATATTTTTCCTTCTCCAAACATGGTTCCGTGGGCCCACTGTCCACATTGGTGCTTAGGACTAGGAGTACTCTAATGTATACTTGGTCCTTCTCCAAACTTGGCGCTTATGAGTACTCTACTGTCCTAGAAAACAATGATGCAAGGTCTATTCAAGATTATTTCTTTTTTTTACAACATATTTTTTCAACACGTATTTCCTTAAGAAGTTTTTTTTGACAACATATCATAGGTTAATTAGTTTGACTTGCTCTAAGGATCGCACATATTGTAAAAACTATTACTTATAAAAGGATATTGACAACATATCATAGGTTAGTTCCTTTTTTTTTGACAACATCAATGTAGGATTGATGCTGGTACTGGTTAGTAGGATCAGAGAACGAGTCTGTCCAACCGGTTTACCACATAAAAACATAGGAGTACCACGTAACATGGTGTATTGAGGCTATGTTTGTTTCACCTTCTAAAAGTGCTTCAGCTGTCAAAAGGTCGAATACAAACCAGATGAGTGTAATTATGTTTTCAAAAACTGATGCTTTCACGTAGTATTCTGTTTTTTATTTTGCAGATTTCTACTTTTCCAAATTATTGAAAGTAAATATACATTCCACAATAATTCAAGAAGGGATAAGGCTTAACAATTAATTACTTTTCCACAACACATAGCTCACCCCAAATTTTTTCGAAGCTCGTAACTTGCAGTTCAAGCAAATAATAAACCCATCCATCAAGACAGTCTCCCACGAACGTAATGCATGGGTAATTAGAGAGAGCAACGACTACTAGCTAACTGAAAGAGAGAAATTTGTCGGCTTCCACGTCCATTTCCCTGCGTGTAGGCCGGTTGACCTATGCCTACGAACGGGGCCGGGACTCCGGGAGAGCCTATCGCCATCTTCTACAGCTAGCTTTCACGTATGTGCTGCAACTTGCAGTCGTTGAATTCAACGTTTTTAGTTCCTGGATAAGCTTCGGAATTCGGAACCGGCCGGCCTGGTGATGATCTATCAATCTCGTGGTTGGCATAAGCGTATATAAACAAAATATTTTAGGACGTCCATGATGTATAGTTTACTGCTTCCTCCGTTTCAAATAGTAATTTATTTTAACTTTTTTGATACATGTATTTTACTAATAAATAATATATCTAGATACACAGTAAAATGCATATGTATAACAGAAAAAAAATCATAGTAACCGTATTAGCTTGGAGCAGCGTCTGGCCGACGAGAAGGAGAGAGAATCTAGAAATTTACCGAGCTATCCTTGTGCACAAGAGCCTAGCTCGCACGCTATTAAAAAAAATTTCGTATATGCTACTATCTAGTCTAAAAATTATATTTAGCCTCTACGTCAGCTAGTGTTTTTTTTTAACGCCGTTGAGGATGCCCATAGAGAGGCCGAAATCATGGATGGTGGCACAAGCGCACAACACACCACGTCATCACATGAAAGTATGGAACCCACGATAGCAAAAAAAGAAGGTATCTAGCTAGGATGGTCACAATTACTTGTAATATATAGATGGTTAGACAGTGGATTGACTAATTAACAACATCGGTAAAATGTTAACGATGACATTAATTGCTTGCTGTTATAGTTCAAGTACGTCTTGTTAGGCAAGATCTTCGGTTAAAAAAATAGTCAAGAGTGGGTAAGCTTGATCTATCCACGGTAGTCACTTTCGAAGTAACACCGCTAAACAATACCAATCCCGATGGCTCCATCCTTTTCGAGTTTTCCAAGTGAATGGTTTTCTTTCTTCTTCTTTTTTCACATTGCTGTCCATGTCAAAGCCTCATAAGGTCGCCACGGACGACCACCTCGGTAATTAATCTCTTCCCCCACTATGTTTGCTTGATCAAAGCTCGTTTTGTTGTGTGGTATGGCCATAGGTTACACCTAAGAGCATGTTTGGATCCTTGGCCGTAATTGACTCACCTTACATGGTGAGAAGTTGCAAGAGCGTTGAACGTTTGGTTGAGCGGCGAGTTGCCTAGGAGCTAGTGCAAACAATTAGAATCTTTGCCAGAGCTAGAGAGCGCATTCGGTTCGCTCGGCCGGGTGAGTTTCTTGAATTCCATGTTGGTGAAGCGAGGCAAGTTTCTCTGGAAAAACCAAATGCGCCCTAAACCAAACAACAAGGATAGTTGAGGGCATCAATTGGATTTATAAACGCAAAGAACTCGTATTAAGCTACAAATCCAGAACCCCTTTTGGATTGCAGGATTTATTTATTCTGAATCCCATATTATTTCTATTCCATGAACCTACATAGGAGAGCTTGATGCCTCCGTGAAGCGTGACGACCTATAATCCTTCATTATGGTGCTGACGAAAGTTGGGCATGGCTAGCTATCTAGCCATCTAGGTATGGATTATCTATAAGCAAAGCTAATCTACCACGTGGATTTAATTTCTTTTGTGTGATCTCGCAATCACAACAATCTTATTCTATTCAAGAAATGAGTAAAGTCTCTGATATTTTGCGTGGCCGTAGCAGCCGCCTCTCGTGTCGGCACTCGGCACCTAAGAGCAGATACAATAATAGGCTATAAGCCAAACTAGTCAGCATTTTTGCTTATGTGAAGGAGAAACGAGAGATATGAGAGCTTGGTTTTTAATCTGCACCAAGCTGGACACAGAAGCATATGCATTTGTGGGCCTAAACAAAAATATATGTGAGGAGAAGAAAAGAGAAAGTAGGACATGATACAACATAATAATCAAAACATTTTTAGAGTCAAATAGAAAACAACTATTGTATAGCTTAGACTCTTATTGCTTGATTTATAACTAAGTACTTGGCTCTACTATTAACCATGCTCTAATAAAAGCTTCTCCGGTGCACCTCGTTGTGCGTGCTGCCCCAATTCTTCCATGTCAGCACCACAAAGTACATATCACACCAAATGGTTGTTTCGTAGGTCCTCAGAGCTGCTATGCAAAAGCAGTGTATGCATGCTTCCTCTGTCAAAAGTTCCAAGCAGCAGCTAAGGGTTGCGTTGTTGTAAGTTGTGACGGAAAAAACTTGTTTTTTTTTGATGAAACAGGAGGGGCCTCCCCTACTGGAATTTTATTGAAGAAAATAAAAGCTTACAGTACAAGCTTCAAGATACACGGAAGGAAATGTAAAAAATAAGAAAGATTACATAAAGTTGCTATCCATAACTGAATTTGAGGTTTGATATCTGAATTGGCTCTAAGCTTAACCTGAGCCATTTCCAACTTTAAGACCCGTTTGCATGACTGAAGATTATGTTGGACATTCCTGAAGATGACATCATTCCTTGCAGACCAAATTGCCCATAGCATGGCAGTATTTAGTTCCAGGGAGAAACCACTTTGTAGCTGAGCTTTGATCAGTATTATACTATCAAAAATGTTTTCTTGTATGAAGGGAGCAAGACCAATCAGATTTCAGCAGCTAATAGCAAAAGGACATTCCAGGAACAAATGGTTGAGAGACTCTTCAACAGAGTGGTAGCAGAGTACACAATCATATGATGACAGATCCATGGTTTTTCTCCTGAGAATTTCTCTGGTGCTTAGGCGGTCCTTTAGAACCAGCCATAGAAAAAATTTCCTCTTAGGCAGACAGGCCGACTTCCATAGCCAATTATAGACAGGAGAAACATCAATGGACCCCAAAAGCTTGTGATAAGCCTTACTAGATGAATAAACTGAATTTCCCCATACATAGCTCCATCTATTTGGTTCTTGTGTGGTGTGAACATGTTGCAAGGATGAGATCAAAATTTGATATTGATCATAGGCTTCCACTGAGAGGGGTAGCTAAAAGAAATCTAAAACATCTTCAGCTAATAGCATTTGTCTGACAGCAGTCTGGTTATTTTGAGCAAATGAGAATAAGTGAGGCCATTGATCTTTGAGAGGAGGGCCCAACCAGGAATCAAACCAGAACAGGATGGCGGAACCATCACCAACCGAAGGCATGGCCAATTTCTTAAAAGAATCAAGAGATTTGAGGACATCTCTCCACCAGAAAGAGTAGTTTCTGGAGGTAACTAAAAAGGTACCTGTACTATAATATGATTGTCAAGTCAACTGAACCCAAGGAACATCACACTTGTTGAAGAATTTGTGAAGATGCTTGATGAGAAGGCTTTCATTCTGGGTCTGCAAATCATGCACACCAAGACCTCCATTCTCCTTTGAGTTGCAAACTAATTCCTAGGCTGCTTTTGGTGGTTTTTTATAGTTAATATCAGATCCCCTCCAGAGGCAATGCTTCCTATACTTATCAGTTTGTTTTATCACTGTTTTTGGGAGCAAAAAGGTACACATGGTGTAAGTGGGCAGAGCACTTAACACTACATTAGTCATCTGGAGTCTGCCAGCCTCACTCAAGAAAGAGGATATTGAAACTATTCTTCTTTCACATTTAGAAACCATTGGCCAGAAGTCAGCAATAGTTGGTTTTGTGATACTCAGTGGTAGACCAAGATATGTAAAAGGAAGTGATCCAATGGAATAGCCAAAGGTGTTTGCTAGAACTGTCATTCTTTCATCACTAACATTAATTGGGATCATCATAGACTTGTTATAGTTGACTTTCAATCCAGTGGATTCTGCAAAAGTATTAAGAATAGCCTTCAAGAAGAATAATTGTTTGGCATCCCCTTGCATGAAGATCAAAGTATCATCTGCATACTGCAAAACTGGGAAATCTTGATCATGGGTCAGGTTGAGAGGTAACTATAGAAGTCCATTTTGTTTAGCTGAATTCAGGATAGACCGCAAGAAATCAGCAGCCAAAACAAAGAGTAATGGTGATAAAGGGTCACCCTGCCTCACTCCCCTTCTGCAATGGAAAACCTTTCCTGGAAAGCTATTTAGAAGAATTGCTGATGTTCTTGAGCTGAAGATTTGCTTCATCCAATGGATCCATTTTGTGGGCATACCCTTCTGCTGCATGATTAGAATCATCAACTCATGCTCTACCTTACCAAAAGCTTTTTCAAAGTCAAGCTTGAGAATTATGATCTCTTTTCTGGACTGATGACACATATGAAGATATAGTAGAGACCAAGCTAGGCAATCTTGAATGCTTCTGGACTTGATAAACCCATACTGGTTCTTATGAATAAGCCTGGGCATTACCTCCTGTAGTGTATTAGCTAATAATACACAGACCCGGCACCCAGCTAGACCCGCTCTACCGAGGAGTGGGCCCCACCTGCGTAGCAACCCGCTTGAACTTTCGTCCTCGCTTCGTTCAAAACGGTTAACCGAAGGTTACTATGGGTCCTTGGCCTGTCTATTTAAGTCGGTCAGGCGATCCTCAGATTCACGATACGGGACTAAACACCGGCGCTACAGTGCTTCGCGAGCTACAGTACCACAATGCTACAATAACCCAAATTTGGCCCACCCGATCCCTGATCTGAATTGGCCCACTTGGCCCATTGGGATGTTACAATCACCCCCCTAAGGATTCGACGTCCCCATCGAATGCCAGACCGTCTTACCCTATTTGGGCCACTGACTAGGAATCTCCTCTCTTGGCCACGTCCGTGCATCCTGTGCCGGCGCATATGCCATGTCGTGTCCACGCCGGGCCCACGCGCATGCGCATCATGCCCGCGCATCTGGCTTCACGCGCCCATGAAACCGCGAGAGTTGGCTCTGATGCCAAATGTAACAACCCAGACCCGGCACCCGGCTAGACCCGCTCTACTGAGGAGTAGGCCCCACCTGCGTAGCAACCCGCTTGAGCTTTTATCCTCGCTTCGTTCAAAACGGTTAACCAAAGGTTACTACGCGTCCTTGGCCTGTCTATTTAAGTCAGTCAGGTGATCCTCAGATTCACGATACGGGACTAAACACTAGCGCTACAGTGCTTCACGAGCTACAGTACCGCAACGCTACAGTAACCCCAAATTCGGTCCACCCGATTTGGCGCTACGGTACCCGGCCCGATCTGAATTGGTCCACTTGGCCCATTGGGATGTTACATATAAACCCAGTGGTCCAATGAAATCATGAAGGATTTCATACCAACTCGCAACAAACCAAGATCGTAGTTATTCAGCATAACCACATCATCTGTTACAATATTTCACAGATAATCTACATAGATTACATAACATCGGAGTACACTTTAGTTATTACAAACCAAAATATAAAGTAGCAGAAGCAGCATAGTTTTTAAAACCAAATCCGTAGTTTAAGGATTACATTGCCAGTTCATGTTCACATCCTACAAAAGCAATATAAGATAAGGAGTCTAGTAGAGACCATGCCCAATGGTCTAGTCTTCATTCCCGGCTGGGAGAAGGCAGTATTTGCAGCAACAAGAGGGAATAAAACCCTAAGTACTCAATTTTACTCAACAAGACTTACCCATTGTAAACCAGAAATAAAGACTCCAAGGATTATATAATTATAGGTCGAGTTGGCTTACTTATTTTGCATAAAAAGCCTTAAGTGAGAAGAGTAATCATATTATTTTTAGCATCAAGTTAATATTCATTAACCTGTCATCTATGTTTGCCCCTGGGCTAAACAAGCAAAAGAGAAGAGAATTATATAATCATATCAGGTTCATCAATAGCTATCTTGTGAAGCATCATTAATCATCCAAACAATTTAATATTTTTAAGTATGGAGATAATCCCATCAAGCTTCTCACTATCCAGGAGACGATGGCAATTCGAATCGATTACAACCCAACTGGGAAAATATTCCTAACACTCTCCCAGTAAGCCACGCTAAGGGTAACCGTAGAACATCATTGGTACAACTCAGGAATCACGGATCCAAGCAGCGTCTCACTACCAGGGTTGCCACCATGCCAGGAGGGCCAAGAATTATAACACCTGCCGTTGGACTTACGGACATGACTTTCCACCCATACTTACTACCTCCATAGTGAGCACTTGATACTCCTTGATTTTCGGCCTGAGTTGAGCTACTATGCTTCGCAGCGGATAACCTCTGATCCAACCAGCTAAGTGCTAGGTGTTGTTCAACATGACAAGGAAAGGCTCCATTCCTTGGAGGTGATTAATCGGCATGACAGTCCGCTTCACTTAACAAGGTCCGTCGACCTTGTAACTTCCATGTTCCATCTTGTCGTCGATTTACATCCACATGGTTATTTCCACGATAGCACATATAGCCAACCATGAACCATCATCCTAATTCTTGCAAGTGATTAATAATCACTCGACTTCTATCGTTTAAGCATGGCTAAGCAATAATACGGTATCATATCATTAGGATTTTAAGGATAATAACTGGACAAGAAAGGATGTATATGCAGCAAGGGTTCCAATTCAAATTTCTAGAACTTAATACAACAAACATAGCATATTTAATATATTATAAAAAGTTAGGAAGTTAAAAATGCTCCGGGGCTTGCCTTTCACGAATATTATGGGTTCGTGCTGCGAACACTCGAGAATCATGTCCTGGTCGGCTTCGGGACCGGCTGGATGAGCCTCTTGCTCTTGAGGATTCTCTGGCTCCTGTAGGCACGTTCCCTCAAACTCCAACAGGGTCATCCTGCGGGCGCAACTATTGCATGCATATGCACAGGATGAGAATCATGAATGCATAAGTGATGATGGTTATGATGATATGATTCTTATGATGACCAGTTGATCTGACCCAAAACACTGGACACTCGATTACCGAGTTCTCCAGCCGTATTCGAATCATTATAATAAAAACACTTTACTTTTGTTTTTAATATATAAAAGCTATATATAAAAGTTTATCAACATGAACTTTTTATGACTTCATCATGTAGATCACAACAATACAAAACTAACAAAACTAGTTTCACTATTTTTGGACCTTCCTAGCTCAAGTTATAAATTCCTAAAGTTTGAATTTAAAACAAAATTGAAAAGCATTTTCAAAAAGAAAAACAGGCACACAGGCCGATCTGGCCGGCTTGGCCCAGCTCGGCAGGGGCACGGCGCGTGCGCGCGGCCCATCACAGCAAGCGGGCCAGCAGCAGCAGCGCGCGAGCGGCGGCCCAGCACAAGGCAGGCTGACCCAGCAATGCGGCCTAGCCAACAGCGGCGACAACAGCGCGCGCGAGCGGCCTAACGTGGCCTGCACAGGTGTGGCCTGGCATACTTGCAGAAAAACCCTTGTATTGTAGTAACATTACAAATATGCCCTAACTAATATTTGGCACTATTCAAATGAGTCATGCACTTTGCATCGGGGCCCCTGTATTTATTCATATTTACAAAATGATTCCCCTGAACGGCTCCCGAGCAGAGTACGACCGGCAAGCGTTCAGCCGGCGACGAAACTTGCCGATGGCAAGGTTTCCGGCGGCGAGACCGGCCCTAATTGACTCCCCGCGATGATGCGCATCCAAGGTGCAGGAAAGGCAGGCTGCGGTGGACTAAATAGACGGCGGCGACGCAAGCAGCGACTCCGGTGGCTAGACAGGCGGCGGGGGCGGTGAGTTTGCCGGCTCCGGCGAAGAAGATGGCCGGGACATGTACGTGTGAGCACCAAGGTGCTAAGGTGGTCCTAAGGCTACGAAAATGCAGGACGATGCCAAGGTGGGGAGTTGGGGACACAGAGAGGCCGAGCCGCGGCCATGGCGACCATGGCGGCGGCACGATGTGAGGGCTCACCTCGCGATGTTGCAGAGCATGGCTGAGTCAGGGAGGAAGAGTAGCTCGTGGTGGAGCTGTGGGCGGAGCGAATTGAAAAATGGGCAAGCAGCGTGGGTGAATTGAGGAGGTGGCAATGTGGTGGCCGGTGACAAACTGAGGAAGAGAAAACGAGGAGGAAGGGAAGAAGGACTGGCCAGCTTCAGCCTGGTCGGCGTGGTGAGGTGGCAGCAACTACGTGACCTCATCCACGCGGTTGGCCACACAACGCGGCCGGGAAGGCCCTCGACGGCCACGGCATCGAAGGGGAATAGGGGAAGAAGGTAAGATAAAGGGTCAGGTACTGTAGCAGCTGAAAGATTTTCCCTTTTTCAATTGCTCGAAATTTCATATTGAAACTTGAAAATCTTCAAATACGAAAGTTTCTCAAAATAATTAGAACTATACTTTTGCTTTTTGGGCTATAGCCAAATTCTTGATATTTTTAAATTAGATTTTTCAACATTTAAATTTGAATTTAAAATTTAAACCCTTTAGCACAATCAAATGCAATGACAAAAATGAATGCATGATGCTTATGCACATGTAATGCAATGCAATTAGGCAATAACACTTGAGGTGTTACAAGCAGTGTCATGCTTAGGAATGAGAGTGATATGTGAGCCATTAATACTCTGCAAACAAACAGAACCAGAGAAGAAAGATGAAACTAAATTATAGAAATCTTGCTTAATGATTGTCCAACATCTCTTAACAAAGTCTATATTGAATCCATCTGGCCTAGGCGATTTATCAGAAGGAAGGTTCTTTACCATAGAATCAATCTCCAATTCAGAAAAAGGTTCCACTAGGAAGGTCAGATCACTGACATTGGGAATTAGATTAGGTAGATTGAAGCTCATGCATTGAAATGATGAGGTGCCCAACCTGTCTTTGAAAGATCTCTAAATCAGATCTGCCTTTGCTTGATGATTAGTTACCACAGTACCATCAGTGTCTATTAGGGAGGTTATAAGGCTTCTTCTTTGTTTAATTGAAGCATTGGCATGAAAAAATTTTGTGCTTGCATCCCCCAAAGTTACCCACTTAATGGAGCCTCTCTGTTTCCAATAAATATGCTACTGTCTGAGTAAGGAGGAGAGCTTTGATTCAAGAATCTTTCTAAAGTTCCACTCTGGAATTGATAGATCTCTAGATTCCTCCAAAAGAATGAAAAAAGTAAGGACCATCTTCACATTTTTTATTGTTGACTTCAAATTGGAAAGGTTCTATTGCCAACCCCTTAAACACTGTCTGAGCCTTTTGAACTTGGCAGTTATGATCATGGTAGGATAAGTAGTATGGATGGGCAGACTCCAATTGTCCTAGACTAGAGGTAGAAAATCCTGATGTTCTAGCCAAAAATTTTCAAACCTGAAATTGCTCTTCCTAGGAATCTTGGTGGAAATGTGAATGGTACAAGGGACATGATCAGAGGTCTCCATTACTATAGAAGAAGCAAAAGTGTTAGGGTAAGCAACAATCCAACTTGTTGAAGAAAAGAACTAGTCCAGCCTCTCCAGAAGGGGGAGGGTTGCTTATTGGACCATGTGTATCTTGTTCCTTTTAAAGGCAGCTCTACCAGACCCAGGGCACTAGTGGCCTCATTGAAAAGGAACATGTTTGCACCAAAATTTGGACTGGCAGGCATGAAGACGTAGCTTCTCATAGGAGACACTGACGAAATTGGCTAAATGCTGATAACGGCCGAATATTGGAGAATCGGCTAAATTGAGGGAAAATCGGCTAACCAGAATCGGCTATTTGGAGATGCCCGCAAGCTACATCGACTCCAATTCAGCAAGACAGAAGACGGTGCATCAACAGCACGGGACTCTACAGGACGGAATAGTAGGGCCCAAGTTATCTAGATTAGGCAGTTTTTGAGTCATTTTCCTTATTTACAAGTCGTATTAGGTTAGGACTCAATCAAAGCCCAGGGTATAAATATGTAAGCCCCGGCACCTTGTAAACTCTCCCGATAATCAATACAACCTTTTTTAGTTCCAGCCACCAAACCCGTAGTTTTCCTAGGATCTCAGCGAGTTTCTTCATCAAGCTAGGCTGCATCAACCGTTCGAACTCTGGTTTGCTGTAAGTTACCGTTATGGCTTTTACTTTTGTTAGATAGGGCCGGTTCGACCTCCTATCGACAATTGGTATGGCCAAAGGGCTTGTGTTTATGCTTGATTTGGTCGGCTCGACCTCTTATCTATGCATCAGCACTTGCTGACAGTTTATGTTATCGTTTGATAGGGCCGGTTCGACCTCCTATTGTATGTGTTAGCATAGGCTAGTTATCGGCTCTATTAGTTTTGGCAGCCTGATAGATTCATTAAGTTACCCATAGCCAGTTATCAGCTCTGTTAGATCTGGCAAATCTAGTAGATTTATTAAGTTACCAATGTTGTTAGTTTTTATTGTTTATTTATTGCAGACAATATCTTTGCCCGATCAAGATTGGTAGATTTGGCTTATATCTTTATAGATTTGATTGTCATCAATGCTCTTTATGTTTATTCCCTTGCTTTGATGATCGGTCTCATACTTGCATTAGCAAGATTTTATTAATCTTGTTTATGACATGTGTGCGTTCTAGGGTATAGATGGTTTTAAGATAAATCTTGTTGATCTTGTCTGGTTGATAGTGGCTGCAACGCTGTCGATCTCACTGAGATCAGGTTGGCTAATAGGGTTTGTGCTAAGATTTTGTTTATGCACTTAGTTTTTCTCATGTCGGTATCGGCAAAGTTAGCCGATTCACCAGGAACTTTACCCATGATATCGTATACATGTATCTGCTTTAGACTAGCTGATTTGTTGAGCTTGCTTAGTAGATCTGTTAGTATTAATCTAGATTCTTGCATACATGTAGGACCTTTTACATTGATGTATCAAATAGACTAAATCGGCTAATAGCTTTGCTCTTTTCATGTGTACTTAAGATAGCCGATTCAGGTAGTTTTTTATTGTCTTAGCACGTATCATGAATGGTTTTTGCCTGCCTTCTTTGTCAAAGTTATTTACATCATGCCATGATCAATTGCTTTATTCATGCATGTTTATTTATTAATTTTATCTATCAATGCATGTTGGACATTGACTCTCTAGTCAATGCCCTGATCAAATCAGCTATTTAGCCATATATGAGGAACTGTCCAGAATCACACCGACAGGTTCCATGATTTGACTATTCATTTCCACCTTGTCAATTTTAGGGTCAAATTGACTGGCACGCCTTGGACTTGATCGATCAGATCATCTGCTAGAAGAAGGCCATGGGGATCGGGGAGATGTTCACGCTCTGATCTATCTGGCTTGCGAGAGACCGTTGGCGTGAGGAGTCACATTTTTATGCCAACAGAACATTTCCTGAATGTCACCACCTGGCTTGTTTCTCTCAGCAAGGGATCTGTACAAATTGAAATCTCCCACAACCAACCAATGCACAGAATCAGGCATCTGAATATGCTTAAACCATTCAACAAATTCCCTTTTGCCAGAGGGTGTACAAGGTGCATAGTTGTTAGTGAGAACCCAGGAATCATTATTGTGATTAGAAGAAAACAAGACAGAAATGCAATACTCATTCTGAAAGATCAGTTTCTAGAAAAAAGAGTAGACTTCCAAATGATAATAGAACCCCTAGAAGAACCATTTGATGGGAGATATTCATACATATCAAAAGATGGAGGGAAAATATTCCTGATAAACATAGCATCAAAAAAGTTTTCTTTGTCTCTTGCAAGAAGACAATATCACAAGCACTATTTATTACACGATCTTTAATTGCATCCCATTTCTTAACTGAATTGATACCCCTAATATTCCAACAAAGGATAGACCAAGTTCTTGTCAACATTGAAAACTAAACAAAAGATAGAGCACTCTAATCTAGAAACTAGGGAGAAGGGACCCTAGTCTAGACATTAGAGGTGTGTTGTTCCATCATTGGAGCTGGAAGCACCATCATTCTTGTCCCCAGGAGTACTTTGAGTGGACTTTTCTGAGCTTGATTTGCTTGGCTTGCCCACAGTCTTTGATTTCTTCTTGTTGGGCTTGGCATTAAGCTTCTCCATAGACAGATCACTTGGGTCAATATCACAAAAGGAAGCTCCCAGATTCCTGATCACCTTGGGAGAGATAGTTGGAGGAGTTGACTTGCATCCTGGACAGCCTTTATCCTTGCAGGGGGAGGGTTTGAATCCCTTATGAATTAGTTTGAGTCTCTGACTCCTCCTTAATTCAGCTTCAGAAATGGGACCCTTCATCTTTGCCTTCCCCTTTTTCTTAGGGGTAGAAATGTCTGGGTTGAAGCTATCCATGATGGAGCCTTCATCTACTTGATCCATAGGCTGATCTTCATCCTCAGTCAGTGGTTGAAGCACTACAGAGGAGGTGTGCTCAAAGTTAGAGCAGACAGATAAAGTAACCTGAGGACATGTATTTGGTATGGTATACACAGTTGACTTACCATTCTCATCTGTCAGCAGAGGAGCCATAAGCTTCCAGGCATCAGACTGAAGGAAACTTTTTGCCTAGTCAAAAGTAGTCTGTTGGACAAGCATGAAAGAAAAGAAATTCATCCAGTTATCAGGAATCAGGATGGAAGATGAAGAACTAGATTTGCAAGAGAAGTGATTTACCCATAATCTCCAAGTTTTAGGGCATGGAGCAAAGGGGTTAACTTGAGGCCAAGCATCTTGCATCTGAACAAATCCTAGCTGAATGTTTTCATTGATCTGTTGAGGAGGGCCATTATCATATCCATTTGCCACACTAGCTATCTCAGCATTGACCCAACCAAGCAAGTCCTCCTCAGGTATTTCTTCGGGGATAACTGCTGGAAGGTTTTCAAGGTTAGGAAAAGGCACTATTTCCACAGGAGGCATAGGTAGTTGAACTTGCTGACTGTCAGATTCTGTGTTTGTGTCATCATCCATTGCTAGAACTTGCTCTTTAGCCATTGGGGGGACATGGAGCTGAGCTTGATTATTCTAGATAACCTCCTCTACTGCAAGCTCTTGATCCTCCAGGTTGCCAGCATCATTATTGGGCTAGGCCACATTCCAGGGGACACCACCTTGGGCATCAGCTACCTAGGCTTGTTGCCACTGATCCCAAACTTGATCTGCAGGTGGAGCATTCAAATTTGGCAAAGCTGCATTTGCGCCATTGGCAGGTGGTGGAGGTAAGGGGAGCAGGGGGACCTTGTCCTGGCTGACCATAACCATAATACTGGAAATCATTAGGATCACTATCATCTGGGTCTTCTAGAGGAAAGTCTTCATCTTGTGGCATAGCTCCCAGCATCCTAGTGAGGATAACTTCAGTCTGCACTGTCCAACTTTCAGATTTGTAGTCTTCTCCTTCAGAAAAGTTCAAAAACCAGGGGATCTCATCCAATCCAGTCACTCTTACTTTAACTAAAGTGCAACCCATCTGATTATGATCTTCAACCCAGACAATCAGCTTTCCAAACTTAGAGATAGCCTTTTCCACCAGAGCATAAGACCACAAATCTAGATTCAAGCCAAGAAGTAGCAGCCAAACCTCATGAGTATAAAGCACAGTCCTATTGTTCCAAGATCTATCATGGGCTATAAAAGAAATTTGAAGATTCCCAAACTGAATTGGGCCATTGTTGATCAGAAAGTCCCTATGGTACATGTGGCTGAAAGTGACATATGCCTGACCAAATGGGCAAGGTTGGATCGACTGGTATGGCATCCTCATCTGAACATTGAGGAACTCAGTCAAAGTACCATGTATATCATCAAAGTTCATCTGTTCCTGAGGCCGAGGGTAAATGAAAGCAATGGCAATATCATTGTTTCTCTTTTGAACTCGGCCAGTAGCCACCCTATGCATAGCAGGTCTACCCAAAATCATAACTCTTTGACCCCAATCGGGCATGAAAGGTGCAGGATCAATGAAGCGATAAGCCATTCTAGCAGGAATTGGGGTTTTCAGGCACCAAGAAACATGAGTGCGATGGAGCAAGTGATTATTAATGCCAAGACGGTGAGATGCCAACTCACCTGGAGCTCTATTAGTAGCCGAAGGAGGAGGAGATGATCATTGAAGATTGGCCCCGTTCTCGTCGCCGCTTTCGCCGTCGTCAAACTCTGGCGCACGGAGCCTCCAAGAAAGGCTCCAGGGGACGGTAATGGGAGGTGGAACAGTATCGAGATTTCAGGATTCTTTAAGGTAATCAACTAGCGAGCAATAAATTCTCAAAGCATTTGCACCTGGAGGTCCACTCAGTTGCACATACCGCTGACTCATCCCCGAAGTTGGAGCAGCGCTGCGAAATTGCTGACGTGAGGATCTAGGCATCTGGTTGTAGAATTTAGCCACATGACCAATATGGAGGCACCGTCGGCATCTCAATGCACTATTACAAATAGGCCTCAAATGGGCCAGGGAGAGACATCTGAAGCAGCAATTAGATAAGGGCCCAAAGATATGGGCTAAGAGTCTATGATCCTGAACCGGCCTACCCGGGGAATGACTTAAAGTATTTGAATTTTTGAACTGGCCAGAAACAGATGGCTGATCCGAATTAACAGGGCCAGAGTGAGAGAATTTCGGATCAAACGGCTTACTGAAATTTGAATTCAAATTCTAAAACTCCATGGATCTTGAGCTCGAGATTGGAACAGCATTTGAACCAGAAAGGGATGGACGTACCGATCGGGAAGACGATGCAGAGGCCCTGTTAGCCGGAAGATTGCTATTGGCACCAACTGTCATCCATGAGTCTTTCTCCTCTTTGAGCCAAAGCCTATACTCTTGAGTGTAATTGGGACCTCCATTGTGCCAAAGGTTGAAGAAGACTTTGTAAAGAGAACACTCAAAATTCCTCAACTTGCAAATGTGAAATCCAACTAGATGAGAGGAGACAACAAAACTAAAAACTCTGCTGCTCAGAAAACAAATTCTAAAGAGATGAGCAGATCCACCAATGGTGGCTTGCAAAATTTGGGCAATAGCAGACTCATCAAGATGAAACTTGCATCTACCAAAGGATGCAACCAGGATGAAACCACGCGAAGGGGAATTGCTAGGAACGCAAACCGAGGATCCAAACTTGCGAAGAATAGCTGCTTCAACAACCTTGCCCAGACGGAAGAGGAGGCCGGGGAGGTCCATGGTGAAGGAGGCAGGGGATCAGCGATGGCGCCATGGCGAGGGAGACGTCAGACTCAGAGTCGCCGAGATCGCCATCCCTCGATTCTCTTTCCTATAGTGAGATCGTTTTTTTTTGAGATCGCCACTTCACATGTTTTTCATTGAAGGTACAGTGGGATCAAGAATAAATAAGGTGTTGCTGTACTACCCATGCTCAGTGTAGCCTTAAAGGCATTCTTATCTGCGTGGAACATAAGCTTTGTTTGAGGCTTGGGTTTGGTTGTGCCCTAAAGTTTGTAACACTACCGGATCGGCCACCTTTGCCGATGGCCTGAAGCCATCGGCAAAGGTTGTTATACCGTTGGCAAAGCCTTTGCCGATGGCCTTCCACGTCGGCCGTCGACGAAGGACCGTCGACAAAGAAAGGGTCGGCAAAGGGACCTTTGCCGACGGCCACGTGGCAGGCCGTCGGCAAAGCTATGCCGACAGCCACGTCCGCCGTCGGCAAAGATGACACGTCAGCCGTTGCGGCGGCACGATGACGGCGGCCTTTGCCGATGGCTAACGGCCGACCATCGGCAAAGATTTGGTCACTTTGCCAATGGCCAGGCTCAGCTGTCGGCAAAGCTGGGCCGAGCTGGGAAAATGGACCAGCTTTGCCGACGGCTAGCCATCGGCAAAGCTGGGAATTTTTTTTTTGTTTTTTCTGTTTTCTTGCATTTATACCTCATTTCATCACATATATATCATATAACCCACATTTCATCATATAAACCATATTTCAGCATCAAATTCAGTTTCAACCTGAATCCATACATGAAGGTCCTCAAATCCATCAATACACATAACATGGCCATAAGAATCCATACATGTCCAACATACGCTAAACATGTCCAACGTGCAACAACCTCATCGATGAAGGTCCAAAAGCGAGAAGTAAAGGCATCTAGCTATGTGCGTCATCCCCAGGGGTCCCAGAGCCCCCAGCTTGCTCGAACGGAGGCCAACCCGACTGCGGGGATGTACCGTAGTGCCACTGCTGCTGCGTAGGTCTGAAAACGCTTGCCGGCCCAGAGTGCCCCTGCTGCGTCTGCGCCTACGGCCATGAGGAGTACCCCTACCCTGATGCCAGAGGAGGCCACTGGTACTGCTGCGTGGGGTAGTAGGTCGGGTAAACTGGAAGCCGTGCGGTGGAGAAGGACCCAGTGGAGGGCTGGCACCTGGAGTCGGGTTCAAACCCGCCGACGGTGCCTGCACAAAGGCCAAGTGATGTAATTAGTACCTGCACAAGCTAAAGCAACAGACAATATACTCACCAGAACAGGTACAGGCACTGGAACTGGAACTGGAAGTGCTGGTGGAGCGAAGATCGAGGGAGGAGGCTCCTGCGTTCCCGGGATCTGGGACCAAAAGTAGCAGGCTAGGTCCAATAGAGCACGCTGGTAGTGCTGCGAAAGTGCCGCCAACTGCTACTGATGGGCTTCCTCCTACTGCTGATGCAACATCTCCTGGGTGACCTGGTTGACCTGTAGCCTTTCGACCGTGGCTTGCAATATTACACCCGCAAGGTTGATGGTATGTGAAGGCAAGGTACATTATGTGTGAAACGAGTGAACGACGAATGAAACTGCACTTACCTGAAGTGCCGTCATCATCTGCGCATTGCTCGGCTACCGAGGCGCTATGGGGATTTGCAATCCGCCCCTTTCCACGTCGCCTCTTCGGATCTGGCTCAGTGTCTGAACAGAGGACGGGTCGATGGCACTGTCGGCAATAGCGTACCGGCCGTGCTGCTTCCCTCCTCCCATCCTCATCATGAGGTCAGTATCCAGGTCAGCTCTGGTGGGGTTGAACATTGGCCCATGGCGCTCGAGACCTGCGGCGGTGTACTTGGCAAGCTTGTTGTAGACGTTCGGGTTGGTGTAGGCCTCGGGCCCGTCCTCCGAGCTGTAGATGGTGGACGCCACTGACGCTTTGCCCTTGTGAGCAAGGGCGTACCCTGTGAACTCATTGATTTCCTACCCATCATGCGTCTCCCTCTGCGAGGAAAACACAAACTTGGTTACAAGTAGTGACAATTGAGAGCTATAATAAATGGATCAACAGAAGCATACCCATGTGTCCATATACCCGTGGAGGCACTGGTTCCCTTGGTGGTGTGATACCGGAGGATTTTGCAGGCGAAGTTGCCGACGCTCTTTGCACTTCTCATACGCCGTGTCCGTACGCCACCCACGCACAATTTGGCGCCAGCAGTCCTCATACTTATCGCACCAGCTTGGACATCACTACATGACATTCAAGTATTTGATATTCCATAAGATGAATTGAATGTGTCACGTAAGGAATCATAACGGATGTTTCCTACTTAATTACCTACATGTACTGCTCCTCGGTGAGGTCGGTCTCCTTGTCCAGTATCATCTCCCTGACTCGCTCCTTCTTTACCACCTTGAGCTCCACGTTGGCGTAGTAGTTGATGATGGCCTGGAGACGCGCCTCATGGTACATGTCCTTGAGACGGTTGTGGCAGACCGCCTCCTGCTGCTGCCCCGCCCGCTGCTCGTCCTGCCCCTCCTCCAACTTGAAGTACAACTACACACAGACATCAAACATCATTTCATTGTTTGAAGAAAGTCCAACGAATGCGTAGTATTGAGATATGCGGTGCGATGCAAAGACTCACCCAGAACTCCCTCTTGATCTTGTGAGCAAGGACTTCGCCATGCTCATCCTTGACCTTGTAGAAGTGGTCCCATTTGTCGGGCACGATCCGCTCACCGTCGATGGTGACCAAGCCAGGGTAGTGCTTTCTAATCAGGAGGCCCTGGATGCCATTGACATGGCATGAACTCTTCCTGTCAGTCACCTTTTCCCAGCCCCTGCACGAGTCATTAACAACAATTGTTAGTCTGCAGTTCGAATTTCAACATGTCATATGAACAACAAGTGAAATCAATAATGGTTACTTACATCTTGCCCACGGGTCGAATCACCGCGCGACAGCTGAGGAGCGGTGGGTCAGGGAGCGACAAGGCCCCGCGCACATAGGGCTTGCTCAAAGCTAAGGAAGTCAAGGTGTCTGGTGTATGCTCGTCGTCCCTATCGTCTCCGCAGAGGTCGTCGTCATCACCATCATCGTCACCGTCATCGTCACCGTCACCGTCACTAGTCGTCGTCGTCGTCCCCTGCTGGGCATCCTGGAACAGCCTCCTCGATGACGTGCGACGATGGGTGTTCCTCTCCACGTCAAGCTCCTCACCGACGACCGCCTCGTCCTCGGCGGCGGTGGCCACGGGGTCCGCGTTGGTGACCATGTACCGCGAGTCCTGTTCGCTGCGGCCGCCTTCCGCCCGGCATCATGTCGAGTGCCTACAATGACAAAGATTGAAGTAGTTAGCATAAATAAATGACAAGTACTTGTAAAGAAACATAATTGCAAGGTAATAATATTAACACTATAGTATTACATGAATTAGAAATTATCTCCGCAAACGGCAATATGGTTGGCGTGTACTCGTCATCACTACTGTCGTCATCACTATCAATATTGTCGAGCTCTCTTAAGTGTCGGGCTTCATCTCCATCATCATCGTCATCTCCATCGTCATCAGGCTCTCCATCGTCATCGTGCTCTCTCATCAGGCACTTCATTTGCCACTCATCAAGGATTCGTAAGTCCTCGGCATCGTGCACCTCATCACCCTCGTCCTCATTGATGTCGTTGTTTACTTCCATACCCATCAGTGAAAGAATGTCTATCTCCAAACTACCTTCTAGCCCCTCAGGTTGATAGAACTCATCTGTCGTTGGGTCAAAGTTGTAATCATCCTCGTTTGGGACAGCCTCTTTACCGTGTCGCGATACCAACTGCACAAGGCTCCAACCTACAAGATTCTTATCTTTTTGGCACGCCCATGGGAGGTAATAAACTTGTGTGGCATCTCGGTTAGCCACAATATAGACATCGTCTTCTTCATATTTGGAATCCTGTCGAATTTCAACTTGCCCAATCATAAGGTCCTTTTTCGTGACATTAGGATCGAACCAATGGCATTTAAATACCACTGGCTTACAACCTAGGTCTGGTCTAAAGTTAAGCTCCAATATCTCTTCGACTATGCCGTAATAGTCCTTCCCATCCAAGCTGGCCGTACGAACTCCGCTGCACGTGGTTTTTAGGTTGCCCCGTTTCTCTTCGTAAGTTCTCGTGCGAAAGCGATAGCTATTCACATCATAAATGTTGAATGACCTGACCCTTCGATTGAAGCCTTTGCCCACATTTCTCAATTCATCACTCATTTTCGCATCATAAAGGGTCTGCAAGGTTAGGACAGGGACGTCGTTACATTACTCGCTCCTAGGAGCAAAGTGGAATCTCAAAATCGGAATGAGGTTAGTTGGATGGTACCTTTGTACAGAACCAATTGATGAAACTGGGCACACCATGTCTGAGAAGATGGTCTTCTTCTTGCTCGGTAGGATCCGTACTGCCTCTCCAGTGTTTATTAATATATTCCCTGGAGAAACAAAAGACAAGGGGGTCGGATCGATAGGTGCAGGATATTGGCGTATGTAACAAGCTCATCGAGAACTTACTTATGATAAGGAATGCATTCCTCAAGGTTCAACAACAAGCAGATCATGATAGTGTGCCACTCATCATGCTGCAAGTTCTTGTTGGGCCCTGTGCCTCCTCTTCCGAAATCACCTCTGAAAAGGCTAAGGTTCGATGTATTCTCGTCGATGTTGTAACGAGGGGTTGGATCGCGCGGTTTGTGAGGTTTCTCAGTATAGTACGCCTGTGTGAATGTCGACACCTCCTCCAGAACGAATGCCTCTGCCATGGAAGCCTCAATTTTGGCTTTATTTCTACACTTTTTCTGAAGAAGCTTTAGACACCTCTCGATTGGATAGCACCAACGGTGCTGCACAGGCCCCCCTATACGTGCCTCGCTCGGTAGGTGCAAAATCAGATGCTGCATGGACAGGAAAAAGCCGGGTGGAAATATCATCTCTAACTTATAGAGCAACAAAGGTGCTGCCTTCTCCAATTCAAGACAAACGTCCCTAGATAACTTCTTGACACAAAGCTGGTGGAAGAAAAAGCTCAACTCTGCCAGGACATGCCACACTGGCTCGGGGAGGTATCCCCGTGTCATCGCAGGAAGGATCCGCTCAATCCATATGTGGAAATCATGACTCTTCATCCTTAAGACCTTCATAGTTAGCAAGTTCACTCTCCTACTCAGATTCACCGCATACCCATCAGGGAACTTTAACGTCTTGATCCACTTCAGTACTTCCTTCCTATCTCCCCTTTTCAGGATGTAATCGGCCAGCCCCTTTTTCCATTTCTTGCCATCCACAGGGGTCTTCATCACTAGATTTGGTCTATCACAAATCATTTCAATGTCGAGTCTAGCCTTAACGTTGTCCTTTGACTTCTTGCCAATGTCCATGAGTGTTGCCCAAAGTGCCTCGGCGACATTCTTTTCTGTGTGCATTACATCGATGTTGTGTGGAAGAAGAAGATGCTTGTAGTAGGGGAGCCTAGTCAAGCCTGATATATAAGTCCACATGTGGTCGGTACCATATCCTTTAAAACCACCCTTCTTTTCATCAATTTGGAGAGCCTCTATCTGGGCAAGGACGTCGGCAGGGCTCTTATCCCGAGGGATGTGGTCGGTGACTTGAACACTTTTCGTGAAGTGCTTTTCATCTCGTCTCAGTTCATGGTCCTCAGGCAGGAATTGACGATGTTTGTCGAAAGAAGAATACTTGCCACCCTCGGCCAACCAGGTGAACATCACATCTACCTTGCATGTTGGGCAAGGGAACTTCCCATGAACAGACCACGTGCTGAATAAGCCATACGCCAAGAAGTCATGCATTGAGTACTGATACCACACATGCATTGTGAAGTTTGTCTTTGTAGCTTGGTCGTACGTCAATACCCCCTCTTCCCAAGCACGTTCCAATTCATCCCACACTGGCTGCATGAACACACCCATATTGTTGCCCGGGTGTCCAGGTATTATCAGCGTCAAGAACATGTTCTTGGGTTCGAACATGACGCCGGGGGGAAGATTGAGGGGGATCACGAACATGGGCCAACAAGTGTACGGGGCCGCCATCATTCCAAAAGGGTTGAACCCATCTATAGCCATCGCTACGCGTACATTCTGAGCCTCCGCAGCCTTGTCAGGATTCATATCATCGAAGTGCTTCCATGCATCATCATCCACTGGGTGCTGCATCTTGTCACTGTATCGTTTGCCCTTCTTGTGTCACGTCATTTGTTTCGCGGACTCCTCTGTCATGTACAGCCATTGGAGCCTCGGTATGACAGGAAGGTGCCGTATGACCACCTCGGGGATCTTAGACTGCTTCTTACTGCCATCACTGCCTTCTACCTCCACGTACCTAGAGGCTTTGCACTTTGGACAGTGTGTTGCTGTCTCGTGGTCTCCCCTAAATAGGACGCACCCGTTCTTACAAGCTTCGATCGCTTCATACGGCATCTTGAGTGCACGAAGGAGCTTCTGTGACTCGTACGTGTTCTTTGGCAGGAAGTGAACATTTGAAAGCAGTGTCCCAACAGTTGCCAACACGAGATCAAAACCTTCTCGACTAATGCCTAGTTGCGACTTCAATGCTATTAGGCATGAAATGGCATCCAGTCACGACACCATAGTGTTCTCGTGAAGGGGATGCTTTGCCGCCTCCATCATGGTGTAGTACGCCTTTGCGGTCTCCTCTAGATCTTCTTCATCCACCTCCATTCCTTGAGCAAACCGCTCTTCGTGTACGTCTGCCAGCAACTCTGTCATCCCGGCATCTGCATCAAACCCCTCGAGGAGGGGTCTCACCTCCTCCCCCTAATACGATGGCATTCACCATGGTAGATCCAA
>CM041647.1:12375589-12495972 GCA_023333625.1 Bothriochloa decipiens | reverse complement strand
GAGGCCGTATCCAGGGCCTCGCATCAAATTATGACCATGTTGGCGTCGTAACTTGCTCCAAGCATTTTTCCAATTTTTACCATAGCCTCCACATGCGATAACATGACACCTCGTTAAGTTTCATGATTTTCGGACTTCGTTTGGATTTTATATAATAAAAAACACTTTTCACGCACGTAACTCATCATGTTACGACGCCAACATGGTCATAATTTGATGCGAGGCCCTAGATACGGCCTCTACATACTCCGAACATCATGAATATACTTTTTAGAATCAACAAATTCCATTATTTCATGTACCTGCAGTTCAAACTTGGAGTTGCCGGAAAAATTCAAAGAAACAAAAATAAATAATGAAATATAGCAAAAAAACTCAAAATTTGCCCAACTTTTGAAGTTGGGTTGTATTTGGTGTAGCAAGGCACCAGAAAAAAATTAGAAAGAAAAAACCAAAAAAAATCTTTGCCGAGGGCTTAGGAATGGCCCTCGGCAAAGCACCTTTGCCGACGGCCTGGCCACGCGGCCGTCGGCAAAGGCGGTGGCCGTGGCAGGCTGTGCGGCCGCCACGTGGCTGCGCTTTACCGACGGCTTGGCCTTTGCCGACAGCCTAACGGTACAACTATCGGCAAAGTGGCCTTTGCCGACGGCCCGGAGGTCGGCAAATGTTTATTTTGCCGACGGCTAGGTTTTGCCGACGGCCCGGCAGTCGGCATAGATTGTCTTTGCCGACGGCTTTTCTTTGCCAACGGCAAGGCCTTCGGCATAGACTTCTTTGCCGACGGCGTCACCTGGCCGTCGACAAAGAGGTGTCTTTGCCGACGGCTTGTTCCTTGGCCGTCGGCAAATGTTTAAGCCGTCGGCAAAGTTGGCGTTTCCGGTAGCGTAAGCATCCATTTTCAGAAAGAAAAAAAATGTTTACACCTGAGGTTTGGCCACGGACAAAAGAGTTGCTATCAGTATGACCCTTTTTCTTGGAAAAGGTGCACGTACCTCTCAACCCTACCGTGTCATTTGGAAGCGCTGTATATTCTAGCCCATGAAGTGGACACGCTAATAGCATTTGGAAGAAAAAGGCTAGCATATATTTGTCCTTTTTCATATTATATATATACACAGTATTTCCTTTCGCACCCAATTATAGCTATTGTGTTCTCCAACAAATATAGTAGAACATTTGATCAATTTTTAATTTAATGACTGATGTTGTTTTGTTATGAGAGAAAAAACACTGTATAATGACTGATAAGCAGGGCCGACAAGATTCAAGGGCAAACATCTAGGATTATCTTGTCTATGCTTGTATTAGTCACTTTGTATATGATCTCCGGTGATGTATGCATGTGCTCCTGATTTGTTTCAATTTTAATGTTTTGCTTATGTCGAGAGATCACTTCTTGATGTATGGCCTTCGGATATTCCTAAATAAAGGGGGAAAATGTTGTATTGAACAAAGAAAAATATATCATCACCTAAAATAAAGAAAAATACTATATACATATATGTGATTTCTTTATATATTGTGGCCTACGCAAAAGTAAAATTTTAGTAGAATGTGAATTGAGCGTTCTTCTTTTTTACATATTCATTCTATGATTTAGAGTCTGTTTAGCACGACTCTAGCTCAAACAGCTTATATAGAGGAGACATACCAAACACTTTAGGAAGAGTGTCCGTTTCACATGAACAGGAGCCACAAAGTGTAGCTTCACCTCATGGTCTAAATGTAATACCCTCTGTCATTTTTTATCTATCATTGTGCTATTAAGTTTGACTATGTTTGAAAATATTATCTACGTTCACATCAATAAATAAGTTTAACATGAAAATAGGTTCAACGAGATTTGTCTAGTGATACTAATTATGTATCATATATAAATATTTTTCTTATATATATTTCATTAAATTAAATATATTTAGAAATAACAACGACTGATACACTTGAGAAGCGAGAACGACAAAGAAAAAAAAGGTACGGAGAGAGCACGTTGAAACGGAATAATACAATATCTCGTGGATAATCACATTCAT
The DNA here is from genome assembly GCA_023333625.1 of Bothriochloa decipiens. Classification (NCBI taxonomy): domain Eukaryota; kingdom Viridiplantae; phylum Streptophyta; class Magnoliopsida; order Poales; family Poaceae; genus Bothriochloa; species Bothriochloa decipiens. The sequence continues at coordinate 12,493,942 of CM041647.1, read as the reverse complement.
GTGTAGTGCACTCCGTACAGTCCTTATCGAGTCACTTGCCTACACTGTAGCGACAGAGGATAGAGCAGTCAGCAGTCCAGAGCACAAGTCCACAAATCCAATGCAACGCAGAGTAGTGCCACACACTGGACTGGAGGAACTGTGCAGTGTAACGCTAGCTGGCGGCGGTCAATGGCGATGCGCAAGGCAGTCGCGTCACCGGCGGCTGGCGGCCGGCGGCCGGAGGTCAGCTTGTGTTTCTTGAATTGCATGGATACGTTACCCTGCCATTATACTATTTCTCAACGGCTGCGTCGTGCACTGTTATCGAGGTTCATCCATGCTGCTGCTGATGCCGTTGCCCGCCATGCAGCGGCGGCCTCTCTTTTGGACTGCTTCAATTCCAACGGCCTTCCTGAGCCTTGGGCTGGGCTTGGGCCGTCCCCTGGCATGTTCGTGACCCTGTCAGCATCTCCCTCTGCCACGGTGGAAGAGAAAATGGCAAACCGATCGAGCCCGGTCGCCGCCCGAACCGGCTCGGGCCCACCAGTCAGTGCCACGCCTCCCTCTCCACGGCTCCACCATCCCCTGTCGTCAATTCCCCCAAATCCGTCCCATTTCCGCCGCCGCCGCCTTCCTGGAACCTACGTCGCTCCCCGCCCCACCACGCCACGCCGCTCCGCGCCGCGCCGCGGCCCTATAAAGCCAGCCAACCAGCAGCTAACTCTCCTGTCCTCATCCACCTCCGCGCGCACGCGCACGCGCACCCGGTCTTCCTCCCCTCCATCTCCACCGCCGCCGCCATGGGCTCCACCTACGACCCCTCCCCGTCGCCGGGCGCCGACGAGCTCTACCTCTACCTCTCCGACCTCGGCCCCACCTCGCCGTTCGCCTACCTCGACCTCCCGCCCGACTCGCCCTCCGACTACCTTGACCTCCCGCCCACCCCGCAGCCGCAACCGCAGCCACCGCTGCAGCAGGGGAACATGAACACCTGGGGCATGCTGCTCCCCTACATCAACAGCATGCTCATGGAGGACGACGTCGGCGACGACACCTGCTTCTACGACTACCCGGACAACCCCGCGCTCCTCCAGGCGCAGCAGTCCTTGCTCGACGTCATCTCCGACGACGCCGCCTCCTCCCCGAGCACCACCACCACCCCCCACAGCAGCGCCAGCGCCAGCGCCAGCGTCAACCACCACACCTCCTCCTGCTGCTCCTCCGACGCCTTCGACGCATCCGCCAGCGCGCCGCTCACCCCCGCCGCGGCCGACTCCTACGCCCCGGCCCCGGCCACCGCCGCCCAGTTCGACGGCATCGACCTCGACCCCGCGGCCTTCTTCAGCAACGGGGCCAACTCCGACCTCATGAGCTCCGCCTTCCTCAAGGGCATGGAGGAGGCCAACAAGTTCCTGCCCACCCAGGACAAGCTCGTCATCGATCTCGACCCGCCCGACGACCCCAAGAGGTTGGTCCTCCCCACCCCCGCCGGGGACACGCCCGCGCTCGGATTCAACGCCGCCGCCGCCGCTGCCACCGTCCCTCCAGCCGTGGCCGTCAAAGAGGAGGAGGAGGCGGTCCTCGGGGCGCCTGGCAGCGGCGGTACTACCTCCGTCGGGGGCCGCGGTCGGAGGAGCCGCTTCGACGACGACGAGGACGACCCGGAGCTGCAGCGCCGGAGCAGCAAGCAGAGCGCGCTGCAGGGGGACGATGACGAGGGGGACGTCTTCGAGAAGTACATCCTCGCCTCCCCCGAGACGTGCGTGGAGGAGATACAGAAGCTGAGGATCGCCATGCAGGAGGAGACCACCAAGAAGGAGGCCGCCGCCGGGAACGGCAAGGCCAAGGGCCGCCGCGGCGGGAGGGATGTGGTGGACCTGCGCACGCTGCTCGTGCACTGTGCGCAGGCCGTCGCCTCCGATGATCGCCGCAGCGCCACCGAGTTGCTCAGGCAGATCAGGCAGCACGCCAGCCCGCAGGGGGACGCCACGCAGCGCCTCGCCCACTGCTTCGCCGAGGGCCTCCAGGCCCGCCTCGCCGGCACCGGCAGCATGGTGTACCAGTCGCTCAAGGCCAGGCGCACGTCCGCTTCTGACATACTCCAGGCGTACCAGCTGTACATGGCCGCCATCTGCTTCAAGAGAGGCGTCTTCTTGTTCTCAAATTACACCATCTACAATGCTGCGCTGGGCAAGAAGAAGATACATATCGTTGAGTATGGGATACAGTATGGCTTCCAGTGGCCGTGCTTCCTGCGATTGATAGCCGATAGGGAGGGTGGGCCACCGGAGGTGAGGATTACTGGCATTGATCTTCCCCAGCCTGGGTTTCGCCCTGCTCAGCGCATTGAGGAGACAGGGCGCCGTCTCAGCAAGTATGCCCAGCAGTTTGGTGTGCCGTTCAAGTACCAGGCGATTGCAACATCCAAGATGGAGTCCATCCGTGCGGAGGATCTGAACCTCGATCCAGAGGAGGTGCTCATTGTGAACTGCCTATATCAGTTTAAGAACCTGATGGATGAGAGTGTTGTGATTGAAAGCCCAAGGGACATTGTGCTCAACAACATCAGGAAGATGCGGCCTCATACATTCATACATGCAATTGTGAACGGTTCCTTCAGTGCGCCCTTCTTTGTGACGAGGTTTCGGGAGGCTCTGTACTTTTACTCGGCCCTGTTTGATGTTCTGGATGCAACCACCCCAAGAGACAGCAACCAGAGGATGCTGATTGAGGAGAACCTCTTCGGGAGGGCTGCCCTGAATGTCATCGCTTGTGAGGGTACAGATCGGGTTGAGCGCCCTGAGACGTACAAGCAATGGCAGGTGCGGAATCAACGAGCAGGCTTGAAGCAGCAACCACTGAACCATGATGTCGTGCAGATTGTGCGGAACAAGATCAAGGAGTATTTCCATAAGGACTTTGTGATCGATATTGATCACCACTGGCTCTTGCAGGGATGGAAAGGTCGCGTCCTCTATGCCATCTCTACATGGGTGGCAAATGATGCCTCCTCTTACTTTTAGCTGTTCTTTTGACTCACTTGTCTACAAATTTAGGTTTAGTTATGTCATCTAGATATATCTAGTGACAAGTGTGTTCTGTATGGCCCAGTTTGTAGCCATCGTTCAGTGGGTTACTTGGACTCAAGGTATGCGGTATTGCCTACTGAGAATTGAACATGCACCTGTTCTTTTCCAAGGGTAGATTCAGTTTCTGAGGAACATTGGTGACACAAGAAGTGGAGGGTCAGAAGGCAGGAGGCATTCCAAAATCAGTCCTTTGATGTAATGTGAATTAGATGCTTATCACTCATCCATGTTGTTGCATTGTGCTAAATATGATCTAGATCTAGGTCCTGGTCTGGATGATGTTCTCCGCAGAATCTGCTGTGCGTGTGCCCTGTGATCAATCCATTCAGTTGATCAGGTTGTAAATAACACTTGCTCCTCTGTTTTCAGTGCTTACTGTGCTGTTTCAGACTTATAAGCATGGTCTTATGAAGTGATGAAGCTTGGGTTTTGTCAGTATCTATTCTATTGCACTTGAGAACTCATTCCAGAATTTATATGGCATGTGTTTACTCATGTACATGATTCATGTTCAATGAAGTGAGTCTTATTTCCAGCCTACATATTGGGTTTGTCACAGCGAAGGCATTACTATGGTATTTTCTGAACTGTGGCTGATGTTTGATTGTTGGAATTGTTCAGTACTACACTTATTAGGCTGTTATTACCAGGATGCCATTATCTCTTGCTGTACTGTCTTTGCATTTTCAGGCTAGACTTTTTTTTTTTTTTGCAACGAATTTTCAGGCTACATATGTGGTTTTGTGTGGCCCATGCTGTCTTGTATGGGAGCTCTTTCCATTCCCGTTGTTATGCATGATCAATAAATGGTCATGTTCAATAAATCCAATGGTTTTTGGCCAACATGCTGATGCAGTGAAGGTTGAAGGCATTAGATGATAGACTCCCCGGAACATCGAATTCTTGGATGTGTTCAGTGGTCAGGTGACACCTTTATCATGCTGACATGACCTGTTGTACAAACAAGTGTGTTGTCAAGCTCAGGATTGACCATCCATTGAATTCATTTCTCAGTCTCACCAGTTCACCAGAAAGAAAAGGCCAAACCTTTCTGCATGTTTTCAATCCTGAGAGGCAGTGTAGGGTTTGTCTTCCTCACACTGAAACGATACGCGTTACTCCTGCACCTACTAAGATCTCTTTGCTGAACTGTTGAGAAATACGTGCGGTTTCTATTCCAGCTCTAATCAGGAGATTTGTGATGGCTTCATGTTGTGACGTCAGGGCTCCCATCTTCCCAACCCGTTTCTAGCAATTTATTAAGTTCAGGTGCACATGCAGATGCTCACAAGTTAGAATCCGTCAAAGCAGTCAGGGTTCAGGTTTGTTGTAACATAAAAGTATATCAGTATTAGATATGATATCTACTATATGTTCAGAACAAAATACAATAATAATTGTGTCGGATTCGGACAGGGCAGGAGTTCACTTGGAACTGCTGAGCAAGAGCCGTTGAAAATACAGGATGGATAGGGTTGCGACTTGCGAGAATATCGTTGAAGATCCTTGCACATGGCTGTATGGCACTGAGCTAGTGACACCAAAGAAGACCATGGGATAGTATTGTACTAATGCAAACCAGCGTGAGTAGGATGGGACATTCAGATTCAGGAGCACGTGTCTGTTATTGTTACTGATCCTGGAAGGCAAGTGCGACACATCAGTTAGTCTGCATCGGTGGAACCTTCAGAGACATCAGAAACTGTTTTTTTTTCTCTCTCTTTTAGGTAGGGTGTCAGGTTTGTTATATTAATATAGTCTTATTTTTTAGCATCATAGTAATATAGTCTTAGGAAGGGACAGAACTATACAAGCAAAATATGCTCAAAAAAACAAAAACAAGTAAGATTAACTGAACACAAAATCCTTGAAAATGGAGGATAAGATTATGGGAATATCTCCTCACACATGGCACCGGGCTGGTGAGGCACAAGAAGAGCAGCAGGAGACGTTCAGAGCACCTGTCACTGATCCAAAATGGCAGGCAGGAAAAAACTAGTGGTTTGACTACTAGTTTAGGGTCCATGGATGCATAGATTCTTCATGCAAGACAAATTCAAGCAGCTGGGTGATGATCCTGTGCGATATTGGAGATCAAAATGAATACGATAACCGTCAGAGATTATTCTATCTGGGTGTCTGAGAGAGCTGATGGGCTGACCCTGACCCAGTAAGGATATTGACGGTAGTGTTCAGAAAGAAGTGTCTGACACCGACACTTGACAGTAGACAAGTTGTGGGGTTGTATAGTACAAATACAGCCATACAGGTACAGACAAGCTTGCTGTGCAAGAATGCAAGAGTTGTGCGTTCTAGAAGTTGACACTTAGCTTGGGCTGATCTAAGTTGGTGAGCCAAGGATGTATGTCGTATAAAACGGTTGGTGCTCTGCATTTGTGATGGTACCATCGCATGTAATGTATTCGCCGTATAATCAGACTGCAAATCATTTTCGGTGCTTACGGTGCTGTTTCAGATTTCAGCATGGTTATTATTAAATGATGAAACCCGGGTTTTGTCTGTCTACTTTATTGCAGAGAGGTCTTTCCAGAATTCATATGGCATGTGTTTGTTCATATACATGATTCATATTGGTCTGTCAGCAAGGATATTACTATGATATTTTCTGAATTGTGGCTGATGTTGAATTGTTGGAATTGTTCAGTAGTCAGGCTACACTTATTAGGCTGTTATTACAAGGATGGCATTATCTCTTGTTATACTGCAATCAGGCTACGTATGGGGTTTTGTGTGGCCCATGCTATCTTGTTTGGGAGCTGTTTCGAAATGATATGCATGATTAATAAATAATAAATAGTTCTTGTTCAATAAATCCAATGTTTTTGGGCCAACATGTTGACGCAGTAAAAGTAAAGCCATTAGATGTTCAGTGATCAGGCGACACCTATTATCAGGATGCCATCATCCGTTGCTGCAGAAACAAGTGTGTTCTCATGGTCATTAAGCTTAGGACTGAGCAGACCATCCATTGCTTTCACTTGTGACTTGTCACCAGTTCACCTGTTCTGAGCTCAGGAAAAACAGGCCGCACCATGTTTGCAATCCTGAGAGGCAGTATACGTTGTCTTCCTCACACTGAAGGACTGAAACGATATGATACGCGTTACTCCGGCATGTTGACATGCGGATTCCAGCTCTAATCAGAAGATTTGTGACGCTTCATCTTGTGGCGTCAGGGCTCCCATCATCCCAACTCCGTTTCGGCAGTTTATTATTAGGTGCAGGTGCTGAGGTGCACATGCATGCCCACAAGTTAGAATTCGTCAAAGTAGTCAGGGTTCAGGTTTGTTGTAACATAAAAGTATATAAGTATTAGCTACATATGTCGGATACGGACAGGAAGGAGTGCACTTGAACCGCTGAACAAGAGCCATTGAAAATACAGGATAGGATGGGGTTGCGAGAATATCGTTGAAGATCCTTGCACATGGCAGGTACCTAAACCTGCTCAAAGAAGATCATGGGAATGGGATAGGGATAGTGTATTCAGATTCAGGAGCACATGTCTCTTACTGTTACTGATCCTGGAAGACAAGTGCGACCCATCGGTGGAACCTTCAAAGAGGCCATACAAAACACATATCAGAAAATGGAATCCGTTAGTTCTTATTTTTTTTCATCTTTTTTTAAAGAAATGCAGCCAGGGTGTCAGGTTTGTTACTACAGTATTAGGAAGAGACAGAACTATACAAGCAAAAGTAACTGAACACAGATCCACGAAAATGGAGGACAATATTATGGGAATATCTCCTGACACATGGCACTATGGCAGCGAGCAAATTGGTAAGGATTCAGTTCAGATCAAAAGTTACCTGCATAAGATGAGCAGCACGAAACATTCAGAGCAACCTGTCAAAGATCCAGAAAGGCAAGTAGAACAAAACTAGTGGTTTGACTACTAGGTTAGGGTAACGAGCTGATCATGCACAGTTACACACAGGTCACAAGTAAGAATTCGTCAAAGCAGCCCGGTGTCAGGTTTGTCATATCATAATAGTATTATACATTCCTCGAGGACAGAAATAATACTTATAAGATTCAGATTTGTCAAAATACTCGCAAAGCATGAGTAGCAGGGGACATTCAGAGCCAGATCTATGCTGAAAACAGTATCTGAACGCAGACAGTCCTTGAAAACGCATAACAGGATTGTGACTTGTGAGAGCATCTCGTCACACATGGCACTGAGCTGGTGGCTTGCGAGGATCCTCTGAATCCCCCCGCTGCTTAATGCCTTGCGAGTACTCGCAAATCATTGAGCAGCAGGCGGGATTCAGAGCCCCCGTCCCTGACCTGACCTGAATAACAAACAAAACAATAAGATAGTATGAACAGTGAATACAGGCTAAGGGTGCGTTTGTTTCAGCTTCAGAATCAGATGAATCAGTTGAATCAGGTGATGAATAGTGAGAGAGGAATAGTGAATAATCAGTAGAATCAGAGCGAGCTGGAGCTGAAACAAACAGAGCCTAAGGATCGACGAGTCCATCCACATCCACGAAATCTTCATAAAGCCGCTGAATGAATCTCTATATTTCTAAACGCCAGCCAAGCTCGCGCACGTGAGAGTATCCACGTCACGTGTAAATCTACGACCGTCGGATCTCGATCGGACTACATTTTTAAACGCCAGCCAAGCTCGCGCACGTGAGAGTGTCCACGTCACGTGTAAATCTACGGCCGTCGGATCTCGATGGGACGGCTCAAATCACGTGAAAAATCGCTTTCATGATCACTGTTCATGCACTTCACGCATCTTCGCTACGTGTACACGAGGAACGTACCTAGAAAATCGAAGTACACTCTTTTCCTTCGTAAAAAAATCCAAAAAATTCGTAAATAAACTAGAACCAATCTATAACGTAGTTAAATATTTTTCATCTCTTCTCTGTCATCAAAAAGAAAATATTTAAATTCCTACCGTTGGCCTTTTATCGATAAATTTACCGATCTAGAACGTAGCTAAATATTTTTCGTCTCTTCTAAGATCAAAGTAGACCCTTTTTCTTTATAAAAAATTACAAAAAAATCATAAATAAATTAGAACCAATCTAGAACAACATAAATATTTCCCGCCTCTTCTTCATCGTTAAAAAGAAAATCCAAAATAATTTCTAAATTTCTCTTATTCGTATTTTGCCGATAAATTAAGAAAGTTTATATCTTATCCATCCTACCTTCAAATCTGATAATTCTACCACGAAAATAAAAAAAATCAAAACTAAAACCCTAAATATTAAAATCATTTTTGCTAATCTCCAGTCAATTTCAAAAACACACAAAGTAAACCATTTTATTTTGTAGAATTTTTTTAAAAAATTCATAAATAAACTAAAGCCAATCTAGAACGTAGCTAAATTTGTACACGACTGGTCCTCCTCTACGAGGCCACGCGGCAACGCTGCGCGTTGTTTCTAGTGAAGATATTAAAATGGCTGGCAGGCTGGTGACTGGTAAGACTTGAAGCAGCGAACAGTTTTGATTTCACCCTTAATCAGAAGATTTTGTGCTGATTTGATGAACCCATGGAACAACTAATTGGGCCTTGTTTAGTTCGTTAAATTAGTGCTGAAATTCCTGTAGCAAAATTTTTATAGTATTTCGTTTGTATTTGGTAAAAATTATTCAAATTTTGACTAATTAGGCTTAAAATATTCGTCTCGCAAAATACAACAAAACTGTGTAATTAGTTTTTGATTTTATCTATATTTAGTACTTCATACATATGCCGGTATTTTGATATGACGGAGAACAAAAATTCTGTATAATAAATTTGATGGCCAAATTTACGAGGCCCAAGACAGGCCAGTTCGTGGGTGCAGACGTGTGTATCTTCAAGTAATCGGCATACATTGAATTCGTCAAATTGGTCAGTTGCTCTCTCTCTCATTTTTTTTTAAAAACAATTAATGCAGGGGGACACGCTTGTCATACCTGCAGTGCAGTAGAAACGAAAACAGAGAGTAGTATATCAGAACACTGACAGTCCATGGAAACGCAGGACAGTGGACACGATTGCGACGACTGCCGATATATATATCTTCTCACACATGGCAGAGCTGGTGGCCTGCAACGATATTATTTCAGATTTGCCAAAGTACTCGCAAAACATGAGCAACACGGGATATTCAGAGCCCCCGTCCCTGATCTGACGGTCTGACCCATACCTGGCTTACATAAGTTGGGAGGAAAACAAACAAGCCCAAGGTCTTGTTTAGATTATCAAAAAAATTGAACTCGATAAATAGTATCACTTTCGTCTTATTTGACAAATATTGTCCGATCGTGGATCAACTAGGCTTAAAAGATTCATCTCGTGATTTTGAACTAAACTGTGTAATTAGTTATTTTTTTACCTATATTTAATGCTCTATGCAAGCAGCTAAATATTGATGTGATGGAGAGAGTGAAAAAATTCTAACTTTTGGGGTGAACTAAACAAGGCCCAAGTCTACGGTTAATTTAAGTTGGTAAGTGTAACAACCCTAGAAATCCGGTCACAAAAATACGGACTTTCAAAATTTTTTTCTAAGATTACCAGTGTATGGTGGATGTCATGTAGGAAACCCGTCAATAGATGCACAAGTAGCACCCAATGTTAGCCCGAGCATTGTATTTAATTTACCAAAGCTTGATTCGCATTTCTCGATTTTACGTGATGACCGATAAAATCGAATAATCTAACATCGCATCTATAAATTTGTGTCGACTAATTCTGAAAATGGATCCATCATGACCCAGAGACCCTAGTGGACCCACCATGGTGTATACATCATGGTCACTAACCACACTAATATAGGGTTATGGCTCGATTAGTTGCTTGGCAAGAAATAGAAATAGAAAAGGATTTGGAAAATAGAAGGAAAAAGAAAAGGAAAACCCATGAAGCAACCAGCCCAGCCCAGCTAGCACCTCAGGCCGGCCCGCTGCTGCCTCGCTCACCGCCGCGGCCGCTCGGCCTGCCAGGCGCAGCAAGGCCGCGCGTTGCCGCCCGCCCGCGCGCCGCTTGCCCGCTCGCCCGCGCGCGTCGCCCGCCTGCTCGCTGCCGCGGCCCAGCATGGCCGACGCGGCCCAGCAAGCGCGTTGCCGCCGACATGCGCGCTGCCTGCCTCGCCCGCGCTGCCGCTTGGCCCAACAAGACCGCCCGCGCGCCCGCGCCCGCCGCTGTGCCGCTGACACCTGGACCCCGCCTGTCAGCTTCTCCTTTTTCCTCTTATGGCCGCCCGCGCGTCGCGTCCGCCGTGCCAAAAATGGCCATGGCCGCGCTATGCCGTCCGCCGCCCGCCCGTGACTCGATGCTGCACTCCGATGCCGTCCACCCCGTTCGGCCGAGCAGCGCAAAACCTTAACCCTAACTAGCGGCCGCGCCCTGCCCTAGGATCGGCATCTGCCATCCTTGCCGTCCGCCATGGCTGCTGGCCGCTATAAGAAGGGGAGCTCAGCGCGCTAGGGTTTCCCAGTGCCGGACAGCCTTTTGACACCAGCCGCACCACCGCTCGCCTGTCCAAGCAAGAAGAGGAGAAGAGGGAGGCGGGGAAGAGCTGCCGCTGCTGCCGGAGCCAGACCCACGCGCGCGGCCGACGTTGCTGCGCGAGCCACCGGAGGAGAAGGACCCGGAGCCCCAGTGCGCCCACGCTGTCGCCCCGCGCTTCTTCCTCTGCACTAAGCCAACGCAGCCGCGTCGGACCGGCCCGAATCGACGCCGCGTGAAGGTGAGCCCACCTCCGCCCGCTCCATGGCCGCCGCCAGTACACCACCGCATTCCCGCTCTCTCCGGCCACCTCTCCCTTCATTAGCTCCACGAGTAGGTCCGCCGTACCACTGAACGCGTAGCTGACTCGGTTAGGGAGCCGGCATGGACCACTGACGGAGCCTAGCACCTTTGCCGGCCTCGGTCTCCCCGGACTCCGATCGTCGGGGCGCTGCCGTGGCCAATACGCCGTGTGCGCCTCCACCGAGCCTCCTCTCACCGCGTTAGATAGGCCTTGGAACTCCTAGCTGCTCCAATTGAGAAATGGAGAAGAAGATGAAGGCCAATGTCCGGCTACGCCGACGAATTTGGCTTCGCCGTCGCCGGCCGCCGCCGCCGTGCCTTGCTGCTCGCCGTCGGCTAGGGGTTGTTTCTACCCAAATTGGTAACCCCGCCACGATCGCCCGAGAGTCACAGAGCCCCTATGCGAGTCCAAGCTGCCTCCAAGCCGCTGCTGCGTCCCGCAGCCGCGCCACCGCCGCCTCGCGTCGCCTGCAACCGCCGCCGTGCGCACGCTGGCCATACCAAGCCCCGTGGGCTCACTTGAACCTCACCCGTTCATTCACCTTGGCCTCGTGGTGCCGTAGCACGCGCTAATGCCACCCCCAAACACCCCACTGCCGCATGCCGTCGAGTCTCCGTCGTCCGCCGCCACTGCGACGCGCGCGCCGGTGAGCTCGTGAGCTGCAAACCTGCCGCGACCCCGTAGCCGCTCTCGCCACGCCCTAACGCCGCTATAGCCGCTGCCATGCCGAGCTTAGGCCGACCAGCGCCCCGCTCGCCGCACGCCACCGGCCAAAGCCGCCGCACCCGCGTGTGCACGGGTCAGGGAGGGAGAAGGGGGAATCTCCCCTGTGCCCAAGTGGACCGCGTCCACCAGGCCCACGCGGCCAGCTGGACCAACCGACCCAGATCTAGCCCTGCCCAGGCCCGCCGAGGCCCGGTCGAAGCCCGGTCGAAGTTGACCGTTGACCGGTCAACATTGACCGTTGACCTGGCCCCACCTGTCAGTGACCAGACCCATGGGCCTCACCTGTCAGCCACTGACTGGGTCCCCCGTCAGTGCTGACGTCGGCATGACGTCAGCATGACGTCAGCCCAGCTCCAGTTGCACTGTGCCCGCAAGCCACGTGGCCCAATCAGAAGCCGCCACGTGTCACGTCCAGGTTAATCTGCCCTTTTTCTTTTTTTAGAAAATAGAATAAACTTCGGAAATTCATAACTTCTTCATACGATCTCCGAAAAATATGAACCAAATGTCTAAATTTTCATAAAAATGAGCTCTACGTCATAGGCTTATGTATGAGTGCATTTAGAGTTATTGAATTTTATTGCTTCTTTGTGTTGACTCTATAGGAGCCGCTAACGCGGCTATTATGTCTTGTTTCAGAGGAGGATCAGCTTGAAGAGGACGACTATGAGTACGAGGAGGAGCTCGGTGACGACTTCGCAGGTGCCACACCCCACCCAACCTCGTAGATCCTATTACACATGGCATAATATCTAGCTTGTTAATGCTTTAATTATGATACCACCTGATGATAGGTTGCATGGTAGAACTGCTTGATGAGCCTTTACCTTGTCACAACCTTACTCCTACACACCTGCTGATAGGCTAGACGCTTGCATATTTACTTGTGATGCTTTACTTCTACTACGCTTATATCTGTGTGATGAATGCGTGGTGGAGAGTATGGTTGAATGGCTAAGGCAAGTGGTGCCACTTTTACTCGGGGAGAGTGCTGCATGCGTCTTGGGTGTGTGGTGAGGGTTGAGTCGATCGGACAGGATTCTACGACGAGCCATGTGGGCAAGTCTTTTCGGGGAATGTGTTCTGGGCATTCCCGTGTGAGGTGCTTGTGGCGGGCACATTGTAAGGAATAAGGAGATCCCGGGGGTGAGAACCTTCATGGAGCGAAGCCCCAGGTAGGAGGTGCTGTTGTAGCACGGACTGTTGTAGTCCCTAAGGGAAGATAATCCTGTCTGATCCCCCTAGGACCTGATATCTCTTGAGGACCGGAACCTTGGGACTTATGTGCTCACCACTCGCTCTTGTATGGGCGGGAGACGGATGTCTGACTAGCTAGGACGGTGCCACTACTACTAGGTTGTTAGCAGATAGTGTCAGGAGGTACGGGCGCGGAGACCCACACCCTCCTTAGACAGCATAGTGACCACGAGGGGCCCGGTACTATGTCTCATAGTCTCAGTGTACCGGTGGTACCTATCCGGGATGTCCCAGTACTGAGTGGTAGGGTGGCATCGCACCGGTTAGAAAGTAGCCGGAATCAGCTTAGGCGGGGCACCACCGATGATAGTGATCTTGTGGTTACGGGAGTACACGCTCTGCAGAGTTTATGAATCTATATATATAGTCCGCGAGCCACTGGTATGGCTTTTTCCTAAGACCCACGCTTCTCCAGAGTAGTGACATGAGTCCTTCTATTCTTCCCCCTGGTGTTACCCTTCCGGCTGTGAGCCCCTGAGACAGGCTCCGAGAGGAAGTTGGACCTGTCGACTGAGTGCGAGAGGGTAAGATGTGTGTGATGACAGAATGGGAGGGATATGTGGATGAGATGGGTTAAAACTTGATGAAGTATATTATATAATATTGGTCACTACTGGCATAGGAAACCACAGCCATATATTAGGTCGATTTGATTATATCCTTGCATCCCACCAAATAATACATAGCTAAAACGAAGCATAGGGTGGGAGATGTGGCCAGTACAAACCGTACTGAAAATTATTTGGCAGGTGAACCCGACTACGACTTCACCGATGAGGAGTAGACGTCACGTTCCTACGCTCAGGCTTCTTTTGGAGATGTATTGTACTTTCGCCTTCCGCAGCCGTTCTAGAGGCTGCTGCTGCTCTGATGATTCTGCCAGTGTGGCGGCAAACTATTTATGTAATTCCCCCTAATTGTACTCTTTTGTTCGATGTATGGATCCTGTATCGACTGTTGCGAGATAACAAGATGGTTTGATGCTTTATTATCCGCCATTCTGTGCATTTTCCCTTCGTGGAAAATTGAGGATGTTTCAGTTGGTACCAGAGCCATGCTTGACCCTAGGACGAGACCCATAGGATTAGACGGTAGAATTAGGAGAATCTTGAAATCTCTCGGTTATACACCGACCATTGCATACGCTTTTATGCATGGCTTACCTCTCTCTGCAACTTTTCTAACTCCTTTCTCATGTCAACCTGCAGATGGACCCCAACTTGCCGCTTGGTCCGTTACCGCCGATGGATGTCGTTGAGTTCAGACTCGACGGGACGGAGCATGGAGGCTATGCTCACGTGCTTCGTGAGGTTCTCACCGAGCTTGGTGTTCTCATGGAAAACGTCAAGTACCTTTGCCGGCGGCAAGCCCGACCCTGGAGGAGGCATCGAGGGCTACAAGGCAGTCCACATCAACGTGCCTGCAAGCATGAACCTGCCTGGAGTGGCTGCCTTCACTGACTTCACCTTCAACAACGACACCGGCATGTGTGTTCAGACCATTTCGCGCCAGGCACTTCGCACTGTGCTGCGCAACGGAGCTGACTATCTAAAGGAGAGTCGCTTCCGTCTGCTTTCCCGTGCCCTCGACGTTCAGCAGGGTACTTGGGAGGAGATTGCCTACACCGAGCAGAATACCAGAGTTGACCACAACCCCTGCCACCGCGCCTCTATGATGTACATGCAGTGCCAGGAAATGTACATTGCTGAGTTAGAGCAGAAGGGACGCCGTGATCGTCGCTACCTGATGGAAGTTGATGAGAGGATCCGCAGTTCGGAGGGTAAGGAGGCAGCATGGAAGCAAAAGATTGCGGACCTAGAACGAGAGTTAGCATGCAAAAAGCACACTCACCAGGATCAGATCACTAGTCTGATGAAAGAGATGGATAAGCTTCAAATCCACAACAGTCATCTCAATAAGAATATCTGGGAGCTTGAGACCACTATAGCTAAGAAGAACGAAGACATTGCAAAGAGATTCCACGAAAAGAGTCAAGATGCTGCCTACAGGGACAAACTCCGTGAGCAGTGCAAGGCTCAACGTGAGAAGCTGCTGCAGGAGTACACTCTTGCTAGCTACAACTAGGGACACCTGATCAACTACGTTCACAAGACAGCATATCTCATGGATAAGCTCAAACGCACTATGGAAGCTTGGAAGAGGTCAGATCGTAAGAAAGTCAGAGAGTACGAGGAGTTGCAGGACGAGCTTCCCTTACATGCCCGTGAGTGGGTCAGGGTTGAGACGTTCGAAGTGGGGCAGTCTCGCCTCAACCTGAGTGGATGCCCCACCACTGGACTTAGTGGACAGGCAGTGTCCACCCCTCAGCTCGAGGAGGCCCGTCGTTATGTCTCTCGCCTTTAGATGAATGACGAGCAGATCCAGGCTTCTGGCATCGGTATACCTCCCGCAGCTTACAGTTTGGACCAGCCTCTAGAGATGGTTTAGTGTAGTATCAGATCGGGAAATGATGGGCCCTGTATGGCCTAGTGACCAGACTTACCATGATGCTGAGTAGTTGCCCACCCCTTTTGCTAGAACTATCTATGTGTAGTACGTTTCTCGCGAGTCTCCTAGCATAGCTGCTAGAGACATCACCATGTACCCAACTAATGCAATGAGTGATTCGGTTTTTATCGCGTCTTTTGGATCTCCATGCTTCTTTTTATGAGTGTTGGATAGATTAAAAATATTTTAAATACTTCAAATTATTACATCTTTAATATCGAAGTTATATTACGTGCGCATATGCCCTAATCTGATGTTTATGTTAAGCAGGATGTCCACTCGTCGTGCCAGCCGCCTGAGCAACCGCTCCCCTTCCCCTGCGCCCGCCAGGGGCCGTGGACACGTCATGGTCGTGGTCGTGGCCGCGTTGGTCATATACCCATTGACCTTGAGGAGCCACCCCGCGCTGCCACCCCACGGCCTGCACACCCACCGCCACCGCCGGTTGTTGAGCCGGAACCAGCTACCGGAGGCGTGGCTGGAGGACAGCCACAGCCTGCTGCTGAGCCCGAGCTCGAGCCTGCCGCAGGAGGAGATGCAGCTCCACCACCACCTCCCGTGCCCCTTTTGGCGGATGTGATGGCCCAGCAGACCGAGCTTCTTCGAGTCTTAGCTGAGAACGTGCTGCACCCCCAGCACCGGGAGCCCCGCAATGATTTATACAAGAAGCTGGAGTTCTTTCTCAAGCTGAGGCCCCCGACGTTCGATGGCACCAGCATCAACCCTATCGCTGCTGATGACTGGCTTAAGGAGATTGAGAAGAAGCTGGACTTGACCACTTGCACTGATGAGGAGTGTGTTGGGTTGGCAGCTCACAGGTTGTGGGTGCTGGGCGATCTTGGTGGGATAGCCTCTGCGAAACCCACCGGGACCCTGCCAACATCTCCTGGGATGAGTTTGTGGACGAATTCCGCGCATTCTTCATCCGTGAAAGCGCACGGAAGAAGAAGGAGAACGAGTTTCGCAGCATCTCCATGGGAGCTGACAAAGTGCATGAGTACACCACCCGCTTCACTAACCTGCTGCGCTATGCACCTGTCTCAGTGGTGAACTCTGAGAAGGAGAAGATGTACTACTACCGCAAGGGCTTGTCTAGCCGTATCAGGCTCTCCCTCTCAGGCACCAAGTGCCACACCTTGTGTGACTTGATTGACAGGTGCATGGAGATTGAGAAGGACCGCAACGAGGTTTTCGTGGAGAGGGAGGCGCTTGGCAAGAACAAGAAGCGCCGTACTAAGGGCACCTCCCGCGCACCTGCCCCACGGAGGTCGCGTGGTGAGACATCTCAGCCTCCCCGCTCTCGCTTCGCCCAGGGAGCTGTTCACGGTTCGAGCTGGGGCGGTGATACCCACACCAGCAACCACCCCCACCCTGCTCAGGACCGCCAGGAATACGCTCGTGCCGCACCAAGAGGTAGCACGTGGAGGTCCACCGCGCCAACCCCCACAGGCGGCGTGACCTACACTTGCTTCGCTTGTGGCCAGCCAGGTCACAAGGCAGCCGAGTGCCTGAACAAGGCTGCACCAGCTACACCAGTGCCCGCCAGGCAGAGCCAAGGCACCCCGCACAAGCAGGTGCCATCCGGAGCACCCCGAGGCCGCCTCACCCACATCTCAGCAGAGGCTGCCCAGAGTGCCCCCGACGTGCCCACCAAATAATACATAGCTAAAGCGAAGCATAGGGTGGGAGATGTGGCCAGTACAAACCGTACTGAAAATTATTTTATTTGGTAGGTGAACCCGACTACGACTTCACCGATGAGGAGTAGACGTCTCGTTCCTACGCTCAGGCTTCTTTTGGAGATGTATTGTACTTCCGCCTTCCGCAGCCATTCCAGAGGCTGCTGCTACTCTGATGATTCCGCCAGTGTGGCGGTAAACTATTTATGTAATTTCTCCTAATTGGTCTCTTCTGTTCGATGTATGGATCCTGTATCGACCGTTGCGAGATAACGAGATAGTTTGATGCTTCATTATTCGCCATTCTGTGTATTTTCCCTTCGTGTAAAATTGAGGATGTTTCAGTAAGTCCGTACAATTTTGGATGGAAAATGATAGAAGACAATGGTTCATAAATTGGAAGTGTAAGGTGCAGGTTAACCAGGTAGAGCGTGACAAACCACACTCTATTCGTAGAAGTCTTTGCTGATAATAAAATGGTGATTGTAAAAAAAAACTACTTCGGAATATGAACCCAACCATAGGCTTTTAAATGAAAAATGGGGCTTTTCGGACCGAAATTCATGGTGGCCGGGCTTTCAAGCACTCAGCTACCAGCCCAATACCTCCTAATCTGCTAACATGGGCTTCCAAATGAAATGGACCATTAGGCCGGCCATCAGTCTAGTAGCGTTACTTTTCCTATAGTTGGTTTCCGATTTCTTACACTTGCATCGATAAACATGATTGAAATGGCCGTCTCCAAAAAGATGCAGCCCGCCAGATAACTTGATCTAGTCATCATCGAGGTACTGTTGTATTTATAGTGTGCATTAAAATTTGCGACACATGAGAGAGACAGATGAAAAATCAAACATATGCAAATAATAGTTGCAGTTGCAGTGGTCCTTCCGAACAAATCAGTACTACTACGTAGTATAAGAGAACCTTGCAACCCCCACTTGATATTCTGGTGAGAAAAAATCCAGCTCTTCCAATCTGTGTTTCAGGCCTGTCGACTGTCGTCCCTCTCGTCATTAACCCTTGACATGAGGGGTAACAACGCAACATCAAGTGTAGGATGTCCTGGGTGGATGCTGACTGCGTTCCTGACAGAAGCTTCCGCAGCCTCCACCCTGCTCCTGGTAGCATCTTCAGTCAAGATTAATACTTCGATGTGCTCTATGCTTGCAAGGTGCTCGAAGCTGAACTCAAACCCCATCTTGGACTCTGTTTCCTGCGCTCTGAAGTCAATTTCTAACCTTCGGAGCTTGGGCATGGCTTCCTGTAAGAACAACATTTCCAGGCCTCCTCCGTAAATAATATTACTGTACCTGAACTCTTTAAGGCATTGGAATTGTTGGCTGCTGATCGTAAGCCGTTCATCAGGGGCATGCTGTATTCTTAATTTGCAACAGAGCAGAGCAGGTATGCCCCCGATCATGGAGAGATCTTCCTGTTTAATCCTGACAATCGTTAGGTTAAGATGGGTGAGATTAACAAGAGATGCTATCTGCTTCGGAACACGGGCAATCCCTTCTACGATAAGCTTCCAGAGACATGGAGCGGTGGAGAACAATAAATCTAACTGTTCTTCTCTCAGCAAATTACTAAAGTCACGAATCTTCAGTGATTGGAGCACATGGTTACCCATCACAGCAAGAGATGACTTCAAAACATCCTTGTACCTTCCCATATCACAACCGAGTTCGTCTCTGGTAGGCACTACAATGTCAAGCTTCTTCAGCTTAGTCAAACGTCTAAGCGCTTCCACCAAATTTATGGAGAAAATCCTTGCAACCGACAACTCCTGCAAGGCGTGTAGATTTCCAATCTCATCAGGCAATTCTACCAAAGACCTTAAAAGGAGACGCACCAATTTCTGCAAATTGCCTATGGACGGTGGCAATTTTCTAACTTTACTGCCACGCATATCTAGTGTCTGTAGGCACCGCAGGTTCCCAATGTCCTCGGGAAGCTCAGTAACATGAGAAGAACAGATGGTCAAAAATTTTAGCTGAAAAAGGCTTCCTATGTATTTAATGTGTTGGTTTCCAGGACCAAGATGTGAGAAATAATTATATTTAAAAGACAGTACTCTCACTTGATGCAGCTCTTGCAGATGAGAAATTTGCTGCTCTTGCAATCCATAAAGGCTAATCAAACGAACCTGAGACCACCTATCCATAATCTTCTGCATCACTTCATCTCCCACATGTTTAGATTGTACTGAGAGCCTACGAATCTTGTGACCACTACCACTATAGCTCTGCCCTTCCTCCACTATGCAAGCAAAATTCTCCTCGGCTGATATAGATACAATAAGCTCAAGCACCATATCGTGCACTCGACAAGCTTTAGCCTTTCCGTCATACTGGATGTCTATTGCTTGGATCAAACCTCTGTTTACAAGCTCATTGAAGTAACTGTCAGCAACTTGTTCCACTGTTTGACCCCTAACTTCTGTGATGAAACCTTCAGCTATCCACCTCCATGTTAGCTCCTCTTTTCTAATCCTATAATCCTCTGGATACATACTAAGATATAGCAAGCAAGTCTTCAGATTACATGGGAGATCATAATAGCTAAGAAGAAGTATATCTCTCATTCCTTGGTGACTGAAAGCAGAATTGACAGAATTGTACACCTGCTGCCACTGATCCTTGTTGGATTTACCAGCCAGTAGGCTTGCAAT
Organism: Bothriochloa decipiens; assembly: GCA_023333625.1. Classification (NCBI taxonomy): domain Eukaryota; kingdom Viridiplantae; phylum Streptophyta; class Magnoliopsida; order Poales; family Poaceae; genus Bothriochloa; species Bothriochloa decipiens. Next base: position 12,474,231 of record CM041647.1, on the reverse strand, counting down.
AGTGATAATAGCTAGTGGCAAACCATGGCACTTTTCAAGGATTCTATGAGAAACTTCTTCCAAGTGAGAAGGGCATGCAGATTTATCGCCAAAAACCCTCATAGAAAATAGTTGCTGGGATTGCTGGTCACTTAGAGGTTGAATGTTGTAGACATATCCTGTTAAACTTGAGCAACATGATGTGGCGACATTGGTAATTCTTGTGGTTGTAACTATTCTGCTATTTAGATTGTTCTCAGGTAGAGCAGACTTGACAAGTTCCCATGCTTGCATGCTCCAAATATCATCTACAACGACAAAGTACCTACAGATATTTCAAAAGACGTTAGCACTGAGATCTTGTACTCTTGCACTCCCACAACCTCAAGTATCTACACCTCTTGTACTCTTGCATTCCCACAAGTTCAACAACGCCCACTGCATCTAGCCTATAACAACTTGAGTTAAAAAAGTATAAACAGTGGAATGGCATTCCTGATTGTGTGACATCACACAAACAAGGAAGCAACTAGTGAGCTTGACCACTATCTACTTTCTACAAGTTTCCCCAAATGCAATTTGAGTCGATGTATGTCATCAGTCTGATTATTTTGTACATAGTAAACTGAGACTAAAATTACTCAAACTAAATCAAAAGAACCTCACTATTTGCTACAAAGCATTTCTTTAAATTTTACAATTGCTTTTTTTTTTGAACAATTGCTAGAGGTGATGGTTGTGCATTTTTTAAAAAGAAATTATGGGCAATATTTTTTATGTATATATCTTGACAACATCAAGTGTCATTAATTAGTTCATGTTTGTGTTTACCAAGATAAACCATAATCTCAATAGATCCACGAGCAAAACTGAACTTAATTCCCTAATGGTATCTTATGATTATGTGATAATCAAAAGAACGCATAATTATATTACAAGGCGGTTGGCTACATTTATGAAATTGTAATTAGACGCATGTGTGCTCGCACACCACTGACAGTCTGACACCACATGAACATTGATTAGTGATTTACATAAACCCCACACTCAGAAGACATGGCTATGCATATATTTGTGAACCTTGAAAAATACCTCGTAACAGCACACTCAAGTTTAAGCAATTAAGATACCAAGATTTGAACCATGTAGGGCAGAGTCATGCGTACATGACTTCAACATCACACCAAACATACTTTCCTAAACATTGCATATTGATATGGGGACATTCTGTTATACAAAATGTCTGCAGTCAGATAAAGAGTCCCAAGTTTGATGCAGTCATGTAGTAGCAACAATTAACTAATGTTCGGTAAAAATAAACTAAAAAAATAAATTCAACCAAATAAGCATTTCACTGTTTGCAAATACTCTTTCCATTCTATAAAATGATAATCCTATTTCATATAAGGAAAAGTCAAATTTTACTAATTTTACCAACAATTATTCATAATTACATAAAATTTAAGAAATAGAATTTGCAATGACAGATTTGTATTCAAAGTGCTTCTGAGATGACATTGACTCTTTAGCGGATAACATTATATAAGAGAAATCAATGATAAAAATCTATTTTATATACTAATCAAAATACACTTGACATTTTAAAGAGAAAGGAATAAATATATCTTTAGAATCTTGAAAATGAATACAACATTCTAATTGGCTCCTAGAGTGTGCACTCATAATGCTAAAGGGTCCCAACGTAATGTGGTGGTCTAAGTTCTGGAAAAGTTTTTGTTCCTCTCAAGGTGAAGATATTCATATGGATGTCTCTCCATGATAGATTACAATGTGCAGTTCAATTGAAGAAAAAACAGAGGTCAGGGCCAGAAAAATGTCTTGTCTGTGAAATCCCTGAAACCACTGACCATATACTATTTCAATGCTCTGTGGCTATCTTCCTTTGGTCTTTCCTAAGAGATTGCTTGGGTTGGCCAGTGTCGCCAACCAGCTGCTCCTCGCTGTTTTTAGAGATAATACAAAGTCAAAGAGTCAAGAAGCGGGAGGTGACTTTATATTTGTGTGCAGGTGCGCTCTGGTCGATCTGGAAGACCTGCAATGATATGGTGTTCAACAAGAGAGTGCTTTCTTCACCGATGAATCTCGTCTACAAGACACTGATGCTGTCCAAAACCTGGCGACCACTCCTTAAACCGAAGCTGAAGCCAGTCGATGAGGAGATGATTAACCTACTTTCTGCCAATGCAGGGGCTGCGATGTAATAGGGCTAACTGATCCCTTTCGATCTTTTGAGGTTATCAGGATGCTTTCAGGTTGTTTTTAGTCGTCGTAGGTTCGAGTTCCTCTAAGATTGCCGAGGTCTTTTCTGCTCATGTTGTGCTGCTATTGTAAGCTGGTGTCCCCAGCATAAGATCTTTGGTGCTCGATACGCTTTCTAATAAAGCCTTTGGTCTAAAGGTGATGGCCTCAGGAATGAAATTTCTAGACAATTTTCCATAGAATATTTATATAAGGATGTTGGTTCAAACCAAGTACCCTAGGCTACAAGTAGAGAGACTTTAACACTATGCCAGGTGACATATGACATTTATAATTATATTGTAACAGAAAAACTATGGTAAAAATCAAATCTGGAAAATACAAGAGGTAAAGACGTGAAAGCACAAAAGGTAATGACGTCATATATCCTTTGACCTGCAGGCATATTAAAATTACCCCTTCTAAAGATGCATGCTACTACAATAAATTGTAGAACGCAAGCCAGGTTTTGAAGAAGGTTGTAATTGATGTTATTATCTTTTATGAACTGACCAAATATACGTGTGTACAGCAAGATTCATAAGCTCAATATTTATTTCTACTATCTAAAATGAGAAATACTAGTTATCAGAATGAATTTATGACTAACTAAACATATACACAAATAGGGGCAAATGACAAAAGAAAATATAAAAAGTCATTTTTTAACACATACCTCTTATCTTGTAAGAGTGCTCTAAGCCTATATATGAGTTGCCGCTCGTCATCTGATGGGTCAACACAGCCCCCTAGTTCTTTGAGCATATCTGCTAGTATCTTTGCTATGTTAGGATTCCTTGAAACTGGCACAAAACATGATCAGTCAAATTGACCTTTGATTTTCTGATAAACTTGATTTGCGAGAGTTGTCTTGCCAAGACCACCAAAACCCACAATAGATACAACTTTGAGTCGCTGTTTACTGTCATCATCCTTCAATAGCTCGATGATCTTCTCCCTTGGACCATCAATCCCAACAAGTCTCTCCGCTTCCACAAATAGTGCTGGCAACCGAGGATCAATTTGAATGGCCCTGCTAAAATAAGTATCATCCAACTTGTACCTCAAGCAGCGATCACTTTCTTCCACTACACGAACCTTGAGTTCATCGATTAGTTTAGCAATCTTGTGACGTGACCATATCTTTTGAATCTTACTTGCTGTCTTCTTGACAAGGTTAGCTTTAGCACCACCTTTGCTCATCTTGTGAATAAAGAGGTCGATGCAATCTTCAATGTCATAGCTAAGCTCCCACACCTTGCTTCTCCAATCCTTGAGCTGCCCATCCAACATCTCCTCGTTGTTAGCCAGCTTCTCAAGCAGAGTCTGCATACTGCTCAGCTCATTCGTCAGAAAGGCAACCTTGCTCTTCACTCCTTTCTGAAGCTTGTACTCCCCCTGTATCTGTTGGACCTAGCCCCTAAATTACACTCGCACACACCGGGAACGGCTCACCGGAGTTGGAGACGACGCACACGATTTCACGGCGACGAACGCCGCGGAGCCGAATAGCTCCTGTATCTTGGCTATTGAAAGAAACTGGACTAGGCAACCTTACAAGGGGAGCACGGGAGGCTACTTATAGGCCGGGGACACACCGGGAGCACTCCTCCACGCCGGCCGTTGCGCCATGCCGCGAGACCCGCTCAGCCGTGCCGCGAGCCACTGCTCGATCCGGCCACGACGGCCTCCTCCGCGACTTAAGCGCCACGCACACCACTCGCCCTAACGACCTTGACCGCATCACGCCCGCAATGCCACGCCAGCAGAGGACCGAGCTCCGCGCACCCCGGCAATGGCGGACGCGACGCAACACGCCCTGGACGCAACACACAGACTCCGACTCGAACACACACGCCACCACGGACACACCAAGGCGCGACACGCACGCTGCCATGAATACGCCGTGGCGGGTTTATTCCCAACAGTATCAACGCAGAGAGCTTGGGAAGCAGGGTGTTTATCACACCCATTGAAGCACTCACTATAGGAGCAGCCATAGATTTGCAGAATATGATTCTTCTGATGTGGTTGCCACTGCAGGAGAGTGTATATTTATTTAGAAATATGCGTCGGGGACTCAGTCTGCTGTGGACCTGTGGTTGCAAATGCAAGAGTGTGTGTTTGAATGCTTACCGCGGCCGTGGAATCTTCTGTTCCTCTGCCTGAGCAGGAGGTTTGGCAGATCCAGAGATAGAGCTCGCCCAGATTCAGGCAGTTCCCAACATGGGCGGCCGACGGAGAGGCATGGCTATCGCCACCGGCAACAGACGAGCTGAGCACCAGGCGGGGCGTATGGGAGGCGCCTTGATTGATTAAGGCGGCTATGGGGATGAGACTTTGAGAGGAAAGATTGGAGGTACTGAGGCCTTTGAGCGGGCGGTGGGAGTGGATCTGGCCGGTGAGAAGGCTTGCGCTGGAGAGAGGGGGTGGGAGGAGCAAGGCGACGGCGGCGGCTGCCTGATTTGCTGGGAAGGAGAGACGGGGACGCGCAATGTGGTTGAGACTTGGGACGACTCGAGGGAAGACGAAGACTGCATCAAGCCAAGGTCTTTTTGCGTCAACGCCTAGTCCACGCGGAAGGATTAGAGCGAAACCGGCCAGCGGCGATCACGTGACGACGACGACGACGACGACGACGACCTGGGTCTTTGTTCTTGACTTCGTGGTGTGACTGAGCTACTCCGTAGCACCTAGTACTAGTAGCAGGGACGATCATCAGGCCGCACTGACGACACAGACAAATGGCAAATCAGACACCGCAGAATCTGCACCATGCTGTGCTTGCTCGTCTCATGTACATGTACTGCTGCTTCATCCCTGTGCGCCGTGTGCCCTGTGATCAATCCAGTCGGTTGATTAGGATGTAACTGACACTTGCTCCTCTGTTTCTGGTGCTTAATGTGGCTGTTTCAGACCTTAGCGATGGTTGCTATGAAGTGATGAAGCCTGGGTTTTGTCTGTCTACATTGGCCTTGTTTAGTTTTCAACTTGCGATATGTAAAGTTGGCAAAACGACAATGTAGCGTACTGTATCATTTTCGTTTATATTTGATAAAAAATATCCAAACTAGTCCTTCAACCCGTGCGTCCGCAAGGGCTAATTATTTGAATGTATAGAAGACATTTTTGAAACCTTTATAAAAATTTAGGGAGCAAAACTTTGTCTCTTTCTCGATCGTACGACAAATAGTTTTAGATATTAGCTATGATGAGCTTTAATTCTCAATTGTCTATATAATTTTCCATCTCAATTATAATTGTCCGCTTTTGCATTTTACCCTACTTGTGTTAGACATAAGCTGTGTTGTTTATATTAGATCTAATAAAACCAATACATTATTTTTCTTTGTCGTACTTTGGTAGGCTTTAATACTATTACTTCATCTACTTCTCCATCCATATTCATATTGTACAAACACACATTTGTGATTGAATTTTGTTTAGCTCATCTCCTTATGTTCATATTCTATCAAACTATCATACAAATATATTCATACCATTATTCACATTTCATAGAGTTGTGTTACCAATTGCTTGTATACTTTTTTTTTATCTCCATTCATATTTTCACCTTTGGATTGTACGTTTATATGTGCTGAGCATAAGTTCAAACTTTAGCTATGTAATTGGCTTGACAATCGTCATGGTCAATTGGTCATCACTTCATCTACATACATATATGCATAACAACACCACGCTATGCATGTAAGTTAGTTTTACATACTAACCATAACATGAGAGTGAATAATTAAAAATCATTAGTATAAAATTAAACCTTTTTATAGTTAACGACATATAAATACTTTACATTTATGGATACTTTATATTATTATTAATTACATATTGCATGTAGGTAATTTAGATACAAAATTATATGTTACTTTATATTTTTTTTATAATATCATATGTACTAATATAATTCAAAAAATATCACAGGCCTACTTTAGGCTATTCTTATGCAATGCTAGTGTCGTATAATTTTGATTAGGATTTTATGGTTATTTTATATTATTTCTAAATTGTTATAGGTGTCTTGTCAAAAAAATTGTTAGAGGTGTTTAACTTTTTTAGAAAAATAGATCATATCTAACTACTATCATTGTTAATGATTATCATAGTCTATGCAAAAATATATAGACTGATAATAGATCATAGCTAGTTGGATTCCTTGTGATGGAACGTGCTCATCCGAATTCAAGCCATCGACTTGGCATGTGTGTTTGCATTTTCCTGGATTTATTTCATGATTTAACGGCGCTTTACTTTTAGTGGTAGGTGATTCCCCCGTCATGAGGAAGGCGCCTGCGTAACTTCGCGAATTTCAAGATCTGCCGACTTAGTCCTTTGGAGGTTCTCATTTAAAGGGGGTAAGGTATGCATATGTGTGTTCATAGGATTGAGTGTGTGTTGTTGTATAATTCTAAAAAAAAGATGGTTGCATAATAACTTAGAAAAAAAATACTCCACTCATGTAGTATTTTATTTGACAATATTAATCTATTACTGGAATTCTCCATATGCTTTCTTCTTATTAAGGGAATAGAGTGCCCATTAGCTAGAGATGGTGTTGTAATATGTGGTCTTGGATATAAGAATAAATAATATTCTATTAATTATTTTTGTATTGTAGTCGATCTTGAATATTAGGATGAGTTTGGCTGTTTGTGATAGGTAAACATGATACTTTAGGTATAAATTACGTACCTATAAACTAAATGATGTAGGAAAGGATTGCGATGAGTTCTAACCTGTATGGAGTCATGATGCGGTATCACCTAAGGGGCACTTTACGTCATAAAACAAATGCCTCTTTGTCACCGACAGCTTGTCATCTTGGGACACACGTACATATGACAGCATAGACCAACAAGTACTGTATACGCAGGTCGCTTCTCTCATCCATGGGCAATGCATGTTTCCGTGGTTCTTGTTAATGGATGTCCTGATCGATTTTTCAGTTAGTCGATGCCACCCACCTCTCTTTATGAGATACAAAACACAGAAGCAACAAATCAGTTGATTGCAACAACTGAAAATAGGAAATCAGGCAAAAGGACTGCGTATATGCAATTACTGCATGGAAACCCACGTACGCTTAATGCCATACCGATCGGAAGGATGAAGAGCCGGGTAAAAGTGTGACTTGATTTACTTTTTGTAGATTAATAACTTTGTGTGATCACAGGACGATGACTTGATTTAGGCAAACGGCCGGGATTCTTGTTTACATACGTGGAGATTGGTATTGGAATCGACAACAACCCTGACGCAGGACACGTCCACATACCACGGGAAAGCTGGTCAGCAAGCAGCTGCGACGTGGCCGGTGCCACCTCTGACAGCTTCAGCAGCACCTCATTGCCGACGACGATGGCCGCGATCACCAAGGTAACAGGATTATGCTTGATTGTGCAATTAGACGTCATATCTATCTAGGTATGTTTTATACAAAATTTAGGTGCTTATTTTTTTCATAATGGCAATAGTGGGTAATTTTTATATAGATTTAGGGGGTTATTTTACATTGATTTTATAATGGCACCGGTGGGTAATTGTTTAAACAACAAAATAGATCTAATAGCCATCATTGTTAGAGACTACCAAATGGATGGCTAGATGTTTCTAATTATTGTAAGAATTTCTATGATTTATCTTTTTTTCTAGCGCATCTGGTGAGAGTTAACGTGAAACCTCCATTGAAGCCTTCAATTAGTAATAGTAACATAAGATTTTGACTAATTAGGCTCAAAACGTTCGTCTCACAAAGTACAACAAAACTGTGCAATTCGTTTTGATTTTATCTATAATTAATACTCAATGTATGTGCCGATATTTTGATGTGATGGAAATCATCTTTTTGTATAGTGAATTTGGTGCCCAATTCTAAGAACTAAACAAGGCCATTGTCTGGCATGTCCGCAATGGTTATTCATATACATGATTCATGTTTAGTGAATTGAGTCTTTTTTAGCTTGCATATTGGTTTGTCACAGCAAGGAAATTCTTATGATATTTTCTAATTATGTTGAACTCATTAGGCTGAACGGTAGGATGAACCCCCCCCCAACCCGCTCGTTCCCTCGAGCGACGCCGGCGCCGCCGCCACATCCCCTACACCAATCCTCCGTCCATGCCCCAATCCCTCCATCCCAGCTCCAGATCCAAGCCCCCAGGTATCTATCGATCCATGTGTTGGATTTGTCGCTTCCTGATGGGGATGTCACGACAGTCGGGCTCTCCGTCGCCATGCCACCGCCTCCTGCTTCCACGGTCGAAGGCACCCCACAGCCCCATCGTCGAGCAGTCGTCCTCTGTTTCCACGGTCGCCAGCATACCTCCGCTAGACTGCGGTCCTCCATGCTGCCGGCACCCCTCTTCGGTGCCTACCATGGATGCGCTGCCGGAGGTCGAGGTCGTCGTTGGGGGCGGCCGTGGCTCCTCGCTGCCGCCAACATCCACCGCCCCTCCGTCCTCGGCCCAGGTGACGGCGTGCGTCGCCGCTGTAGCCACCCCCTCCATCGACGCCTCCACTCCGCCGCCGCTGAAGCACACTCTGGCGGCCTCGGCGCCTATGGACGCCTGTCTGTCCCCGTCGTTGGCGACGCCGGGCTCCACCGCTGCGGCTGACATGGATGATGGGCTAGCCCTCGTGGGGTCCGGCGCGCCTGGGCCTCCACAGGACCCAAAGACGACCGATGGTGGGCCTCGTGGGGTGCAACTGAAGTCGTCGTCGCCGCCGACGGAGGCTGCCGCCTCACCTCCGCTCCCCGCGGCTGGCCTCGTCGACGGCAGGTGTTTGACGCAGCCGGCGCCACCACCGCGCGGAGACGCCATACCCCGCTGCCGCTTCGTCTGGGTCTGGTACTCGTTCATCGCCACCGCCCGCTATGACCCCTGCCGACGCATCGCCATAGGTCGTCCCGGGCTCTTCCCGCGTCATCCCCTTCGCATTTGACATGGTCGTCGTCGAGGACGTCTTAGAGGACGATAGCGACGTTGAGGAGGACAACGGTGCGGTCGCCACCCCGGCATCCACCTCTAAGGATGTCGCGCGCCTGGGAAGATCCTTCCTCTCCACACATGCTCTCCCATTTGTCCCTTCTTGTCGTTTGATTGGCAGAAGCAGATTTCGGCGTTGGGAAGATGACGCAAGTGCGGGCACCTCTGACGACGAAATCGCTCCTACGGCCACGCGTTCGTCGTACCTGGACGCCGTCCGCAAGGGTCTTCAGCCACGCCTCCGCCAGTTGGGGCTCCAAATGCGGCGCATTGTGTTGTCGATGTTGAGGGTACCCGCCTGGCTAGGAGGAAGCGGCATCATTGGCGCAAATCCAGCGCGCCAGATGGACGTGGGTCTCCACCATTGCTGGCCAAGCGGGTTCCTGCGCAACGTCGTCTTGGTCCACGGCCGATGGCAAGAGCCTGGGCGCACCAGCGGCTCGGCCCGCGGCGTTGGGTACCGGGGCCTGACACGCCTCGGCCACCCTGTCAACGGCCTATTGTCGACGACGATGGTTTTCAGACCGTCGAGCATCGTCGTCATTGACGCGGCCTGGGGAAGGCCGCTCCCAAGCAACGTCGTCCAGTCCCGCCGAGGTTGCTGCGCCTCTGCTTCAACTGCCTCGTGCATGACCACGTCGCCACTCATTGTCGCTCCCCAGGCCGTTGCCTCCATTGCCGGGGCACCGGCCATCTGGTCAGAGCGTGCAAGCTTGTGCAGTCGCAGGCGTACAAGCCTTTATCCACGAGGGCGTGTTGTTCCAGCCAGACTACCTCTATAGAACGTCGCCCTACTGGTCCAGGGCGACCCAGCTTGGTGCTGGAGAGTTGCGGCATGCCAGGACAGATGACGACAACTTCTTCGTCTTGTGGCGCGCAGCGACTTGAATCCGCCACGTCGTCGCCGTCACTGTCGCAACACCACGACGACAAGCTGCAGCCTCGAGCGCCCTTAGGTGACACTGGCAGTCGACCCACGATCAAGGTCTTCATCATCTCCATGAATGCGGAGTTTGCGCCGGCTGAGGCGGGCCTCTCCCTTGTCCTCTTTGCCCTCGACAGTGCGAATCAGCCGGCTGTCTCACCGGAAGAGGCGCAGGCACATCTTTCTTCAGCCTTTCGCATCTCGGAGGGCAAGGCCAAGGTCAGTGCCAGGATCCACCGCGCCTTCTTGGATCGAGTTGACGATGCCGTGGGCGGGCATGATTCGGGTGGTGCTAATGGGTCCGGGCTCGTCATGTTGGACCGCGCGTGCTGTATTGTACCTGCGATAGATCCGATGTTGCTGGAGGCAGAGCTTCCTACTTGGTCATTGAGCTCGTCCCCCGTGCCAGTGGCGGATCCAGGATCGAAATCCTGCTATGGCGCACTTTTGACTGACTGATACCTTATACGGTACTAGTAATATAAAAATGATACGTTTTAATTAAATAATATATGAAACCAAAGACATATCACAATTCATAATTGATGCTCAAAAAACAAAGTCAAACATTAGATAATATGAATGAACTTACCAATTGAGCATTAACTTCGTCGTGTAGGCGGAGGTAAATTCATTCTCCGCCTCTTAATGGCTTGAAATCGACACATAATCTTTTCGTCATCTATTCCTTTAAATATCTCACGCTCGGTGTAGCATATCATCAGATCATTGAGCCAATCATCAGCTATTTTATTACGCAAATCAGTCTTGATAATATTCATAGCTGAGAAGGCTCTTTCCACAGATGCCGTTGCCACTGGGAGAAGCAATGCCAGCTCAATGAGACGATAAACCAACGGAAAGACCACATGTCTTTCAGTTTCCACCATCTTCACTGCTAAAGTTCCAAGATCAAGACAGCTTCTAAAATCATCAACTCTCCTAACATGGAGAATGAATGTTTCAAGTTGATCCTTTATAGCTGCACGATCACTAATGGAGAAATCAACATCATAAATTTCAGTGAGTCGAATAAGCTTTTCCACATTGAACTTAGAGAAAGAATCCCTTGGATCGAGGCAAGAAAAACATATAAGTATCTCTGTAGAAACCTCACTGAATCGATGATTCATCTATGTGATTATAGCATCAATAGCAGCATAGAAAGTATCAACACGATAGTGATGGCCTTTTGTAATCATTATACCTTTTTCTGTCCTTGATCGGCCCCATCGTGGTCTTGGTGCTTCCATATTTGGAATTTCAATCTGCTTTGACTCACAAAATCCTTTAACTTCAGTAAAAAATTCATCCCAGCCATTATTCCTCAACTCAACCAATCTTGCTTTCACATCAATAAGCAATGACATGGCTTGAACAATATTCTGATCCTTCTTTTGCAGAAGAAGTGAGAGCTCATTTGTGATATGGAACAATTTTAACATCAGCTTCATGATGAACACGAAATTGAAACTCTCCATTATATGTACTAGACCTCCAGCATTATTGGCATGACGCTTCTCTTCATTGACAAAGACCAATACCGGTATAATAGCATCCCACATTGATTCAATACGAAGCAATGTAGTATAGTGTGAGCCCCACCTAGTATCTCCTGGTCTAACAATAGTAGTGTCCTGATTCTTGCCCCTGCCCGAAATAATCTCTCCAATGTCCAATCCCGTCAAAATATTTTCACGATGTTTCTCTATCAATAAATCCCTCCTCTTGCAAGATGCACTAGTGTTGGTCACAATTAAATTGACATGGTCAAAAAAATCCTTAATGCCTGAACAACATTCACTGATAGCCACTACTACTAATTGTAACTGGTGGGCAAAACAATGAATATAGAATGCATATGGATTATCATCACGAATTTGTTTTTGCAAGCCATTGAATTCCCCTCTCATGTTTGATGCTCCATCGTATCCCTGTCCTCGTAACCTAGCAATTGGCAATTCATGACTAGCAAGCATCTCGATAAAAGCACTCTTTAATGCACCTGATGTGGTTTCCCTAACATGTTTTAAGCCCAAAAATCTCTCCATAACCTTTCCTTTATTGTTTACAAACCTACATCACATAAAAATGATATTAGTTAATGAAACAATAGGATGATTAAATGATCTGTACATGAAAATCACATAACCACTTACCTAACAATCACGGCCATCTGTTCTTTAATTGATATGTCACGTGATTCATCAATCAAGACAGAGAAAAGACCACTTCCAATCTCTCCCATGATAACCTCGGTGACCTCCTGTGCACAACATCTTGCAAGATCCTTTTGAATACTCGGAGCAAGCATTTGTGCATTTTCAGGGCACAACTCATCAAATGCGACCCTAACATCCTCTTTCTTATCTTTGTACCAATCAATCAACTCTAAATAATTTCCCTTATTTAGAGAGGAAGAAGATTCATCATGACCGCGAAAAGCATGACCTTGCATAATGAGATATCTAGCACAATCTAGAGCAGCAGTCAAACGGATTTTATATCTGACCTCAGATTCTTTACTGTAATTTCTCAACCTAGTGTCAATTGCAGATCTTGTATTCTTAAAATCATCGCATTTTCTTCTTGCAATATTATGTTGGCTGTTAACAGCACCAACATGGGAAGACAAAATTTTGTATGCATTCTTCCAAGAGTCGAAGCCTACTTTTGTGAATACGTCATGACCAAAATGACCATCAGAAATATCTTCCTTAAAAAGAAAGCAGTAAAAGCAAAAGGCGAAATCTTTGGCCACACTGTATTCTATCCAATCATACTTTTTATACCATGCTTCAACAAATGACCTATGAGTGGTATTACGGCCACTACCACAGGGCTTGCGAGGAAAAGGATGACCAACCGGTTGTGTCGGTCCTTTCAATAAATAGGCTCTCTTGACCTCATCTCTTATGTTTGGATGAAAATTCTCAATCGGAATGCGTAGACCGGGATCTGCAATAACATGCTGCTCAGGGTTAAATTCTGTAATACCAATTTCTTCACCTCGCTGTGGTTGTGCTTGAGTCTGTGTTTCTGGTTCTCGACTATCAGATTCATCCCGTGCAGGCGTAACAGCAACATCATTAATTGTTTCCTGAACGGGTGCAGCACTAGTGACAACATCACTTGAATTAGAAATTGTGTTAAAAAATCTCTTTAATGTCACAACTGCAATCAAAAAGATCAAAAACAAATAATCAGATGGTGAAATTTATTATTCTACAAATAATAACACAAATTTATTACCCGTCCTTTTCTTTGCCTTCTGTTGATCGGAGGTGCCATCCCTGGAAGGAGCATCGTCGGTTGGCATCGGCACTGGGCACAGCTGCCTCCTGCGGATTCTCAAGTCTTGGCGGAGTCGCGGAGAGGAGTACTGTGGACGGCGCGAAGGAACGAGAATCGGGATCGTCGGGCGAGACGGCGTCGCCAGATCAGATGTGATCGTCGACTCGTCACGACTCGTGCAGTCGTGCTGGAGAAGAAGCGAGCTTTGGGCTGAACGCTGAAGGTTATCAGATGTGATCAGATGTTATCGTGGGCTGAACGCTGAAGGTTGAGCGAGCTTTGGGCCTGATTGGGCTGGTGCAGTTGTGGGCTGGCGGATAGAAAACTAGCTGCACTAAGCGGGCAGCCAGAAACAGCGGAGACTTGCCTCACCCATGCACTGCTGCTGACCGGGGGGGGGGGGTCCCACAGGCAGTGAGCCATGGCATATGCCATGGCATGCCATGATGCTGCATCCGCCTATGCCCCATGCGGAAGCAGGCTGGGCTCTCCTCTGCGTCCCCCGCTGAGAACTCTGGGTTCGCCATTGCAGGGCTCTTGGAGGACTCACTTTTGGAGGGATCGCCGCGTGCGTGCCCTTAGCTCTTGCTTGCCGCGGATGTCGCGCCTCACTGTGAGATAGAGGCGGCCCAGGACACTATTGATGGTGGCTCCTGGTCGTCAGGGCCACAACTCACATGCTTGCCCCAGTCGACTATGTACGAGGTCGGTTCGCTTGGTGGTGTCCACGTGGGGGCAACGTCGGGGTCACACGGCAGCGTCACTTCTGCTGTCAATCCTGCCTCGCCTGTGCAGCCCGTGCCGGTGAATGAGTTCATTGCCAGATTCAAGGCGCCATTGCCGTAGCCCATTCTCGCGACTCCGCAGCTCAGATCCACATGGGCTGCGAGGGGTTGGGTACTTGAAGATGCAGAGCTGGTTCCCAAGAGAAGTGCGAGTCTTGCCGCGAAGAGCAAGTTCAGGGAGGCCAAGCCTGAGGCACAGGCGAGGAAGGTATTGATGATAAAGCTAGGCATGGGGGTGCCAACGCAAGAGCCGGATAGGGTCTCCTTCAAGGAGTTCCAAACAGCCTTTACCCTACTGCTTTCGGAGCAAATATGGGAGGCCATGGAGACCTACTGCCTTGGGCAGGGACGGCGGCTGGCTGTTGCGGGCTCCGACGCCTGAGTTCCACCAAATGAAGTCACAACTACTGGTCTGCCATGTGCAGTTTGCTAGCTTATGGTCGCAACATTTGTTCAAAATGTAATAAGACTTTGGGTATCCGGTAGATAGGGTTGCGCTCTGCTTCGATGACGGCCACTCGCCATCATCTTGTAACACCTATATTGTAGGTCTTACGATCATTCCTGTCCTCTTAATGAAATACGGGCATATATGCCTGCTCGAGGAAAAAAAAACTTATTAGGCTATTATCACGAGGATGACATTATCCCTCGCTGTACTGTCTTTTCATTTTCAGGGTACATATGGGGTTTTGCATGGCCCTGTATGGGAGCTCTTTCCAGATGGTACGCATGATTAATGGATGGTTCATGCACCATGTTCAATAAATCCATTGTTTTTGGGCCAACATGATGCAGTAAAGCCATTAGTTGTTCAGTGATCAGACAACACCTATTATCAGGATGTCATCATCTGTTGCTGTACAAACAAGTGTGTTCTCATGGTCATTATACTCATTATGCTTACTGACGATCCATTGCTTTCACTTGTCACCAGTTCACCTGTTTTCAGCTCAGGAATAAAGGGCCACACATTTTTCCATGTTTGCAATTCCTTTGTTTTAAAAAAAGCGCAGGCAGGGTTCATATACAGTATTAGGAAGAGATAGAACTACACACGCAAGAGTGACTGAACACAAATCCTTGAAAATGGAGGACAGGATTATGGGAATATCTCCTAACTCATGGAACCGAACTGGTGAGGCCTGAAACGAGTGAACAACTCAAATTCAGTTCAGATCAAAAGTTACCTGCATAAGATCTAGATTCACTTCACTTCAGTTCAGTTCAGAGCAGCAGGAGACATTCAGAGCAAGGCTGTCACTGATCCTGAATGGCAGGTAGGAAAAAACTAGTGGTTTGACTAATGACTACTAGTTTCGGGTCCCACATGTTGTTTAATCCATATCGATGCATGGAATCTTCATGCAAGACAAATTCACGCAGCTGGGGCAGTGATCCTGCGTGATTTTGGCAATTTGACAATTGGAGACCAAAACGAATATATATATATGTGTTGGGAGGAAAATAAACAGGCCAAGTCTATGGTTAATTTAAGTTGGTAAGCCCATAGAGTTTTTTATGGAAAATGATTAGAAAATGAGGGTCATAAATTGGAAGTGTAAGGTGCAGGTTAACTAGGTACAGCGTGGCAAATCACGAGACAAGACATGTTTCGGACGAGCTTCACGAGTGATAGATAGATAAAAAATGGGTAGGTGCTCTCAGGATTGCATATGTGTGTTTATAATGATGAGTAGTATGTGTGCGTTGTCGGCATTGATGTTTTATAGTTCTCAACTAAAAAAAGTGTCCTCAATGCCGCTCGTGATATTTGGCTATACCTCATTCTCAACGAGATCCACGGTTGTAACGTCGCAGTCGCACATACACGGTTATAACCTGTAGGTGTGTTAATAAAAACAAAATAAAAATTAAAATTTGTGGAAAAATAACACATAATTATAAATTTATCATCACAAATGAATAGGAAGTTTTCAACAACATAAATTTAATCTAGTACATATTATGCAGACAACATAGTCCATACAAAGCACCTCTAAAGTTACATAGAAATGCACCAAACATTTATTCTAGACCTCTATTTGGTGAGAGAAAAAGAAAAAAAAAACATACATTTCGGGCTCCGTGGTTCACCCACGGCTGAAATATGACACCCGCACCCAACACCATCACAGGCCCGACCCAAAGATACGTGTGGGCACGGTATCGTACCCAAATCCGCACCCTACAGGTGCAGCGCCCGCGGGCACTGCCATCTCTAACCGACAGAGCTCTGCCTTTGAATTAGGATAAGGATAAAAATACAGGCCCAAAAACACTATACTTTACAATGCTTGGAGAGTCGTTGGAATTATTAAGAAAATATTTAATGTGTTTATGATTAGTGGGTCCAGTATGATGGGAGCCGTTGAGAGCCGTTAAGGTGGAGACGTTGGGAGCCGTTGAAATGTGTCTATGGTAGGTGGGCCATATGCGCCGTAACGCTTTCCAACGGTTCTAAAATTAAGGAGAATTAGAACTTTAAATATAGAAGTGGTAATTGCTTTTTCGTAGTTCTTTTTTTAACAAAGAGTAACATGGTATATTTATATATTAGCAGTGGCGGAGCTCGAGACAAAACCAAGGAGGGCCAACTTGACAAAACACAAGTGAACCATTGTTTGCTACCTAATTAAAAATGCATCCGGTTAATTTTGACCTGAATCTAGCTTCTAGCAAAATCAGTTAGGCCTTGTTTAGATGGAGGCTGGAAAAATTTCACCGCACTGTAGCACTTTCGTTTGTATTTTTTCTTCCCCAGACCCCACAGTACTGGAGCCTACGGCACTGGGTATGCCCTTTTTATGGGATAAATAGGCTCAAAAGATTCGTCTCGAAAAATTAGAGATAAACTGTGCAATTAGTTATTTTTTATCTATATTTAATACTCTATACAAACGTCAAAGATTTCATATGATGGAGAGAAAGTAAAAATACTTATAATTTTAGGACATCTAAACAAGGCCCTGAAAAAAAAACGGAGGAAAAGAAAAAAAATAATCTGGCGCCAAGGCAGGGCGGCTGCCCTACCGCAGTGTGCCAGTGTCTAGTCGGTTGGGGACTTTAGGGGGGCTGGAGTGTGCCAGTGTCTACTCGGTTGGGGACTTGAGGGGGCTGGAGGCTGGCGCCTGGCGCGTGGTTTGGTGCGGTGGTGGACTGCGGCACTAGCAGTAGCGAAGGAGGAGCGAGGAGCGGAGCGGCGAAGCCCGGAGAATCGGCGGAGTCCCGAGTCACTGAATCACACAGTCTGTGCTTGGCTCAACATCTATTCTGTTTTGCGCTCTAGTAAAAAAGAAAAAAAAAATCTATTCTGCTCCTATTGCTGGGCTGTCTGCCTATTGCCGGAGGAGGGCTGAAGAATAGTATTTACGAATTTTGTTTCAGACAAGTGGGGCCGGAGCCCTGTATTGCCCCCGTTGAGCTCCGCCTGTGTATATTAGTAAACAATAATGTTTTGGTATGAATTAAGTACTATAGTTAGGAGTTCATATTCTTTAGATGAAAATCTTCTTATAGGGTTCATCGAGTTCATCTGTAGTCGTCCAAACTCCGTCGCCGCCGTCCACCCGTCTCCTCTCCGGCGACCTCAAGCAGCCAGCGTCGACGTGGACGGCCTCTACGGCTTCTGGTTCGAGGCTGCCGCCCTCGACACCGAGCCCGCGTGCGACCCCGTACTCGAGCCCCACGAGTTCGCCTACGCCGCCGCCGTCTTCGTCTTCGAAGTCGCGTCTTCCTCGGGGAGTCGGGCCCGCGCTTGCGCCGCCTGGGACAGATCCGCCGCCTCACCAGGCTCCGCGACGTGCATGACAAGAGACTCCTCGGCATCCTGCTCTGCTTCGACCCTTTCCCCATGGACAGTGGGCGGGCGGACACCGATGTACATGGCGTTCCCGGCACCTTCGATGCCGATGTCGTAGTGGACGCGTTCGACGTCGAGGGCAACATGAACGCCCTCAAGACGAGCGGGCTATAGGTGATGGTCGGCATCCACAATGATTTGCTGGCGGACGGCCACCGTGTGCCTGGCATCGCGTCTGAGCCCACCGTGCGCGTCTTCTGCAAGGCCGGCGATTGGTACAGACTCACTATCATGAACGGCACCGTGTCCGTGTGTGTCTAGCACCAAATAACCCCTAGGGACGAGTTCCAGGTACGTACTCTACTGAAAGAAGATCAATCCATGCTGCATAGTTACAGATCCTTTTTATTTGCTTTTGGAGTACGATCAATCATCGGATTGAGCAAAAATTGCAGCACTTGAGATTGTTCGCAGCGCGGACAAATAGCATCTCATCCAGGGAGAGGCGGACCCCTATGCAAAAGATTAAGATATGCAATCAGCCAACCCTTGCAACACGGTATGCCCATAGCAGTCAGCTCATTGTAGACCTGAAGGCGATCGAGCAAGCGCTTTTCCTGAACAAGATCACACTGCAGCAGGAGAGGAGCAGCATGCTGCAGGCTGGCCTCGCGACCATCTGGACGGCAAGCACATGCTCAAGCACCTGGTTACTGTTTGCTTTTATCATCTATTCATCCTGTCACAAAACTCGTGATTGTATAGCTTTCAGCTGCCGTGGACTCCCCTTCTGCAACAAGGCAAGTCATTCATGCTGCAGATGCAGGCCGAAGCATCTCCCTCTTTACTGTCATTACTCTAGGAACGCTTGATCTCTGGATCTTCCAGGAATCGCTGGGACATGTCATATAAACCTGGTGTGGATGTCGTGAACCATGGCCTGATCAACGACAAGTAACATCTCATTAACTTGAGGAACGGAATGATACACGTGGAGATCAAATGGTGTGATTATTCTGTAGTACGTGTAGGACGTAGCTCAGTTCATCACAATCCTTTTGTGCTCGTGTGATGCATCTTCAGCTCGTGTAATGTTCCATCTGTAGCTGTTAGCTTAAAAATTATGACATCAATGTGCTGCCAAGAGGCGTATGATTGGCTTGTGAGTTGTTGCTATTACACTAAGCCAGATTCAACGATTACCCCTTCACTGTCAGATTTTAAAAACCGACAGTGATGACACGATTAAAAAAATAGCAAAAAAAAAAAAATCCCACAAGTCAAGCATATTTCCTGCAAAAATTTAAAATTTTGCAGCCAATGGGATTTGAACTTACAACCTTCCCCTCATCCATACCCTTCTCTACAACTAAACCTCATCATCACTTGTGTTTATGATTATTTTAGCTCCACACATACTATTATAAACCCAGTGTAAATTGATTGTTTAAGGTTGTAAACAAATTCAAATGAAAACGTTATCAATAACAAAGTTTTAGAATTTTTCGAGATCTACAACTTTTCTTTTTGTAGTTTCTCCATCCGAAGTCGTTTTCAAAATTTAAATTTTAAATTTGAAAAATTTAGACAGTACTTTTCCATAATAAGATAATTTCAAATAAAAAACTTGTTAACTACAAAATTTCATAACTTTTTAATATTTATAACTATTATTTTGGTCATTTGTTCATTCAACAAAGTAACAGTATCGTTTTTCATAAATTCTATATTTCTCTCATATGATTCTATAAGGTTTCATAAACTATAAGAGAGATATATAAAGTTTGTGAACATTGTTTATTTCACTTTGTCATATTAAAAAAATTAAAAAGTGTGAATTACAAAGTTGTAGATCTCGTCAAGTACTACAACTATAATATAAATATTCATCAAACATCACATAACAAACTTATGGAGTTTTTTTTTTCATATCTCGTCGAGTACTAAGATTATAACAAAAGTTCTAACAAACAAAAGCTAGTTTGCATGGCACAGTGTTAATGTGGCGGATTTATGAACCCTGTGGTCTCAGGCTCGAGCACCCGCATGTCTCTTTAAAATTTGTTTTTTTATATAACATCGGAGATTTGCTTTTTTGAAGAAATCACTTTCAAATTTTAATTTAATGCTAAAAATTAGAGAAGAATTAATCTGCAAATTTCGTTTTTGGAGGGTGATTTAATTTTTAAATAGATAATATCAGAATGGAGCTACGAGAAATACGACATTAAGTCATCGATAGTGAGATCACTAACCGGAGAAGTCACAGCAAACCAGGCTAAATGGCCCGTAACAGTGGAATCATACATAGACAACACGCCACATTTAGTGAAACAACAGAGCTCCTTCCATTGTGCAAAATTAGAAGATATATATGACACATCTGAACATTACGTGCTAATGGCCAATATTAAGATTTAACATCTCGTTCACCAACTTGGCCTGAAACATCTTAGTACAAACTGAGACCATCTCAGTGGATGCCTTATTTTCATTGATGCGAAGAAATATATGCAGGTCACCACTCGCACCCTGCACAATCAGACAGAAATCCATAACATGTAATGGTTGCATCTATTACCCTCGGTGGATCTCGTTAGCATGCAATTCTGGTTCTGATATACTTCACCATGGATTTCTCTCTATGAGCCTATTGACATCAAACAGAGCTGACAATCCTTCAGCTAGCGTAACAGAGTCTGGGCACATTAGAGCTCCAGTATGCTCCGTATTGAACTCAAGGAGATGTACACTCTTGGGTAGCCTGTACCAGTTATGACAAATGGAGAATTTAGAGGTGAACAAAAATGAATATAGAAAAGGGAACAATAAATGGTGCTTTTGCTATTTATTATGGTAAGGAAAGGTTTCAGATACAGCGTTTATTTTACACTTTCAGACACAGCGTCTGGCCTGCACTTTCAGATACTGCATCTTCTCTACTTGAATCCAATCAATCTAATGTTTTCAGTTGTCTTAATTAGAACACAAATTCACCAGCAACTGAGATAAATGTGCAGAGATGACCATAAGAAGCAAAAGCTACACTGAAGACTAGAGGAGCTACACTGAAGATTAGAGGAGCCTGCACACAAATGCCTAGCCTTTATGTAACTTGAGTTGTGCTTTGAAGCATCTACAGGAAATGTTTAAAAAGGTATTCGAAGCAAGTTGCAATATAAAAGTTACGAAACAAAATATAGAAAAGTGTGGTTTGAAGGTACAATCAGCTAGTGTACTGAGTGACAGTCTGAAAACCTAAAACATTGATCGGAACTAGTAGGATTTGTGACCTGGAAGTATGGCTTAAAATTGATAAGAACGTAGCTTTTCAAGCATGGCTGCGAATCAGAAATTGAGCAGCTCAATGAGTTTGAGCAAAACAATGAATTCATTCACCTGAAATTATGTAGATTACGATTGCGTTTCTTAACCATAAGCAGCAACTGTATTACTGTAAGACTGATTCGCATACATCAAACCAAGCAAGCATAATGCCACTTCAATGCATCACCATTCGGTAGTGGTGTCTGTACATATTGATTTTTTTTTTCTCTTTTGACTATTTTAGACAATGATGTGAACTTGGCATTCGATGCAACTTAAAAAGCAGAGTTTCTGATTGCATCTGCTGCTGGGTGTCAGGAAAGAGGTGGTGTTGATGATGGCCTTGCTTCAGTAAAACAGTCTTGGATACTAACTTCAACAATGTGAATGGACTACTGATGCTGGTTCTCAATGGAATCAATAAGCAGCTGATAATGTGTACAAAATCGGAATTGATAGGGCACACACCTTGATTGCTGATCAGGTAACGCGTCCACGGCTCGCCGCCGAGTCCCTGGCGCCGGATCCGCCGCTTCGTGGGGGCATGCCGTTGGCTAGGTGCCAGGGCTGCCGGAGAGACGCCGTGCGAGGGCGGCGGCGGCTAGGGCAAGACCGCGAGGGAGATGTCTATGTCGCGCTGTTGGGAGTTGCCCGGGCACAGGGGACAGGGCCACCGGGAGCAGGGAGGGGACGCCGCCGGCCGCCGGCCGCCGCTCGGCACTCGCGTCGGACGCAGGGCTGCGGCGCTCGAGAAGTCGCGTCGGGCTGCGGCCTGCGGCGCGTGCGTGCGTGCGTAGAACGGGGTGGGGGGCTGGGAAGTTGTGTAAAGACGTAAATACCCT
Source organism: Bothriochloa decipiens (assembly GCA_023333625.1). Taxonomy (NCBI): domain Eukaryota; kingdom Viridiplantae; phylum Streptophyta; class Magnoliopsida; order Poales; family Poaceae; genus Bothriochloa; species Bothriochloa decipiens. Next base: position 12,452,016 of record CM041647.1, on the reverse strand, counting down.
TACACAAATTAAATCAATAAAAATAAGTAATTTGTGGAGACGTTGGAAGCTATTGGCAGCTATTGAAAATTATTTCCAAGCATTGTAAAAGGGCTCTACACTTATATGGTTACTTCAGCAAAAACTCTAGCGTGGATAACAAGGCTGAAGCAGCCAACTCAAAAAAGATGCAGCACGCGGATGCTTCAGCCAACTCAAACATCCAAGTCATCAAGTGTGGCAAAATCCAAGTCCTGCACATCAAGTGTGGGAAAATCCAACTCATCCACTCTATATTCCAGACCTGTCGACACGTCCCTCTCATCCTGATCCCACGGAGGCAGCTGGTACCTGACATCAAGTGTGGGACGTCCGGGGTGCATGCTGACCGCGCCCCTGATGGCAGCTTCCGCAGCCTCCACCCTGCTCCAGGTGGCATCTTCTGTCCAGATTACTGCTTTGATGTGCTGTATTCTTGTAAGGTGCTTGAAGTTGAACTCAAAACCCATCTTGGACTCTGTTTCCTGTGCCCTAAAATTAAGATCTAACCTTCGGAGGAGCTCGGGCATTGCTTCAGGTAAGAACATCATCTCCAGGCCACCTCCGTAATGAATATTGGTGTAAAAGAACCCTTCAAGGCACCGAAATAATTGGCTACTGATGGTAAGCCGTTCATCAGGGGCATGGTCTACCTCTAACTTGCTAAAGAGCAGAGCAGGTATGCCCCCGATGATGCAGAGATCTTCCTGTTTAATCTTGAGAAATCCGAGTTTAAGATGGGTGAGATTAACAAGAGCCGCCACCTGCATTGGAAAGCGAGCCATCCGTTTTCCACATAAGTCAAGTTTGCGGAGACATGGAGCAGTGGAGCACAATAAATCAACTAGTTCTTCGCTCAGCAAATCACTATAGTCAATAATCTCCAGTGATTGGAGCCCATGATTACCCATCACAGAGACAGATGGCTTCACAGCTTCCTGGTACCATCCCATATAACTGAGTTGGTCTCTGCTAGGCATAACCGTGCTAAGCCTCTTCAGATTAGTTAAATGTCTAAGCGCTTCCACCAATTTTATGGAGGAAGTCCATTTACCCGATAACTCCTGTAAGGCTTGTAAATCTCCAATCTCATCGGGCAATTCTACAGAGCTTACAAGTAGACGCACCAATTTTTGCAAATGGCCTATGGACGATGGCAACTTTTTAACTTGACTACCACATATATCTAGTGTCTGCAGGTACTGCAGGTTCCCAATGTCCTCTGGAAGCTCAGTAACATGATAAGAACGGATGACCAAAAATTTTAGTTGCAAAAGGCTGCCTATATATTTTATGTGTTGGTTGCCAAGTTGGCCGGGATGATAAAAAACCAGTACTCTCAGATTATGCAGTTCATGCAGATGTGAAATTGCCTGCTCCTGCATTCGATAAAAAGTGATGGAACGAACCTGTGACCACTTATCCATAATCTTCTGTATCACTTCATCTCCCACATGTTCGTTTTGTATTGTGAGCCTGCGAATCTGGTGACCACTACCATTGTAGATTTGTCCTTCCACTATGCTAGCAAAATTCTCGTCATTTGACAGCGATACTATAAGCTGAAGCACCATATCATGCACTTGAAAATATATCACCCGGCCATCACGCTCAATGCCTGTTGGTATGATAAAGTTTCTGTTTACAAGCTCATTGAAGTAACTCTCGGAAACTTGATCCACTGTTTGACCTCTCTCTTCTGCGATGAACCCTTCAGCTATCCACCTCCATATTAGCCCCTCTGTCATAATCGTAAAATCCTCTGGATACATACTGAGATATAGCAAACAAGTCTTTAGATGGTATGGGAGATCATAGTAGCTAAGCAGAAGTATATCTCTCATTCCTTCGTGACTAAAAGCAGAACCAGTAGATTTGTACACTTGCTCCCATTGATCCTTGTTGGATTTCCCAGCAAGCAGGCTCCCGATAGTGATAATAGCTAATGGCAAACCATGGCACTTTTCAAGGATTCCATGAGACATTTCTTCTAAGTGAGGAGGGCAGGAAGAGTTGTCGCCAAAAACTCTCTTAAAAAATAATTGCTGGGATTGTTGGTCGCTTAGAGGTTGAATGTTGTGGACATATCCTGCGAAACTGGTGCAACATGATATGGCCACATTGGTAATTCTCGTGGTTGTAATTATTCTGCTGTTTAGATTGTTCTCAGGTAGAGCAGACTTCACAAGTTTCCATGCTTCTGTGCTCCAAATATCATCAACAATAATTAAATACCTACAAAATTGAAACAAATGTTAGTATTGAGATAAAGTAATATGTCTACCTTTGTTTTGCCACCGAACAGTGCATAGTTCATTAGTCTAAATTCTCATAAAACACCAGCGCATCGGACATCAAACAGCAAAAGGCATTCGTCGTCATCACACAAACTAGAGGATCCTTCTAGTTTCTCCAGGTTTACCCCAATGCATTCTAGTCAATATATTTCACCATCCACATTTCATAGTTTGATTTCCATAATTTTCAAAACTAGAATTAGATTCATATAACTACAATATTTGTAAAAAGATGTCATAATAATAAGATAGTAACTTCAAATACGAGTTCAATAATGGTGGCAAAGGGTGAAAAGAAGCTCAGTATCAAGTTTTATACCTCCTCGTCTGGTAAAATAATAATATTAATAACATAGTTTATTCATGTATTAAAAAATTGTACCCAAGGTATAAGAGAACTTAGAGGGATAAATCAGGCTGGCAAAAAATCACTGAAAACCACAAACCGAACCAATGTTGGTTTCGGTTTCGTCTTGGATTTTTTGTCGCAGGAAGTTGTGTGTTTGCATGGCAAAACCAAACCCAAACCCGAAGAAACCAAACTGCCCTGTGCGAGCCCAGCATGCACCAGAGCGGCCACATTGGACTCGAGGGCTTGGCAGTCCTCACCCTGACATCGACCCCGATGGAAGATAGATCCCTAACCCTAGCTATCTAGCATGGAGCCATGGACCGTGTAGGGTTTAGGGTTTTAAACCGGAAACCAAATATAAAAAAAAACGACAACTATTTCATCGGCTTTCTATTTCTAGTCAACCTATCGGTCTGTACCTAAAAACCGAAACTAAAGTTTCAATAAACCAAAAAAACCCGAACCCAATTTTCGATTAAAACTGAATGCCCAAACCTGGACAAGTGCTGGTTTGTATTAAATTATTATTGCAGAAATTCAGTATATATTATATAGGTACTTTCCAGTTATCAACCAGATTTTATTAATCATGCTATGCTAGCCTCTGAGTAGGAAATAAAGTGAGAGCACAAACATATTCAGTATTATCTCTTGATCTTTCCTAAGAGCTTCATAGTACATATACTATAATTACAGGACGATGCAGATACATACCTCTTATCTTGTAAGAATGTTCTAAGATTGTCTATTAGTTGGCGCTCGTCATCTGATGGGTCGAAAGGACTCCGTAGGTCTTTGTGCATACTAGCGAGTAACTTGGCAACATTAGGATTCCGTGAAACTGGTACTAAACATGAGCGATCAAATTGTCCTTTGATTTTTTGGTAAACTTGGTTCGCAAGAGTTGTCTTGCCAAGACCTCCAAAACCCACAATAGATACAACTTTGAGTTGATGTCCACTGTCATCATTCTTTAGGAACTCAATGATCTTCTCCCTTGGACCATCAATCCCAACAAGTCTCTGTGCTTCCTCATATAGTGATGGCAGCCGAGGATCGATTTGAACAACCTTGCTACAATTAGTTGCCTGGTCATCATACTTGTACCTCAAGCGACGGTCACTTTCTTCCTCTACACGGGCCTTGAGTTCATCAATTAGGTTAGCAATCTTGCGGCGTGACCATATCTTTTCAATCTTGATTGCTGTCTTTTTTATGAGGCTAGCTTTAGCACCACCTTTGCGCATCTTGTGCATGAAGAGGTCGATACAGTCTTCAATGTCATAGCTGAGCTCCCGCACCTTGCTTCTCCAATCCTTGAGCTGCTCATCCAGCCTCTCCTCGTTGTTGGCCAGCTTCACAAGCAGAGTCTGCATGCTGCTCAGCTCGTTCCTTAGAAAAACGATCTTGGCCTTCACTCCTTTCTGAAGCTTGTACTCCCCTTCGATCAACCGTGAGAGCTTTGGAAGCAGGGTGCTTATCACACCTGTTGAAACACTCACTATAGCACTAACCATATTGATCTCCTCGGTATGTTTACAATTACAGACGATGGCTTTGGCTGTAGATGCAAATGCAAGTGTCTGTGGATGGTTGTTGAGTTTTATAAAGGAGGTGTTGCGAAAGTTGCAATGACGATGGCGACGATGGAAGCTTTGTTAGGATTGACCGAGGTAGTATAGGAGCCTTGGCTTTGCTCTGTCCGTCCATTATTTTGATCGTTGGGAAGTTTAGTATTAAAATTTAAAATAAACTTTCTTTTGGCCTGTAGTAGTTGGAGCCCATCAATTGTTTTTTTGCCCATACGAACCAAATTATCTAACCCATTTGATCCAATGGCCCATCATCCCCACCTGCAAACTCCTCTGTTCATGTGCATCTCTAACGCGTGGCAAGCCCTCTCCTGACCCCTGCCAGCGGTGAGCCATCTATCTACCTTGTCGAACCTGCCGCTGTCACCACAGCCTCGTTTTACATCTCCAATGCAGGACAGGTTATTCAGAGATCCTGTCTTTTTTTTTCGACTAGAGATCCTGATCTGTCATTAATGCTAGAATACAGTATGCAATCCATCAGTTAGTCTTTGTCAGCATCGTTCAATTGCATGGCCAGATCGTGTGACTATTACAAGAAACATGCCATTAGTAGGTATTTGAGGCTCCTAAGAACTTGCCCCCATTCAGAAACTAGGTGGATTCCCCACGCATTGCCGCGGGTACGACGGAAGAATATAAATGGTTTAAAGAGTTAACTTATAAAAGACACCATGGGGTGCTACCAAATTAAACTTAAAAGACAAATTTTAGACGAACCACACTTCCTAATTTGCTAATAAAGTGGCCTTGAAGATCTATGTACATGAGAGATTTAACTGAGTCGCATATATACATATATAATATACTGGGTATATAACTATGTATATGCGGTATATGGAAATACCTTATACCTCTCAAAAAGAAGGAAAGGGTTCTATATACACAATCACAGTATGCAGGCACAGGCGAAGATGCTAGACCAATCTATATTATGGAGCAGGTGCCCAACGGAGAGTACTAATCGTAGTCGTACACGACGCCTTAGGAGACGGCGGCGGCTGATAGGTTAGTAGTACCGGTTGTACGCTATAACATCAACACAACATCGGCGATGGGTACGGCTTGATGTTGATGGAGTCGATGCCGTCGCCGGCGATGGCCTTGGAGTCAACCCCGCCCACGGCCGCCACCAGCGCCATGGTCGTGGACCGACACTTCTCAGCATCGCCATGCAAGCAAGAATGACTCGCTCTCGATTGGATTAACTCCAGCAACAAAGAGCAGGACGATGCAGCCTGTAGGTTGCAGATGGACGCGTTGGTTTTTGTAGGCGTAGCGTAGACCGATGGAGTTTGGAGGTGGGGAGATATAATAAATAAAAAGTCTCTTTGAATCATGCTTGGTGTGGTGCCGAGAACTGAAGAGACAGGAAGGAGACTGCTTGGAGGCAGTTAGAACAACGATTTATATGTGCATGCATCGAAATGATACGGTTGCTGCTTTGGTGCCGCACCTTCTATCTCTTCTCGGGTGCAGGTTAGTGGGGTAACGATGGTTCATTTCTAAAGTAACGTACGGCCGCTCAAATGCTCACTCGTTCTTTACATGCAAACCTCATTATGGCAAGTGGAGCTGAAGAGGTAAAGGACTTGAGATTATGGTTTGGGAGAACATCCGTGAGTGGATGGGAATTAAGAGTTGAGTGGGAAAACATTGGTGGAGTTTAATAGTGGCACAATTCAGCACATGACGTGGAGGGAAGGCGTTTACAAAATGAATAGTAACTGATTTAGTGGGACCTACATGATGATGTGGCTTAAGGAGGTGTCAGAGAAATAGGCTGGTGGGCATTTGCTTTATAGGTTTTATAGATACAGGTTTTCATTTTGGTCGGCAATGAGAAGGACTAGCGTTCGTTTCATCACCGAAATTATTTGTGATTGAATGATACAGCTCCTGCACCAGCTCGTCAGATATCTCAGCGTTGAGGTATGCACGGAGGTGAGCTCAGGGCGCGTACCATTGGCCGGGAGTCGAATCCAGGTCGTGACGACCCCAGACTCCCCATCCAATGGAATCGATGCTTCACGGTGCCCATGGGGCAAATCAGTAGAGGCCGCAGCTGCCCGAGTCTGGGTCGCTGATGAAGACGCGCGCGGAGAAGATGCCGGGCTGGTGGAGCGACGGATCAATCCCAGTGGCGGAGCATCTTGTACACCTCCGTCTTCAATTTTTGGACGACCGCCTCGACCTCTGGGCGCCAGGTACCGAGATCGGTGGCACGAGGTCGAGAGACTTCAGAGACGACGATGGAGGACTCCAGGTACCCCACACGCTTGTTGACGGCAATGTCGTGGGCGACGAGCTTGCGGTCGAGATCAGCGAACCGGTGCGCCCACTTATCGTCCTGCTCCTCGAAGCGGCGGCCGACGTCATCCTCGTCGTCCCTGGACTTCTGGATCTCCTGGGCCAGGATCAGAGTCGGCCTGCTTCTCTTCCAGATCAGGTAAGCCTGGGGTAGATTGGTGGAATGGTGGTAACATTTTTCATATTTAATCAGGAGAATTGTGATGATCCATATATGAAGGACTGGATAGGCGACCAGAGGGGGGTTGAATGGGAGTCTCAAAATTTCTTTCGAAACTTTCGGGTCCTCGACTCGACAAACACCCCAAGAACCAAACACACAAGCCGGTAGTGACCACGATCCTATTGAGAGGGTGGATGTTCTGTAGGAACACAGCGGGTCACTACAAGAACCAAAGAACAACCCCGAGAACCAACAAAGACCGAACAAGACCGACTCAAAAAATTCAGCTTCTCTGCAAAGGGGCGGACTGTCCGTGGTCCTGAGCCCGGACTATCCACAGGTACAAACAGGTTTTGGACAGAAAAACTCAGATGACCAGCGGACTGTCCGGTTTGTACGCCGGACTGTCCGTGATTCAAAACTCCAAAAATGAACTTCTGAGACAGACTTTGGACAGCTGCTGCTGAACACCGTCAGACTGTCCGCGGTTGTGACCTCGGACTGTCCGCGAGTCAAAATCCCAGAAACTCAACTGGAAGTCGTCAGCTCGGTTCCAGACAAGAGGAGTCCTGGACTGTCCGCTGTCTGACTGGCGGACTGTCAGCGCTCACTCAACAGATCGGCTGCGAAAGCCACTGGGTCGAGCTTCTGGCCGTCGGACTGTCCAGGGTTCAGGGCCCGGACTATCCACGGTAGCAGACAAAAATGCCAAGTCAGCAAAGTGAAGAACTCGACTGGCCAAAACCTGACTCGTGGACTGTCCGTAGTACAAAGGCCGGACTGTTCGCGCCTCTCCAGAAAATCGCCTGAAAATCGCCTTTCACCAAGAATTAACCCAATTTCTCTCGAATCAAAACCAACTGTAACAAAATTTGGAGGGATTGTTCCTCATGCAGTAGAAAAAGAATAATGGCCCAATTCAAAAAGAGTAGGGAGAAATAGCAAAGGAGGTGAAAACCGACCAAGAACTCGCCATGAACACAAAACCGTTCCGATCTACTTGCTCATGAGGAATTAGCTAAAATCCTTCGGTGGGATTGCTCCTCAAACATCATAGCTCGAATCAACGCAAGAAACACGAAGTTAAAACACCAAGAAATGAAGAATCCGAGCTCAAAACATAGAGGGGGAGAGGGATCTCGGGATGAACAAAGATGAACACAAAATCAATCACGTGAACTCCATGAATCCAAAAGCCCAGAGGGCACGAGCACACTACGGGGGTGCTCTTCCCACGAACAAACGCTACAAAGTTTGTAGTAGACCTCACACACTCAGAAAGACTAGAGACTGGGAAAACCCTAGGATGAACAACTGGAATGGGAGAGATGAGGGGATGGGTGCCCCTTCATCCTTATTTATCTGTCTTGGGCTTATTATATATTCCCAGAATGCCCTTGGTTACACATGAGTTGAACCACTTAGCTTCAAGGGCATAATGGTCCAACTTTTTGGATTCCTTGATCCGACGGCCACCACGCCTTCTCACCGGTAGCCTCGCTTCAAAGCAATCTCCCTGATGCCACCACGTGCCGTCCGTCCGCATCGGGACATCCGCCTGGGTTTTGAGGCCCAAACCCGCGAAACCTGTCGCCGATGGTTTTGAAGCCAAACCACCAAACCGTCACCGATGGTTTTGAGGACAAACCACCAAACTGTCCGTGAGTAGCGTACCGCATACGCATCCCCCACTGTGTACACTTGCGCTTGTTGATGTTCCAAGTGTCAGCCACCGCGGCTGGCCACCCGGCCGTTTGGTCCCTCGGTCCAAGCCTGGTGTCTGCCCTTCACCGCATCCGGTCCATCGGCACGGCACGCCCTACTTGACCTTCTCCCAACCGCTGCCACCGCATCCGGACTCTACACCTGCACATCATGAGCCAAGAGACACCATTTTGACACATAACCCTATGCTAGGGATTAGAAGAACCACCGAAACCAACCTCCAACCACAAGTGTTGGACATGTTGACAATCGCTCATCACACACAAGGGTGCTACACAATGGTTATGTAAAAAACATGTGTTTGCAATCTCCCCCTTGATGAGTGCATTGTCAACACCAACACAAAGCCAGAGAAATCCCACTCAAATGACCAATGCCAAAGAAAAGCTCGAAATGGGTCACCTGTAATGAGCAAAGCAAAGAGCATGAACTCAAAACCACTTGAAATAACTAGACCCTCAAGACAAAGGCAAACGGCTCAATGCGTCTAGCAAAATGTGCAACTCCCCCTTAACAAGTGCATCAACCTTCACAAATGTGCAACTGCCCCTTAACAAGTGCATCAACCTCACAAATGCAACATGAATGCACACTCTGGATTTGTGAAATCATTCTCCCCTTGTTGACAAAAGCACTTATCAAGCTCACAAGATAGCAATTTCCCTCAAATCATGCTATGAAATGCACAAGATATACAATGCACATGTACAAAGCTTTAGGGGTATATCAAGTTGACTAAGAACATGTTCAAGTTGGTACGACATATGAACCACAAAAGGCGCAAGACATGGCCAATGCTCAAACTAATCAAAATGAGATGAAATATGAATCATAAGCATTTTGTGACCAATTTTGAGCATCACTTATAAAAGGGTGTTCACCAAAGAGAGTAGCACCTAGTAAATGTAAGCAGAAGATCAAGCTAGTGCTAGCACATGTTTACGAAAATGAACTACCCCATATAACGATCATACATCATGACTCAAGGTCGCTCTTAACACTTGTGACATAAAACATTGATCAGAGTGAGCAGCAGTTCACAAGGTTACTTGAGACATGTGTATGTGAGAGGCTCATAAACTGTCCGCCGATATCAAAATTTTCTTTTTAAGTTGTATTTTTATCATATTTTTCAACCATGCTGAGTTCATCCCTTTGTGAAAATGGGAAGCCGTCTCGTCACGAGTGGTTGTGGACTGCACTACAATGCAGTCATAGCTTAGCTTTAGATTTCAAGTTTTAGCACAAAATGATTAAGAGTTCCAAGCTAAGCATATGATTTAAGAAACATGAGACATAGAAACTTAAGTGTACATATGAAAGAACATGGACCTCAACACATCCTACACATACTAGTTGTAGTCTCAAATGGTGAACAATTTTTAGGTTTTAATGATTATTATCAAGTTCACATTTAAAAAGTAGGCTTAGCTCATAACATGTATCATGGTGATCAAAAGGAGCCTAAGCTGCTATTACCAACATGTATCCATAAGGCATACCAACAAGAGCATAAACTTGATCAACAAGATATACACATGAAGCTCAACATGGGAAATATGATACATGATGCCGTGAATGCAATATGATACAAAGACAAAAGCAAAAGAAAGAAAAGAAGACTATAATACAAGAACCAAAGTGACCCACAACTAAAAGGGGTAGCACACTCCCAACTTCCCTCGCAAGTGAGCAAACTGGGCTTGGTCGAGAGGCTTGGTGAAAATGTCAGCTATTTGGAGTTCGGAGCGGATATGCTTCAAGTCTATGGTTCCCTTCTCATAATTGTCTCTCAGAAAGTGATGCCTCACCTCAATGTGCTTTGTTTTGGCATGAAGCACTAGGTTTTTGGCTACACTTATGTCACTAGTGCTATCACAGAAAATGGGCACTCGAGTGTATTCTAGGCCAAAGTCTCTCAAGGTAGCAACTATCCAAAGCAACTGAGAGCAACAAGAAGCAGCAACAACATATTCAGATTCATAAGTGGACGTAGCAACAGAAGACTGCTTGCGAGAGGACCAAGATATAAGAGATGAACCCAAAAACTGACAAGTTCCAGAAGTTGACTTTCTCTCAACACGACAACTCGCATGATCAGCATCAGAGTAACCAGAAAGCGAGAGAGTAGAAGCGGTCGAGTAACAAATACCAAGCTCAGGAGTAAAACATAGTTACCTCATGATCCTCTTGATGGATTGGCGATGAGAAGTGCATGGTGAAGACTAGAAGTGCGCACAAAGACAGACCGTGAACTAGATGTCCGGCCTTGTCGCCATCAGGTACAACAATGACCTGATCATGCTGTGGTACTCCTTTTGGTCCACGGGTTCTCCTTTAGGATCAGCATCCATCACCATCATAGTCGCCATGGGCATCGAAAGAGGCTTGGCCTCGCCCATGTCAAACTTCCTCAGTAGGTCCTTGGTGTACTTCCCTTGGTGCACAAACTTCCCATCCTTGGTTTGCTTGATTTGTAGCCCAAGGAAGAACATCAACTCACCCATCATGCTCATCTCAAATTCTCTGCTCATCAAATCAGAAAACTTCACCACAAGGGCGTGTGAAGAGCCACCAAAGATTATATCATCCACGTAAATCTGAACAATGAGAGTATCTTTGCCTTGCTTGAGGAGAAACAAAGTCTTATCAACTGAGCCCATGGTAAAACCCTTCCCAACCAAAAAGGACTTCAACCTTGCATACCACGCTCTAGGGGCTTGTTTGAGACCATACAAGGCTTTTGTGGAGCTTGTAGACATGGTCTGGGTGCTTAGGATTCTCAAAACCAGGGGGTTGCCTCACATACACTTCCTCTTCTATGTACCCCTTTAGAAAAGTACTTTTCACATCCATCTGATATAGCTTGAACCCCTTTGAAGCTGCATAGGCTAAAAGGATCCTAATGGCTTCTAAACGAGCAACAGGAGCAAAGGTTTCCTCAAAATCTATCCCCTCTTTCTGGCAAAAACCCTGAGCAACCAACCTAGCCTTGTTCCTAACTATGACACCATCCTCACTCTGCTTGTTCTTGAACACCAACTTGGTACCTATGGGATGACACTGTGGAGGTGGTGGCACTAGGACCCAAACTTGGTTTCTCTCAAAGTTCTCTAACTCCTCATGCATGGCATTGATCCTATTAGCGTTAGACATATCATGTCCAATATCTATGGGCTCAAAGTCGGCAACAAAAGCGGAATGTGCAAAATGAGAGATGTGATAGGACTTGTTGTGAGTGAGTATGCTCATTGAGGTTATCGATCATGGTTTTAGGAGGATGATGTGCTGAATGTGCAAAGGCATCGTCCTTGATGAAGTAGCCCCCCTAGTAGTAGCAGGAGCTCCCTCGGGTGCAAGCGAGGGAAACTGGTTGTTCGGCCCCCATGATGTTGAAGAAGAAGGATCAGGGCCACGAAAAGTCATAGTCGTCGCAGGGTCTGTTGGCGTAAAAACATGACTCCTCACGCCAACAGTCCTCTCGCAAGCTAGACAGACCAGAGCGTGAGTGTCTCCCCGATCCCCGCGGCCTTCTTCCAGCAGATGATCCAATCGATCGAGTCCAAGGCGTGCCAGTCAATTTGACCCTAAAATTGACAAGGTGGAAAAATAGTCAAATTATGGAACCTGCCGGTGTGATTCCAGACAGTTTCTCATATATGGCTAAATAGCCGATTTGATCGGGGCATTGACTAGAGAGTCAACATCCAACATGCATTGATAGATAAAATTGAAAAATAAGCATGCATAAGTAAAGAAATCATTCATGGCATGGTGCTGATGAATACAATAGAAGAAAAACATAACCATTCATGATACATGCTATAAACAGTAAGGAACTAACTAAATCGGCTATTTGGATACACATGAGAAGAACATGACTATTAGCTGATTTAGTCTATCCAATACAACAATGTGAAAAGATTCTACATGTATACAAGAATCTAAACATGACTAACAGATCTACCAAGCAAGCTTCACAAACCAGCTTGTCTAAAAGATACATGTATACGATGTCATGGGTAAAGCCTTTGGTGAATCGGCTAACTTTGCCGATACCAACATGAGAACAAACTAGGTGCATAAACAAATCTTAACACAAACGCTATTAACCTACCTAATCTCAGTGAGATCGATAGCGTTGCAGCCACTTTCAACTAGACAGGGTAAACAAGATCTATCTTAAGACTATCTACACCCTAGAACACGCACATGTCACGAAAAAGATTGATAAAATCTAGATAATGCAAGCACGAGACTGATCATCAAAGCAGTAAGATCTAACATAAAGAGCATTGATGACAATTGAATCTATAAAGATATAAGCCAAATCTACCAATCTTGATTGAGCAAAAGATATTGTTGCAATAAATAAATAACAATAAAACTAACAACATCGATAACTTAATGAATCTACTAAATTTGTTGGATCTAGCAGAGCCAATAACTGGCTAAGGGTAACTTAATGAATCTATCAGGTTGCTAAGCCTAATAGAGCCGATAACTAGCCTATGATAATGCATACAATAGGTGTTCGAGCCGGCCCTATCAAACAATAACATAAACTGTCAGCAAGTGCTGATGCATAGATAAGAGGTCGAGTCGGCCAAATCAAGCATAAATACAAGCCCTTTGGCCATACTAATGGTTGATAGGAGGTCGAGCCGGCCCTATCTAACAAGAGTAAAAGCCATGATGGTAACTTACAGCAAACCAGAGGTTGAGCGGTCGATGCAGTCTAGCTTGTCAAAGAAACTCACCGAGATCCTAGGAAAACTACGGGTTTGGTGTCCGGAGCCGAAAAAGGTTGTATTGATTGCTGAGAGAGTTTACAAGGTGCTGGGGCTTACATATTTATACCCTGGGCTTTGACTGAGTCCTAACCTAATACGACTTGCAAATAAGGAAAAAGACTCGATAACTGCCTAATCTAAATAACTTGGGCCCTACTATTTTGCCATGTAGAGTCCCACGTCATTGACACGCCATCTTTTGTCTTGCCGGATCGGAGTCGATGTGGTCCGTGTGCATCTCCAAATAGTCGATTCTAGCTTAGCTGATTCTCCTTAATTTAGCTGATTCCCCAATATTCGGCTGTTGTCAGCATTTTGCCAATTCCACCAGCATCTTCTATGAGAAGCTCTATCTTCGTGCCTACCAATCTAAATTTTGGTGCAAACACATGCCCCAATTTTGGAATGAAAATGGTTTTATTCCAAAATTCCTGGTTTTAATTCCCAATTGCTCCCAAGATCTCCGTCTCGAATACCCTGTGGTGCCGAGTTTCAGCCCTAACCAACAAGAGACAAATTTTCTTCAATGGCGGCTTCAATTCCTGAGCTTCGGATGGCAGCTCCAGACCTCATCCCATCGGTAATGCTAGATTTCCCTCTTTAACTCTCTGTACTCCTTCTTCAGCTACCTCAGCTTTGTCTTTTACAGGAATCCCATAATAATTGCTCATACCTATCTCCCATCATACTTATTATCTGGGTCCCATGGGTAGTGGAAATCCAATTGATTTCATTACTGAGGAAACCCAGCAATTTCCATTCAAATTTGCTATTGTTAGCACCAATCCGTGGATTAATGCTTTTAGGAACTGGCCCCATATTCCAGTTGGATGGCAAGATGGGTTCCTGAGGGTAAGAGAGAAAAAGGGCAAAACTCTGGTAGATGCAGAGATTCATTAATGTGTCACTCTTTCTCTTTCAGATATGGAGAAAAATGAGTCCATGCTATCAGCTGTGTCATACTTTTGGTCCAATTCTGCCAGTGCCTTCGTATTCGGTCATGGACCAATGACAATCACACTAGCTGATGTTTATATGCTGATTGGATTAAAAATCACTAGTTCAGTTAATCCCCATGACTTCTTAGGTAAAGGCCATAAATCCTTGGGTAAAATTTCTGAGTTGAAGACCTGGCCTGCTTACATTAAGCATTTTTCGAAGACCACCACTTCTGTGGATGAAAAGGAACATATTGCCTTTCTGAACATGTGGCTTGAAAAATTCCTTTTTTGTGGGACAGCTCTTGGGCCAACCCTTAACAACAAAGCCTTGGCAGAAAGGCTATCTATTGGGGATAAAATTTAGATGGGTAAACTACTCCTGGGTGTTTTCTACAGCATGATGCATAAAGTATCAGCAAAACTCTTGACACATGAGAAAGTGGGTCTTGTTCCTGGTCCTTGGTGGTTGCTCCAACTCTGGTTGAATTTATACATGCACAAATTTCTAAGGCCTGATCTCAGGGGACTGTTCTTTCCTAACTTTGATCACCTGGAATGCTCTGAGAAACCCATCATAAGAAAGAGGGGATGCACCAATTATGGTGAAGCATCTTCTTCTTACTCCATTAATCTTTCCAGAGGAAAATTCTTCAAATTATTCTATAGAGGTTTTAATGAAGAATCTTTGATCTGGCTACCATATGTTGAAGATCAGGAAAACAACTTGCACTTGCCAGTAGACTTTAGATTTGATACTGAAGAACTAGATAAAGTTGCTACAGGCATTCTCAACTGCTTCATCAGACCTTATGCACTCCCGATGAATTTTAGACATGGCCGAAGCAAACTTCCAAATGACCCTGAAACATCTCCTTCTTATGAATTCTACAACCCAAGCTTCTCTACCTGGCAATTCAGCCTTGGACAGCTTCCTCCTTTCCTTTTCTTTGTAAATTGACTCAAACCAAGATAAGTACTTAGTAATGCTTTGAAGGCAATGAAGGTTTTTAATCTTGGGTTAGATCTTCCCACATTCAACATTCATCGATGGATAAAGGTCAAGGACACACATCTTTCATTTGATGGACGGTGGAATGAATGGAAGGCACATTTGTTCTACAAGGCTGTCCATCCATTATGCAAGGAACTGGACCCATCTTATGAATCAGAAGGAGAGGTGAATTTTTTTCCTCTATTTATTCTTTGCCATTTTCTATAAACTAACACCTGCCATGTATCAGGATGAATCATGGGAAGCTCCAACCACTGATAGGAAGAATAGACCTATGAGTGACTCGAGGCCTTGTCCAAGGGCCAGATTAGGTTCTGATGCCCCCTCTTTAAAAACCTTCATGAATACCTATGCTGCTCATCTTCAACCCAAGAAATGGAAAACTGCAACTGCCAAAGGTTCTTCAGGAGAAGTCAAGAAAATGAAGACTAGATCATCCAAGGTGTAACCAATTTTCTTTTTCAAATCCAAAACTAATTGATTGACACCTTTCTTTTAGACAACCTAGGATGACAACTCTCCTCCTGTGACAGAATCCCCTCAAGTTCAGCTTATAGAAACAGAAGGTGGATTCCAAGGATATCTGAATTTCTCCACAAATGGCTTATTCTGACTGAAATTTGAAATAGAGTAACAACACTGAATCTCCTAGAATAGGGCTCTTGGCCAGTCAAGCCATTAACTGTCCGAGCCAAAATCAATCTGAAGGTGAAACCTTTTATTTTGAATCTATTTCAATTTTAGCTTTCCTAATATCTTATTTTAGGGTCTAAAGATACAACACCTGAAAACATTGATCCTCCACCATCTTCTGATCATGTAGCTTATGATCAGCCGAGCCCAAAAGAAATTGGTGAAGTATCATTGGCTATTCTTCATAAAAAGGTAAACTACTATCTTTCCATTCAGAATGATCAAGTTAATTTTCTTCTGACACCTACATTGTATCAGGCCTCCTCTTCTTTGTTACCAGACTATGGCATAGACATCTCTAATTCTTTGATGAAGAAGAAGTATCTTCTCTCCTTCTTGATCGAGATATTCCGACTGCATCATTATTGGATCAGTTGAAAGACATTCTGCCTTTCCTTCAAAGCATGACAGACCTAATTCAGAACTCTCAAACTGTCAGTCAAATCATTAGAGAGGTTAAGGATTCTCTTCCCTCAGACCTTCTGGGACCTCTTTCCAAAATTTTTGATATCAACATTGAAACCCCAAGGGTGAAGAAGGCTCAAGACATTATTCATAAGCACACCATTTTGACAGAGAAGAAAGCCTCAAATGTGGAGACTGTCAAAACTTTGAGCTCTTCTCTAGAGAATCTTTAGAAATCCACAGAAGATATAAGGCCCACTCTTAGTGATCATTAGGTCAGAAAAGCTGAATTGGAGAAAGAGCTTCAGGAGGTAATTGCTGCTATAAATCAGAAGGAATCAGCCTTGGTCCCTATTACAAGCAGCATGAAGCTGAAGAGGAAGGAATTGGCTGAATCAGCTCACACAGGCAGGAGGATCATGAAAAACCTGAAAACTCTCTCTGCATCCTTAGCTGATAATGAAGCATTATTAGCCCAAACTGATTTGGCCAGGAGGAATGCCTTTGATGCATTGAAGAGCTTCTTTAAATTATAATTTAGCATTCTTGTTACAGTCCTTTAAATACTCTGAACCTTTAGCGTCACCTGACAATGCTACCTTGTTTTCTGCATTTAACCGATCTATGAATTCCCAATTTGAGTATTGATGGATGTCTCTTCCTATTCTGCCTTGTTAGCTGATTGCTCATCCCGATTCATTCCTCTGACTGACCTAAATAGTACAAAATAACAGGCCTTTCGAGAAAATGCCTGGGACTAATTTGACTGGCCACTCGATTACCTACCCCAACAGTGCTGTAATTAATCATAGGTATCTGATTGACCTTGATACATGCCCCCAGGCTATAGGCTGATATATTTGCAAGTTGCATGCATCCTCTGCCCCTCTATCTTCAAACTAGCAAAACCTTTTTCCTCTTCCAGGAAAACCCCAGCCTTCAAGCAACGACCATGGTGGGCCATGACCTTGGTAAGCGCCCGATGGAGGAAGAGGAGGTGAACTCTTGCCGCATCGTTCATCCTCATGTCAGGTAATCCACTTTTCATTGATCAATCCTTCTGTTCTTGAATCTAATCTATTAATTCACAGGGTGGAAGGCAAAGGTGCATCCAATGTCGCTGCTCTGCCGACAGGGTCTAGAGATTCTTCTATAGGATCTGAATCCTCTACGGGGTCTGCCAAGGTCTTTGCAGCATTGTATGACCGCATCTATAAGGAGCAGATGAAGATGGAAGCATGCTATGATGAGACCGTCAAGGAGTTGGCTCGGATGTAGAGTATCCTCGCTGACTTCCAGGCTACACTCCAGATGGCTGAGCTGAGGGCCGAGATGGCCGTCAATCGGCAAATCGCTGTCGATACCTGCGTCGCAGGTGAGTACAATGCTTTTTTAGCTATTTTGATTCTTGGTGTGTTCTGATGACTAACCTCCTTGCTTGATTCCTCAGACCTCACGAGGCGCTTCGAGGAGCTTCAACTCACTGGGAACGCTGCCGCCACTGTGCATGCCCAGGGGAGACTGTCACCCAGAGGTTGGAGACCGTCCACGCTAGGGGTGCACGAGGTGGCCAATCAAGGTGTCATCACAGGCATCCTTTGCTCTGGCCGCCGTTCAGCCGCACACAGTAGAGATATGACCTACCATGATGAACTATTTTTGTCACGGTAGGTGCGATATTTGTCACTATTTCAGTTCTGTGATGAATCTGTGACCAAAATGCCACCATTGCAGAACTTTCGTCACACTTATGTAGTTATGATGATTCTAAAATAAGCGTCGCCAAAGAGTGTTTCCTATGACCAAATGGTGACCGTCATAATGGTGCTTCCGTATGCCTACAAGACGACCGTTAGGCGCCTTGGTGGCTATTAGGCTGACATGGCGTGCTCTACTTCTTCCATGTTTTAGGTTCTCATAGGACCACGCGTTAGGTCCCTGTTCACCCACGTGTCACTTTCGTATTGGCATAGGTTTCGTGTTCCTATTTGCCCACTTGTCTGTGCCTCACTGGACCATCTGTCGATTTTTTATTTGTCCACATGGCCATTTGACTTTCGACTAGTTGTCACTTTTTGCATCAGTCCATGTTTGGCTTATTGATTGGGACACGTGGTGAGACAATTTCCCTTCACGTGTCAGGTATTCAGGAGCCCACGCGTTGAGGCCTGGTCATTATACGTGTAGACCACCTGTTCGGCCATGTGTCGAGCTTTTGTTTAACCATGTTCGCTGCCCCGGTTCATCCACAGAGGAAATTTAGTTCATCACCAAAGTAATTCCAAAATGTCATATTAACCATTTCAAAAACATCACATAAACCAATTAACATCACACATGAACGTTACATAAAGCAATTAACATCACATGTTAGCAGCAAGCCACTGCCAGTGTTTCAATAGACATGTCCAGACATCAAACTGAAACACACCGGCACACAAGTGCACACATCAAACAACAAATGTTTATGGCATCAAGGCCACGAAAGCAGAAGGCCTATAGTTAATTACCAGAAGATTTGGATGCCAACAATTCATCACAAAACTTCATCTGCTCTTCATGTCGTCTCCTGTATTCCTCAAACTCCATATAAGTCTTGTCTGCTTTCCTCTTCAGTTCATCCAGTCACTCAACAAGGCCACCACAACTTACCTATTCCTCAAAAATCTATTGTCAAAGGACCCTCTTCGCTAATGTCTCCGTCCTGGTGGACCCTGCCCGGATACCAGCATTCTTCAGAAAAGGGATGTTGCGGATGTGTGCCTGTGACACATTCTTGCCTTGGGAGTCACATATGACCTTGCAAACAACATCAACAATAGCCATTGCTTCCTATCCTTCACCAACACGGGCTGCTAGCAGGCTTTCCATAGCTACCTGTGAATATTCATACATTGAACATTTGGTTATAGATAGTGCTAGAGGTCTTTAACTGAAAACACCAAACATTGATTCATAACTAATGCATAGGTCTTCCTTAGCATTCTGCTGATAGAGAATACATAAGCATAATTCATTTGTAGAGATCAGCCTAGATCCAACAGAGATTACATAATCACAATGTAGAGGTACCATATAGATTGGGATAGACTTGCAAATTTCAAGGAAAGCAAATCAAGGTGCTTACAACAGCTTCTCTTGCAGCATCGCTAAGGCCTTTCCTCTTACTAGTATGGAACCGCTTGAAGACTTTCATAGCATTAACATGTCCATCAAGTCCACCAAGTTGTTCATCGAGTCTTTGATCATTAGACTATTCATCTACTCCCTGGTATCATCGCGCGGCCTTCCTCTTGTTCTCCATCTGTTCACTTTGCATGTGAGTTTCAGTTTATATTTACACAAAGTACTGATAACAATACAATAAGCATCTCTTACTAGTTCATGGAGGTCGACAATATAGGATCGAGACCCTGTAGTCTGGTGGTACTTCACTTTTGCATGGTTTTGCTTGTTCTTTATAGATACTTCCTGTAACAACATCTGTGTTAGACCGTAGCACATGTAGACAATAGGAAGAATAGACAGAAAATTGCTGAGTTCACACACCTTGCTCTTAACACTGGACCAAGCTTGGACAAGGTCTTTCCAGTGCTCATCAGTCATGGACTGGACAGGAGAGCTTATCGCGATCTCATCAGCAGGGACATTATTGAAGTATAATTTCTTCAACCTGTAGCGTTCCTACCTCATAGCACACCGAAACACACTCCAGCAAGCTTCTCTTGTTGGTAGGTGGTGCTGGTCGAAGGCCAGATTTGTCTGCATCAGTGTGAATGCAGATTAAATTAGTAACTGAGTTGCTCATTGCATGGTGCAATGTAAAGAAGGGATACCGATACATACAGATAGCATATTCAGAAACGTATCAAAATGGGCCATGCCGCCAGGTGCCCTGTAATTCTTGAAATGTGTCAAAATTGGTATGCTATACTGGCCTCTGAGGCAAACTTGGCTGCTTGCAGTGGATCCTGCGGCCGTCTTTTCCCGTTAGCTATAGAGATGCACATCCTTGTTCCTCTATGTTTTCTGCTCAATCTTTGCAATGTAATTCCCCTAGTTCTCCCCCTCTTGTTCCTCATTCCCTGTGGTTCTTCTACACCATTTTCATATATTTAGATTGTTACAAAAGCAACATGGATATCAAATAACTAGTGCACAATTGGTTTATAGATAGTTATAAGTTAATACAACCGTGCACGTTTTCATTATTCTTCTGCGGGTTGGGGTTGATTGGAGCTTGCTGAGAAGGACCCTCTCCGGCATGGGTATCGTCATCTAGCATAAATTTGATTTCATATTGTTACAAAAGTAATATAAATATCAAAAATATATGGCAAATCAATTGAGAGACATTTGTAACTTTATACCAACCTCCAACTTCTCCTCCATGGTCGGTTGCTGCTGCTGACCTAGAACTGTGTCCACCTCCACTGGATACATCCAGCAATTTTTGTTTACTGGACCGAGTAAGAACACCAGTCGACTTTGGTGCTATTGGCATAACTTGCTTCATACAACTTCGCCCTCTTTTCCTTCCTGGACCCTGACACTGAAATTGATGAAACAAACAAAAGCAGCAAGCACGTACAAATTAAATTGCTATCCAAATAGTGTAGCATTGTATTGCACCCACCCACCCCTGATAACAAAATACAAGACATAACAATCAACTTAACAAGAAAAGGCTCTGGCTCAGCTTCTAATTCTGAATCTGTTTTATCTGATTCAGGACCTCCATCAACTAACTCCCCTGGATCAGGGATGTATTCCAAATCTTCACCATGTCTACTCTTTGCACTTGACACCTCTTCATTTGGAGGAATCAAAGGTTTTGTTCCCACATTTATTCCTAATAATTCTTGTATCTTTAAAAGATTCCTCGTGATGTTTTTATTACATGCTTGTTCATAAGAATGTAGCTCCTCTTCATCTAGATTACAAAGGCACTTATATTAAACTAAAGACTAACAATTATATCAAATGCCAACACAGCATAGCAGGGGTGTAAAAATAAGCACCAAACTATAGCTTATGCGGAGATCATTGATCCAATAAAAAACAAGTGCAGCTATAATAATCTCAGGTTCAACCACCTCAATGCAGTACACATCATGAAAAGGGATCTCGGTACCTGTTCCTCTTTGACTGGCTAGTGTTCGCTGTCGGCCCCGAGGTCTCATCGTCATCGCAAAGCTGGTACGGCAGGCATTGACGATGGGGTACCGGATCCAAATCCGGATCCGACTAGGGTTCGGTTGGATGGCGACGGGTGCCGAGGCGGGGGATCCGGATCTAGAGTCAAGCTGCTGCGGCGATGGTGCCTAGCGCTCGAAGTGAGGTGGGCATTGCAGTGGGTGGCACTGCTTGAAAGTTTGAAAGTGGAGAGGTAGGCAGGAGCGGGAAGAGAGACTGGTGTGGCTGCGAGAATGGGAGATGGGGCCGGAGAAAGCCTGTCCTTGTGCTTTTATGTGGCCAGCACAATACCATAAGTGCCCTTGCCTTAGGTGAACATATTTTTAGCGTGGAAGGGTAGAACAAACACATCAACGTGTTGGTGGGCGCAGAGCAAAAATTTTGTAGAGATGCAAACCTTCAGGCGGGGATACCGCCCCATATGCTCCCAAGCAGAGACCGCCACATATTCCGCGTTTTTAATAGGAAAATGTTTACGATCGGAGAAAGTCTCCAGCTCCGTGAATTTAACACGCCGGACAGCACGTTGGTGGCCGGCGATGTCGCCTTACTACTCTGACTGATGTTCTCGATCTCTTTTACATATATACTAATATCTACTATAGTCTGTCTCAAATTATGACTTTTTTCTCCCAAGTTTGACCACTTGTCTTATTCAAAAATTGCTCAAAATATCATTTCTCTTGTTGCGGCTTTCTTTATTAACAAAATATCTTCGAGAATAAGCTAAATTTGACTACATTTTGCTCTATTTTTTTGAATAAGATGAATGATCAACTAGAGGTCAAAAAAGTCAAATGAACTACAATTTAAAATGGAGGGTACTATAACTCTTATAAAGGTAACCTCATTAGATGATTTCTCTCTTTAGTCAAGGTGTCCACATCATTCCCCAATGAGCATCTCCAAGAGACATGTCATCCTTGTTTTGTATGCTATATAGATTTAGATTGTTACAGCAAAAAAATAAACTCCAATAGCTATGATGTCTTATTTTGTAAAATAGCAAGTTGGCTATTCCTAGATCTTTGCATGATAAATATAGCTTGCATGTGCCGCTAGCCATCTATCATTGGCATAGTATAAAGGCTACTGAACTTTTAAATTTTTTATATGATTTTCTATTTTAGAGATTGACCAAATCATAGGTTTAGCAATCCACTTTTACCAACTCTATTTAAGTTGCTCTCTGTGATCCACTAAATGCTCTATCTCTTCATGCCATGTGTTCATATCATTCCCCACTAAGTCCATGTCATCCCATATTAATTACAAAAAATATTCATGTCATCTCTATTATGTGATATATTGCAAATATTAATCCATTAACACACAAGTTATCGACATACATTATTTGTCTCACCACCTATTCATCTATAACATAATCAAATATTCTATTGTTTTTATATTACCTTATCGATGTTTTATCAGATATGATACAATATAATATCATTCAATTCAAATTCATATAGATGTTTACATAATATATAATAACATATAGTTTTTTCTACCTTTATTCATGTTTTATTAAAATTCATATAGATGTTTACATAATATATAACAACATATAGTTTTGTCTACCTTTATTCATCGTTTCTATCACACTTCATATCTGTCTACTATATATAATATGTATGTATACACACTCGGCTGTAACTTTTCCATATATCCTTGCTTGAATTATGATTTGGATCAACTACATCCGTCGAATGATGGATGCACAGCTGTTGAAATTTTCCTGCGACCCATAGATCGACCAAGCCACTAATAAAAAATGGACACTATAGTGGAGGGATAAGGTTCGGCCGTACCAATATGTCAACAGATAAATAGAAATATTCGTGAATAAACTAATTGGATGATTTTAGGAGAGCTAACTAGTCACAGTCCAACTCCAAACAGAGCCAAAGATAGTATTCAAAGAAACAATAAAATATACTAGGCCAAAGGCTAACTAGTCAGCAATCCATCCACACTGGGCCTAAGACAGTCCGCTGCATAGAAATCTTAACAAGCCAGACAATAGTTGTGATCAAATGAACAAAATAGAGTGGTGGCAACTATCAGGGGAGCTAACTAGTCAAAGTCCATCCAAACAAAGCCTGAGACAATCTGATACTTAGAAATCCGGGTAGGTTAGATAATACTTCTGCTGAACTGACAATATACAGATGGTGTCAACTCATGTGCCTAGTTCACCGCCTCCATTCGCCGTTCATCCTACCCACCTCCACCTTGAGTGTAGCTTCAAGCACTTTCATCGAGTCCGTCTCCCACATCTCGTTGGCTTCAACACTCCAGGTGTACTCATGAATGACCGTGAAAAAATAGGTGTCGCCAATCACGACGCCGTTCGTAGCGTAGAAATTGTCCCACCCCCACCAGAATGATGTGCAGTAGACATTGTTCTTCATCTGATTCCTCTTCAAGCCCATGACAAAGGACTGCCCAACCATCCGTAGCACGACCACCGATAGATTCCCATAGCCGTGCACTTGCTCGAAGTCAATAGGAATGTTCTTCGCCTCGCAAAAAGAGAGATTGATGTGAAGGATGACAAAGGTAACCTGAAACATCAGAAGTTCTGCATCTGGCATGAGTTCTCACCAGATACTTTGCATTGAGGTGGTATTTCTTCAGGATCACTGCAAAACTCCTTGGCTCTGGGATTGGCAGGGAGAGAGTGGTACAGGACACCATGTCGGTGTGCTTGTACTTTTTGCGGCAGCCGATAAGGTCGAAGACCTTGAAGTTAATCTATGAGTAGCCGTCTTACCGCAATACAAGAGTGTACCCATAACGGAGGTCGAGGACGCCGACGATCTTCTTCCATCCCCGGCGAAGGTACATCTAGCCGCCGACGACGGGGAATACCTCCACCACCCATCATGCCTGGATCTGGTCATCTTCTAAACAAAGCTCGAGTTTTCGGTAAGCTCCAATGGCCTTGGCCATCTCAGACGGTAGCTTCTGCGTGCATAGTGATAGACATAGCCAAATATAAGGAGTGATTCATTCCCAATTGCAAACCCCACCAGATCTGAGGGCACAGATAATGGGCGCTTACCAGTTCGTTTGCATACATGTCAGGAAGAAGGATCATGAAGCATTCCATGTCGCGTAGGCTTGGGTTTTCCATGTCTTCTTGCTGCCCCGCTGTGCCAACTAGGGAACTCTACAATCTTGAGGAATCCTTGGTGCAATACCTCTGTTCTTGTTCTCCTCTCGTGTGGGTGCTTTATTTTTTCCGTGTTTCTAGAGCTGCCACAAACCCGCATTGTAGAACATCAGTTGTGGGGTGGGGGTACATGTAAATACAAGCATCGGTTGCGACCCCCGAGAAACTATGACGGCACCCGAGGCTACACGCAATGGTTGGGAGAAAAATCTTCAGTCTTACCTTACAGGCGTACTCATAGTAATGTCTGCTCATCGAAACTCTGACCGCGCCAGACATGTCTAACACAGTCTGCCACCTGTTACTGTAGACATGCAGCGGTGAATGTATTTTCATAATAAAATATTCCATCTCACAGATACTAAACTATAATTCTTTGACTTCTACAATTTTTATTTGACTATTCGTCTTATTGACTGTACTACTATTGATGGCACACAACACTGCGTTCATGTCTGGACGGAGATTCACACAGGATCACACAAGGTCCGGCCATTTAAAATCTGGCCAACTCAGACAGTAGAGTGAAGAGAACCGATGTGTGTTGGCCGTTTGTCTAGTAGGCTCCAGGATTCCCAAGCAGGTGCGCGCGCGTGCCTGCCATCAGAAACCTGTGGCAGCAGGGACGTCGCCTCGCTACCCGTTAGCATTGAATGTGATAGGGCCTCACCTCCACCCAACTGCCCCCACGAGAGGGGAAGGCTGTCCAGAGCTCCAGCTTCAATTCCATCCCAAAGCATTTGCCCTCCACCCATCTACGCCCTCTGCACCGCTGATGCTCCTCGCGGGGACAATGACCGAGTGGAAAAAATCGTCCATCGACCGGAAGGTGTTGGACGATCTGCGAGCAAGGGGGTAATCATGGACAGCGCCGGCATGATCGGGTGGAGAGTGCCAGAAACAACGGAAGTGGAGCCAAGGCTGAAGCCAAATGAGGTCGTCTCCTTCGTCGATTTCCATGCCTTGGACTTCGGGCTGCCGGTGCACCCCTTACTTAGGTGGTTGCTGTACTACTACGGGCTACGTCTCCACGACTTGACCCTAGATGGGATCCTCCACCTCTCTGTCTTCATCATGCTGTGCGAGGGCTTCCTAGGTATCGATGCACAATATTTTCTATGGAAGTTTTTGTTCAAAGTGGTTTATGATCCAACTTCGCCCCGAATGGAGGAGATATACCTGAGCCTTCACCGCCGCCCATTTGTGAACTTGGCGTGGCATCAGATGTGGTTCTATTTGCCCAATGAGGGGCCATTGCTGCCGTCTTATTCTCCAGACCGGCTGCGCGGTGACACGCCGGATGAATGGTCGATGCTGCCAGACCTGGGTGTTGCGGTGGATGTGCCCAAATTTCTGGATGTGATCAAGGACCTGAAGGACTGGGGCCCAACAGGGGTGATGGCAATTTGTACTTTCATGGCCCATCAGGTCCTCCCCTTGAAGCAGAGGAACCACCCACGATGGGGGTACCTGGGCACGAGGGACCCTACAATCGAGTTGAGCGCCCCCATCCGCGAGGAGGTGCTAGACGAACTGGTGATGGCAGCTATGGGACCGGGTGCGCAGGATCTTGGCCGGGGCATGGCACTGGAGGCATTCCATGTTGGCAATCATGCTCGGGAAGTGGCCCCTAGAGGCTTCCCCTGATGGGAGCTGCCAGTCGTGATTCTGTGCCATGTTGCACCCGTCTGTCCTCGCACCGCCCTCTACTGCTGAATTTGGTGAATCTTCAGAAGGAGGTGAACCCTCAGGCGGTGATGGAGATAGAGACGGTCTCTTGAAGATATTGCACACATACAACATAGTCCTGGAGGCATTGAGGGTGACCCGGGCGATCGAGGATGAGCTGCGCGGTGATCTGGAGGCCGCACGCGTTGCCCTTGCCATTGCCAACAAGGAGAAAGCAGCCGTAGAGGCGGCGCTCTAGAACCTGGTTGCCATCATGACTACTGCCTGTAACTCTGCCTTCCCCCATCAAGGTAGCAGGCGATCAAGCCATTGCTGAGGAGCTCCTCCAAGCCCTTCCCGCTCGCCTTCAAGCTGTGGTGTCTGAAGCTATTCATCGAGGGGCTGCCATGGCGCTGGCGGCTTCCCAGCTTCATAATGGTAGAGTGGCGAGCGTCCAAGAGGTGGAGCAAGGTTTCCCGCCAGGATCGGACATCAATGAGATCATTGATCTGATCGAGAGCCTTGAGCCCGCCGCCAACGCCATCTTAGCGACGGTGAACGTGGAGAGGATCCTACGCACCCCGCTCGCCCCTTGATCTGTGTGGGACGTATCAATAGTCCTAGTACAAGTGACTAGGTTTTATCTGTGGGAAGAACATGCAAATGTGAACTCTGATTTTCATGTTCATGTAAACTTTTGTTGAGCTTTGTATTAGGTGGGTGAAACTCAGTTGAGCATTGTGTGGCTCAGGTCGTTTGGTCATAGTGGCATTGATCTGTGTTGAAACAATCTCATTGTGCTTTAGTTCCTCAATAGACATTACTATCATCCCAACCTTCCTATAAAGTTAGGCATGTAAAATATTACTAGTATATGTATGACACAGTAAAGCAAATGAAAATACATTAATGAGGATACTGTCCGACTCGACCAGACATACAACAGTCGGACATTACTACGAGATCAAATATGCGCGGGTCGGACTTTCTCGCGACACGAATTGATGTTTGGACTACCGAGCTATGTGTAAAACTTTGGCCTTATCGGCCCTATGTGGACCCAACTCATGTCTTCGACAAGAGTTGCTAAACTTGCAAGAACCATGCAGCGAGGTGTTTATCTCAAAGTCCTCGCCTATAACTAATGTAGAATTAATGAGCTTTATCTGTTGAAGTTTACTTGGAATGCCAGAAGGTCCGGCCACTGAATATTTGATCACATCAGGAAAACAAAAAAGTAATCATGCAGGTGCCCCTAATCGTGGGAGAAAAGTTCTTGTCTTGATTCCTCGAATAACGGGATTCCGATGGCGTGTGTAGGGGGTCGAGTGGCAGAGCAGACTCACGTTAGGGTGCACTGCATGCATAGTGCTCGACTATCATCCTGCCATGGCGCTGGCGGCTTCCCATCTTCATAATGGCGGAGCGGCGAGCGTCCAAGAGGTGGAGAAGGGTTTCCCGCCAGGATCAGACATCAATGAGATCATTGATCTGATCGAGAGCCTCGAGCCCGCCGCCAAGGCCATCTTAGCGACGGTGGACATGGAGAGGATCCTGCGCGCCCCGCTCGCCCCTTGATCTGTGTGGGACATATCAATAGTCCTAGTACAAGTGACTAGGTTTTATCTATGGGAAGCACATGCAAATGTGAACTCTGATTTTCATGTTCATGTGAACTTTTGTTGAGCTTTGTATTAGGTGGGTGAAACTCGATTGAGCATTGTGTGGCTCAGGTCGTTTGGTCGTAGTGGCATTGATCTGTGTTGAAACGATCTCATTGTGCTTTAGTTCGTCAGCAGACCTTACTATGATCCCTACATTCCTATAAAGTTAGCCACGTAAAATATTACTAGTATATGTATGACACAGTAAAGCAAACAAAAATACATTAATGAGGATACTGTCTGATGCGACCAGCTTTATAGCAGCCAGACATTACTATGAGATCAAATATGCATAGATCGGACTTTCTCGCAGTATGAATTGATGTCTGGACTACAGAGGTATGCATACAACTTCGGCCTTATCGGCCCTGTGTGGACCCAACTCGTGTCTTCAACAAGAGTTGCTGAACTTGCAGGAACCATGCAGCAAGGTGTTTATCTCAAAGTCCTCACCTACAACTAATGCAATACTGATGAGCTGTATTTGTCGAAGTTTGCTCGGAACGCCAGAAGGTCCGGCCGTTGAGCATTTTATCACATCAGGAAAACAAAAAAGTAATCATGCGGGTGCCCTAATTGTGGGAGAAAAGTTCTCGTCTTGATTCCCCAAATACCGGGATTCCGATGGAGCGTGCAGGGGGTCGAGCGGCTGGGCGGACTCACGTCAGGGTGCATTGCATGCAGAGTGCTCGACTGTTATCCTGATTCCTGTGGGTTGCGATCTACACTAATAATCTGGTTGACATTTTGTTTATTTTTTCAAATAAATACACTAGCTACATGTAATAACTCGTATTGGTGTATAGTTGTTCGCATTGCTAGCCATGTACTAACATGTATATACATACGCTACCTGCTACATGTACATACTTGTACTCATGTTACCGGCCACTCACTAAATCATTTACACATGATACACACATATGTCACGTACACATATCATGTACATCTGTAACACATAATCAAATGTTGTCACTATCAGGCATATGAGTCATATTAAATGTAAAATTTTAAGAAAATTGCCATATCCACGGGATCATGCGAGGATCAATCAGATCTGGGGAAAATATTTTCAAAATTGCATGTATCAAGCAAATCTTAACAACCAAATCATAAAAAAGATTTTTAATATTTCAAACCTTCCTTATTTACCGTACTTTTATAAAATAAAAAATCAATAAGGAGGTAATAGATGATCCTGACCGTTGGATCAGAATAAATGGACGGTCCACAATCAATTCCGAGTATGGCAGCAAAATCCTTATTTGTCTAAGTTTACTTGGAACGCCAGAAGGTCCGGCCGCTGAGCACATGATCACATAGGACAGTGTAAAGCGTTGTCAGCTATCCATAGCGTAGCAATCAGTACTTTTGCCCCTCGACTGTTGCTACTACTTGGATTGTTGGAGTGAAATAAGTACAGAAAAGACCTGTCACAACTGTATCAGTCAATCCAGTTTCAAGCATGCCATGGTGGTCAAAAGGTCTTTTTTCTTGATTCACTTTAACTTATGTCCAGATTCCCAGCCGTAGTGACGTCAGTCTCATGAACCATCGGTAAATTTGACCGAGCCAGATGCATAACTCTTATTGCAGAGCTATGAGTATAAGTTTTGCTTGATCAGTTGAAGCTACAAACAGGAGCTACTCCATCTGTTGTAGCATGGATGTAGTATGATGGTAATTGGGTTCCTGAATCAGTAGTTGCAACCACAGCCAAAGGGAATGCTTACGATGAGAACCTATGAAACCATGGATCTAGCCTGCTGTAGCCTCTATAGAACCACACAAGAGAAATTGCTTCATGTTAGCAGGAGTGATACCGCTCAGCTCCTTGGCAGCTGCAATGGTGCCACTAATTTGAATTCGACCTCTATGTAGATTTCGCTTGCGAGACGATCCGACCATTTAAAGTATATTCACTCAACTAATAGTAATGATAAACGACGCGCGGTAAAACATTACTATTATATGACACAGTAAGCCATCATAGGAAAACGAGAATAAATTGAGGTGGGTACAGTCCGACGTGATCGAATGTACAGCAGCCGGACTTCCCTATGAGATCAAATATGCGTAGGTCGGACTTTCTGGCGGTATGAATTCATGTTTGGATTACCAACCTTCCTGTACAACTTTGGCCTGATCGGCTCTGTGTGGACCTAACTCATGTCTTCGATATTAGCTGCACTCAAATGCCTCGCCTTTAACTATAACTAATGCAGAACTAATGTGTCGAAGTTTACTCTGAACGTAATAAGGTCTGGCCCCGGAGCATATGATCACATGGGACAGTGTAAAACATTGTTAGCTGTCTATATTGTAGCAATCGATATGTCTGCCCCTCAGCTGTTGCTACTGCTTGGATTGGAGTGAAATAACTGTAGAAAAGACCTCTCACAACCCACAACTGCACCAATCATGCTAGTCAAAAACTCTTTTTCTAGATTCACTTCCTAGATTTCCAGCCGCATTCACTTCCTATGTATACAAAGCATAGCCTGACACCAATTGTTTCACTCACCCATTTGCATTACAAAAACATACCCTAGTATTGCCTCGTCGTCGCTTGCCATGAAGCCCGTGGTAAAGAAGTGATACTCGAGGAAGGTTAGTTCTACCTCTCCGCCGCTTGCCATGAAGCCTGTGGTAAAGAAGTGGTACTCGAGGAAGGTTCGCTCGGTGCGGCCTGTGTCTCCTATGGTGCCACTGCTGTCCCCTTCGTGATCGACAATGACACCGATAGCACCAGATGGTGTGGTTCGCTCGCCTCCACCGCTACCGCCGTGGTGCACCTCGTCGTGGTCACAGGTCCTGTCTTCAGATCCACTCTTGGGGCACCACGGTGAGAGCGGGACTCATGCGACGTCCTGCTCCCGATCTCCATCCACGGATGACATGTCCGCTGGCTCTCTCGGTCTGGGCCATGTTTTGACAGGCTCTAAGAAGGTGTGCCCCCTATGCCCTGAGAGCAAGCTGATGATGCACGCCAACAAATTTGGCGGCCTGGTGTGCCCCCTGTGCCCTGGGAATCACATTGGTTGGACACAGCCTGATGCCAAGAACCGTGTCCTATATTGGGCAAACCTTCCCCGTCAATGGATATCCCTCTACGACAAGATGGTTGCCAAACATCGCGTCTCGTCGATGAACCAGGGTTGGATAGACTGAATAGATCTTCAGGCCATGCTGGTTCTCCAAGTGCAGGGGATTTGTTGGTTTCAACCCAGCTAGGTTTACCTCACAGATTTTGGTTGGTTCCTTTGTTACAAGATATGCTTAGAGCTGTAGGATGCCAATGCTCATTACTAGTATCAGCTAGTGTTAACATGTGTAGTTAGTACTAGTATTCTATCTAGTGCCTTGCTGCATGGCTCGCTTTGAGCAGTGGCATGACCATGCTTTCAGGTTATTTTGATCATTTGGTACCCAGTTTCTACCCCGTGTTGTGGTTTATCCTGAAGGCTTCTTTCTATTTGTCTTTCTAATTTGTTGTATGGTAGCATCACAGAATTCATTTGATCAAGTCTCGCGTCCATCTCATGCATTACAGAGAGGCACCTTGGCATTCAAATTTTAGTGTACAAGCTAGTTTGACACGGACACATCTCACGATATATACGCAAGTGGGAAAGTCTGATGGATGTAAATGTCGACCGGTCGGACATGATTACTCTGCAACATTACTTCCCAAAGTAGTAAATCTGACAAGATGGCTACCCAACCCCTCCTGCCCATGGCCGGTGTACTAAACCCTGCCAAAATATTTTGGGATAAGTTGTTCACTCCTTGTAGATGCCATCCTCCCCTCGTAGATATTTCAAACCACAACCCTTCGCCTGCTTCCGGTCACATTGCCGCTTGCCGTCACCGTGGTGTCTCCCGCCACCATGAGCTTTGCTGCAAGATGCCATTGCCCATGGTCCCTGCCACCACCTCCCATCCGGCTTCGAGGGTGCCACCTGCTCCTGCTGCTCTGCCAAGGGGGCCATGGACGACGTCGATGACTTTGTGCTCCCCAAGATGGTCAACCGGGGTGTCCAATCTAGCTCGGAGTCCAGTGGAGAGAAGGATGACTCTGACGGGTCCCTGTTCTGGTCTTCCACATCATCATCTACGAGTGGGGACCTTGAGTGGCGTCTACCCTGGATCCATGACTGGGAGCCGAAATACCCACACCCACTGCCACCGTCGCCCACCTCCACCCATGGCTCCACTCCTCCACCATCACCCCCGCAGTCCCCGCCACCCCCCGTGGCGGTGGCGCATGCTGGGCGTGCTATTCGTGAACGCTGTCCCAAGCAAGCTGTGCTGAACCGCGCTAGCACTCAGTTGACAGAGGACTCTGATGCGTTCATCAACACAGTGGACAAGACTATCCAGCGTAAGGCGATCATTGAGAGCATGTAGGAGTGCTTGGAGGATGTGGACACACGTCAAGGGCCACAAGATCCTGAACATGAAGAACCTGATGGGTCTGCTACATCTGGCAGACTGGCCAAGGCAGCGGCGCTGTCATGCTCTGGCCTCCGTGCTGTGGCGGTCGCTGTCATGCTCCGGCCACCGTGCTGTGGTGGTTGTTGTTGCTTCCTCTGTTCCAATGCTCCATGAAGACCGGCGAACATAGGTCGCCATGGCACGCCATCGTCTGGTGTGCACCTGTGTGTCATGAAGCGCTCCCCTTAGTTCATGTTGGTGTGTGTCTGGCTAGATTTGCATCTGTCTATGTGGACGACGTCGTCCACATCCCCGCGGCTGTCAGCAAGATGGTGGCTACTCGGGATTCAGTATCATGTCCTTGTGTCTTGTGTTGGTTCCTTGCGGTGTAGCAGGCAGCCCATTGTAATTGACAATCCATGAATCAAATGTGCTTTGAAAATGTGTTGATGTCATGTTATTTGTCATCACAATTTTCTGTGCATGTCAGAAAGTCCGACGCCGCACTGGGTAGACTGAGGGTATGGTTCGGCAGCCCCGGTTCTGCATGGACGATGGTTAATTTGGCGTGAAGTGTCCCTTGATCGGTAAATTTGAGCAGTATTACTCCGTATAAATTAGATCAAATGTGAACTAATCATACTTTTGATGCCACGCATCCTGTAGCTTGGGTTCTTTTCTGGAAGGAGGGACGTCTGCCTCACGGAATCACGCTAGGTCCGGCCGTCTGAAATCTGGTATGCTCAGATAATCATGGATTCCTGGATTCTGGCACGGGCACATCGCGCATGCTTCAATCCTAGTTTTGTAAGAAGCTTCCTCCAACTACAGCACCTCTTCGAACCCCAATCTGAATGAAGTGAATCATCCCTTACTAGTTTTTGCACGTCATAGTTGACCCTGTCTACATGTTTATTTTTCATCACAATTTTGTGTGCATGAACATTCGACACCGTGCTGGGTGGACTGAGGGTAATGTTTGGCGGCCCCGGTTCAGCAAGACCGGTGGTTAATTCGGTGTGAAGTGTCGCATTTTTTTCTTTAGGCTACAAATTCAGATGGCAGGGAGGTGTTTCTTCGTGGGAGTCATATACATGGCAGGGAGCAGTTTCTCTGCGAGAGTCACGTCCGTTCCATTGCCCCATTATATATTTATTACAGCTACCACTTGCTGCCGCATCATATCCTCCCATCTGGTGAACCTTCTCTCGCCGCCAGTGCTTCCTAGAAACCAACTTTGTCATGAGTTCCGATGGAGAGCCTTCGAGGAAGCATGTAAGGGGCGACAATGTCGGCAATCCAGACACCATCAGTCCATGGCAAACCATTCTGCCAGAGGTATGCAACAACGTCTTGAAATTATCACACAATGACTTTGTCACCACCATGTGCTTCCCGACAATCTGCAAGGGTTGGGAGAATGCTGGAAAGGAGGGATCACAATCCCCCTGCCATGGTCAGGCGCTCCGACATTGATCGCATCAGGCCCTGAAGGTGCAGAGGAAGCCGATGAGACGGAGCGGGGGCCTTCAGCCTGCATGACATCACCACCGACAACTCCTACTATGACGAGGCAAAGGGTTTGAAGAATAGGTTCTGGGTCAGCGGTAAGGACCATTGGCTGGTGACCATGGACCTGCGGTGTAGCATCGAGCTCTTCAATCTGATAGCCTGCGAACACATTTCATTGCCGTCCTTTAAGACCATCCCAGGTGTCCAGGTGCTGGTCGTTCCAAGGACACATTTTGGTGTCTCCTACCGTGTACCATGGTCCTAAAGGTACAGCCCAGAGGTCTGGATGAGAAAGATCATGCTAGAGTGGAGTAAGTCACCGTCACAGTTGCAGTCACTATCGCAGTCGCAACTAAGAGGCTACCTGGCCGTCGCTCTATTCTCCTCTTGGGTATATGGCAATCTGATTGCTTTTACGTCCAAGGAAGGCCATCAGTAGTGGACACCATTGAGAGATCTGTCAAGTAGAATAATGAAACACGAAAGGTACATGGACATTGTTGTACACAAGAGGGAAGTGTTTGCCGTGACAACTTCTGCCAAAATCTACTCCTGGAAGATTGAACAGGGCGGCGTTACCGCCAAGGGCACAATTGTTGCATCACCGGATGGCCTTGTCATCGATGGCACCATTGACCACAAAACATTTTTTACCTCACCCTGACCAGCAGTGGCAACCTCCAGCTAGTCAGTGTGTGCAGTCGTAGATATGAACATTGTCTTTCTCAGAACCCGGCAAGGGTGGTGGAAATGCAGTTCGACTTCGTGCCAAAGCACGTCCTCCTCCATGAGCGCAATGACAGTGCCGGCGTGTGGCAGCAGGTAACACACCTCAGCAGGGATTATGCCTTGTTTGTGGGCACAAACCAACCTTTCTACATCGACATCTCTAAGTTTGTCAAAAATGGGGATGACACTGGAGCTCATTCTTATCTCCGGGGCAATCGTGTGTACCTCACAGACCCAATAAACCTTGACTGGGAATCCTTTAAGGTCGTCATGTGCTCCAAACAGAGCACCAACCAAGCCGGAGCACGCCGCTATGATCATCGACGGAGCATACAGTTGCCAATGTGGTTTCATCCTATAGCGGCTCACCCCGGAGATGGGGAGGAACCTGGGGAATAGAAGCTACCAAGAGAGTCGGTATGGTATATATGTCTATCTAATCAATTTCCTAGTAGTGTCTGTCTATGTAAAACTTGTACATGTCCCTGCCTGCTTACTTGTAATAATTTCTAAATATGTATTTGTAGTGAAGCAGCATGTGCGAAGGACATCACTCTGAATAGCTGAAGGAGTTGAAGTATGGGGCTCAGAAAATGCTAAAATGAGTGACATCATCTTCTGTTTGTTAAGAAAGGGGGCGTGCCCTGTCATTGGTCATTTAGTATCGTGAAGTTGTTAAGTCAAAATGTTGCAGTGTCCTATATGTTTAAGTAATGGTGCAGTTTCCTATGTGTTTAAGTCATGTTGTGATGCTACACAGAAAATTAAAGTGGTATGTGTCTATTCATTATACTAGATTATGAGAATCACAATCGATCGGTTCTTCTGAGAGAAGTGTACCGCATAAAGATTGCATCCACTCAATATCATCGATTTGCATGCAAGCATCCACGGTTATTCTATTTGTGTTTTATTTATTGTACACGTAAGGAAGTCCGGCGCTGTGTGGGGTGCTTAGGTCAGAAAGTCTGACCATTGTAGTATCAGACACGTATCATGTTATATAAGGTTAACAAAACAATGGAAAAAAGGGAAACTATATATGATAACTTATTTTGCAAACAAGACAAATATGGCACATTTTTGGAGGGTTAGCAGTATTACTCCGTATAAATTAGGTAAAATGTGAAATAATGCAGCCGCTCCCCACTGGGAAAGTCCCGCTGACTGTCTCCAAACGGACACCGAAGCCAGCACAACACACCTGGGATCTTCTGCCACCACCTGTAGCTCCGTCGCCTAGCCAGTGCATGTCCAATGGGCATATATTTTCCCATTTTTAGGGGATATATATTTGATATAAGTCAACACATTCCACACCACTTGTCCCTTAGGAGCGGGGATGACCCAATTATCACAAGGCCCATATAAGGACTATCCTGTGGTACACAAAAGAGGTATGTCCGGACTACCACATGACACACGAAAGAGAAAGGGTCGGGCTGTCCCGTGTCTTGATCTTGCAACCCACCAAGTCTTGGCTCCTGGCAATTCATGTCTGCGAATGCCAGAATGTCCGACCGCTACATAATTGATCACGTATATGACAAAGCATAATGGGTATGTCAGAAGTTCTAAAATTTTTGGTTCGTTCCAGGTCACAAGGCCTCATCGGCATGTCAGCACGGATCCACTAGCGAACCAGACTAGTACTCATCTTCACCATGACCACTCAAGTTCACCGTAGCAAGATCCGCTGTATTTTGTTGTCAAGACATGCTCACTGGATACAATTGTGATGTTCAACAGTTTAACTTGCTGTTATAATACCTATGCACGTGATCTTCTGTTGACCTTTATAGTACCCTATTGGTTCTTATTATCAGTTTGCTGTAAACCATATGGCACTAGGAGTCCATCTCAACAAGTCTCGCCTCGC
This sequence comes from Bothriochloa decipiens, assembly GCA_023333625.1. Lineage (NCBI taxonomy): Eukaryota > Viridiplantae > Streptophyta > Magnoliopsida > Poales > Poaceae > Bothriochloa > Bothriochloa decipiens. The sequence goes on along the minus strand of CM041647.1, from coordinate 12,415,452 downwards.
TCTATTCTATAGCATCATGGGTGATACGTAGCTCTTGAGTTTTTTTACTGTGAATGCGAGAAAGTCCAACCGCTCCATATTTGATCTCGTAGGACAAAGTGTGAATGCTTCTATTTTGAAATCCCTAGCAATCAGTCTGCCGAGTGCTCGCTGACGGTTACAATTTTGGTCACTCTGTAGTAGTGGCACGACAAAGTTTAATTTAATATAAAGTTCAACCACAGATCACGTGCAAGGGTATTTTTACAGCAAGTTTTATTAATGGAAATGCTGTTGGACACAAGAAAGTCCGACCCATTTATGTTTGAACGCGTATGATAGAGTATGATAGAGTATCGACAACTACGACATAAAATGCAAGGGAACACACGATCATCGATACATCAAGTTCATACAAATGAAACTAATAATTACAAAAGTCATTACAATAAACAAGCACGGCCCCACCTTTCTTACAAGCGACTTTTCTCATATGATGGCATGTAGGTTTAAAGTGATCGACTCCTCTACCAGATCTGCAACTTATGGCTGTCGGATACCAAGGGAACATATGGAAGATAGGCTCGTCAGAGGTATTCTTCTTCTTCTTCCAGCATAACCCAATGTCTTCGGTACTAAAACCTTCTGGTAGGGATGACATGAACTTTTTTGCTGTCCATGTCATATGCGACAATTCGTCATCCTTTATACCTAGCTAAGAAAACCAAATTCCATTTGGGGTGAACTGCAATCAACTTCTGGGTCATAACCCGTCGGATATTAATGATTCTTGTTGTTAAGGACGACTGTATGCTGCAATGTCCAATTATTAGTACCATAGTCTTCAAGGATCCACATCGAAAACTTGTGTTGATTTTGAGGACCATCAATGAGACATACACACAAGTGACCCTGATATTGATGCAGGGTATGGTTTTCATTACCAGCAGGCATAGCAATTTCCTTCCATGTGTTTCCCTCCATATCCACAGCAATTATCACATTTCTTGCCTCATCCCTAACGGACGCCATATTGTATAGAAAACTGTTAATAAATACACTTCGTGTTTCACCAAAATCTATATCAATACCTTCCAGCCATCCACAATTTTTACTGAGCCATGTATTAGTTTTAGACGAATAGAACTGCAAAGCTTCAAGTGTACCATTTCCACCATCCACATATTCAACGACATGGAAGTGTGAGGAGACTGTTAGATCGAAACACAATTGAGCCACCCCAGCTATTGGATCAAAACCCTCCGAACGTAGGGCACAATCATGCGGGCTAGGTGGCAGTACCTTATAATTCCGTGTGATTGGATTGCAGATGATCCAGGTATATCCAGACCACAAATTTAGGATGAAGCCATTACAACAATCTAAGACATCTACAAGACCACGTGTTTGCATGAAGTCGAAGTAGGGAAGTTCACCGGTGAAGCTGGTGAAATGCTGTGTGTTCTTCTTCTTCTCAATATTGAAGAAGAAACCGATCACAGTCTGGTGGGCCAGCTTGTCATTGATGTCGGAGTTGTTGATGAGGTGTTTCTAGTATCAACAGACCAATTTGCAGTGAAACAAGGAGGGGCCAGTGATGCGGCAGAGGATCTCGAGAATGAGATCATCTAGGAGGTTGGCAAATGAGTCCATCCTCCTGTTGGGGGCCTGCTCCATTTCATCAGTGTGCAAGAGGCCTCAGCTTCCTAAGTAATGATATCACTGCATGAAGAAGAAAAAATCCAACAAAGATCCATCAGTAAAGTGCACAACTTATACCAAATTGCATGTTTAATAACCATTAACAATTTCCATGTTACGAGGTCATCCAAATTTAGAGTAGCAGCACAAAGACATACAACTCAGACTAGAATAGCAGCTAAATCAAGTCTAACCATCACATGTGCAGCTTAAATATTAGTGGCACTGATTTGCTGCCTCCTAACAAATCCAATAGCCATGTGCTACAGCGACTACGAGAACCATTCCCCATCCCATATCTATCTAAAATTAAGGGATATGGCAGTATAAATCAAAGGTGTTCATTCTAAGCGAAATCCCCAAGTACTGTAGTAGATCCATGATGATGCAAAATCCAAATGAAGAAACAAACAGTAAAAAGGGGAGAAAGGAGACCTGCAGATCGGATCTGACGCCTCTGCCATTGTCGCAGCACACAAGCGACACAGACGCTAATGCCGCCGCGCCCCACCGTGAAAGCCCCACCATCTGCCTCCAAAAGGACAACGGAGCCAGCACAGCACACCGGGGATCCTCCGCCACCGCCTCTAGCTCCGCCGCCCAGCCAGCGCAAGTCCAATGGGCAGATATTTTCCCATTTTCTGGGGATGTATATCCAATACATCCACACGACTTTGTCCCTTAGGAACGGGGACAACCCAATTATCACAAGGCCCATATAAGGACTGTCCCATGGTACACAAAAGTGGTATGGCCGGACTTCCCCATGACACACAAAAGAGAAAGGGTCGGACTATCCCATCTCTTGATCTTGCAAGTCCCAAGTCTTGGTTCCTAGCAGTTCATGTCTGCCAATGCCAAAATGTTCGACCGCTACATAATTGATCACGTAGGACAAAGCGTAATGGGTATGTCAGTTTTGATTGTATTATTATTATTATGGTCAACAAGTCTTGCCACACTCTATAGCTTTACGAGTGATACGTAGCTTTGAGTTTTACTGTGAATGCAAGAAAGTCCGATCGCTGCACATTTGATCTCGTAGGACAAAGTGTGAATGCTTCTGTTTTGAAAGCCCTAGCAATCAGTCTGCTGAGTGCTCACTGATGGTTACGATTTTGGTCAGTCTGTAGTTCTGGCACGACAAAGTTTAATTTAATATAAAGTTCAACCATAGATCACGTGCAAGGGTAAGCAAGTTTTATTAATGAAAATGTTGTTGGACACAAGAAAGTCCGACCTCTTTATGTTTGAACGTGTATGACAGAGTATGATAGTATCAACAACTACGCTCTCCACCCAAATTAGAGAAGTCTAACAACACTAGGCAGGAGTTTCAGCACTATAGCCAGTTCAAACAAAGGACATCAAACCAGCTTATTACATGCTCCTAGAAAAGAGTGGTGCACACAAAAAACCTCGGTTTCTCACATCACTTCCAGCTTGTCATGGTTCACATTCTCAACACATTTTCTTTTTATTCATCGTTGGTTCTGGTCGTCTTCTAGAAGCTCCTGAGCAAGATGTAACATCACATATATGTCCACTATACGTGTTTCACACGAGGTGGATGACTGTCCATTACTAGCGGGGACGACCCAATTATCACTCGGCCCATTTAAGGATTGTCCCATGGTACACAAAAGAGATAGCGCCGGACTTTCCCATGGTACTCAAAAGAGAAATGGCCGGACTATCCTATGTCCTAAGTGTTGGCTCCTAACAGTTCATATCCGCTAATGTAGAAAGTCCGACCACTACATAATTGACCTCATAAGACAAATAATAATGGGTTTGTTAGTTTTGATTGTCGTATCAATCAGTATGCACCGATACAAAAAATCATTCACCTACCTGCAGGTTCCCACATTGCAGTGATGAGCAAATCTCACCGCATCATTATATAGAATGGATCAAGGAACCATGGGGTTGAAATGCTATTGCGCACGTATATCCGAAGAAAAGTAGCTTTAACAGCCATTAACATTTTCCATGGTACGAGCTCGTAAAAATTTTAAATAGCAGCACATAGATATATATAACAAAAACTAGGATAGCAGTTAATGGAGCTGTAACCATTACAATTTTGGGTAAATCAAGTCTAACCATAACAATTATAATACCATTACAAATTCAGCTAGATCAAGTCTAATAATCACACTAACAGTCAGTACACGAGCTCAGCTTCTTCCATATGTTACAGACATAGATACCCACAATGATTATTACAACAATTTTGAAGGAGAAAGAGGGTGGAGCAAGTATTGTGTTTTGACGACAGATGTCATCATCAGCAGCCAAGGGTGGATTAGAGTTGTTTGGTCTTGAGTTGAAGGCAGCAACTGCATCTTCATAGGAGTTGTACTTTTTATATGAAGCACCAGAGAACCCATGAACTTGGTCGTGGCAGTTAGCCCAGCTACGGAAAACCCCTCGCGTACGACCGCGGAACACAGCATAGCAGGTTTCATCTCGAATCTGCAGCATGCGTAACAAGTGCAGCTCAAAGACTAGTGGCACTGATTTGCTGCCTCCTAACAAATCCAATAGCCATGTGCTACAGGGACTACCAGAACCATTCCCCGTCCCGTATCTATGTAAAATTAAGGGATATGGAGGTATGCATCAAAGGTGATATATCTAAGACAAATCCCCAAGTCCTGTAGTGGATCCATGTTGAGGCAAAACATAAATGAAGAAACAAACAGTAAAAAGCGGAGAAAGGAGACCTGCTAATCGGATGTGATGCCTCCGCCACGACACACAAGCGACGTGGATCAGATCTGACGCCTTCACCATGGCACACAAGAGACTCGGAGGCCAATGCCGTCATGCTCCACTAGAAAAGCCCCACTGCCTGCCTCCAAATGGACGCCGGAGCCACCACAGCACACCAGGGATCCTTCGCTGCCGCCTCCGACTTCGCCACAAGTCCAACGGGCAGATACTTATCCAGTTTCAGGTTCCCATATATAGATATAGGAGAACATAAAATGTACTTATATTATAATATATAAAGGCTCCAAGGGGACGAGAACACACACAGCCGCTTAGTATAGTGGCAAAGACCTTCACCTCTTTAGTTCCAGGTCCTAGGTTCGAAACCCAGAGAACCCAATGTTTTTTGGGAATTCAACATGGGTCGGAGAAGGGTGGTCCCACATCTCTGTTAGAGAAGGGCGGTCCCATGTGAACAAAGAAGGGTCCCCAGATGGGGGACCCATCTAGCTGGACGCTCTGGTCCTCACGTCCGATGGGAACGGTCCTAGTCGGGTCCCACATGTTAGTCGATGAAGGTTGACCCCTCTTCAACGGAGATGGGTCCCCCATGGTGGGTCCCTTCTAACTGACACACTGATCCCACACATCGGATGGAGAAAGGTCCTAGAAGGGTCCCACATGTCAATTGACGAAGGTTGACCCCACATGAACGAAAATGGGTCCCCCGTGGCAGGTCCCATCCAACTGACATGCTGACCCGTACATCGGATGGAGAACGGTCCCAGACGGGTCCCACATGTTAGTCATCGAAGTCTGGGTGGGCTGGGTCCCATCTAACTGACATGCTAATCTCACACGTCGGATGGAAAACGGTCCCAGACTGGGTCCCACATGTTATTCAACGAAGGATGGTGGGCGGGGTCCCATCTAACTGACACGCTGATCCCACACGTCGGATGATAAATGGTCTTAGACAGGGTCCCACATGTCATTCAACAAAGGGTGGTAAGCTAGGTCCCATCTAACTGACATGCCGATCCCACACCGAATGGAGAACTGTATCAAACATGGGTCCCACATGTCATTCGACGAAGGATGGTGGGCTGGGTCCCATCTAACTGACACGCTGATCCCACACGTCGGATGAAAAATGGTCCCACACAGGTCCCATATGTCATTCATCAAAGGATGGTGGACTGGGTCCCATGTGGCGGGCCCCATCTAACTAACACGCTCATCCCTCATGTTAGATGGAGTACGGTCCTAGACGGGTCCCACATGTCAGTCGATGAAGGGTGGTGGCTGTTGGCGGTCCTTATGGATCATTTATATACAGCCAACTTAGACTAAAAGGAAGAAAGACAATCATATTCTAGCACATATGCCTTTACTACTAACAGAGTTCCACTTGTACCCCTAGTATTTATGTTTTACAGGTTTTATGGTGTAACAAGTGGAAATACGCAACATCACAAAGAAAGCACAAAAGCCAAACGATGAATTCAAAAAATGCGCAAACAAGGAAAATATAGAAGCCCACCTTTGGTGCGCACCTGGGCATGGTCGTAACCACATGAGAAGTCTAGGCCCAGGGAGCAACCGACCACCCGAAGGCGGTGGCCAGCGGGCCGAGCCAGGGGACCGGTCGCCCCCGGGACCGGCCGCCCCCCTGGTGGGACCTCCCAGGCCTAGCCTTCTCAGGCCGTGCTCTAGGTGGTTCCCCCAAGGTGGTTTCACCTCCTTCCATATTTGTGGAGGTCGAACCATCCTAGTTTAGCTATAAAAGAGAGGGAGCTCCCACATTTCCAACACACACATCATTTTGGAGTCATTCACCTCACACCTCTCACTTGTATCTTTAGAATAGTTCTAGTAGTTTGTGAGCAAGGCAAAAGCTATCAAGGAGAGCTTGTCTCCTTGGAAGAAAGGATCTTCTTGGTATGAATACAATTTGGTCTTCTTCCATGAGCAAGTTCTTGTCATATTTATATGATCATGCATATGAACTAGAGTATAGTTATGATCATGTTATGAGCACAATATATGAACTAGCATATAGTTTATATATCATGTTCTTGACTTGTTCATCTTTGTTCTTCATCGTTCATTGAATTAGTATGAATAGAGGTAGAACTAGGGATGAGATGATGGTTCGTCGTGCCTTTTTGGTTACTCTTAACCTAGCCTGTCAATCCGAAGGGTTGGGGTCCGTGGGGGTTTGGAGTTGTTTCCAAGTACATGAACATGGTGTTCGGGTATGCGGAGACCGCGAATATGTTGGTATCCCACAGGTAGAGGGGTAGGTGGGCAGGTGGTGATAGCCCTGTCCATCCCAAGCACTCCCCCACGTTCGGATATTGAGTAGGAGTTTGTAAAGTCTCTATCGGCTGGCAGACCAGCTGCGGGGATCTCCCTATCATCCTAGACTTAGTTCTAATGTTAGACATGCTAGTTAGATGTTTTGCCAATAGTTCTTTGCATAGTTATATATGACCCATTCCTACTCTGTTTAGTTATATTCTTTTATTCTTTATTTGTCTTTTATCCTTGAGGTCAACCCCGATGTCTGTCCACTATCTTGAATATCATGTCTTATTCCTATTTACTCTATGTCTACCATTGCACTTAATAAGTGATCATGTTTACACCACGCTTGATGCATATTGCCCTCCTATGGGAAATTATAAATACGACACCCCTGAATACTCATGTATTGAAATGCTACAATGATAGTTCTGTGCGCTTGCAGATTTATTCTTATTTCATACTGAGCTATCGATTGGTGTACCTAAGTACCGTTACTTAATGATTGTGATTCTTGTTGCACCCCAAGGCGCCGTGCCACAGCTTTGCATATCGTAAGTAATGATGGTTAGGAAGGCTAATCTGGCACTTCTAACTATTATTACCAGACTACATTACCTAGGCCGGCGCCATTAAGGGCCAAGGGTTACCTTTCTGAAGTAATGGTGATTAGGAATATCAACATACATTTCTAGTATTATTATTAAGGATGGACTTATTGTCTATGTTTAGTAGTAATGCTAAGAAACACCAACAAGCATTTCTGGCACCGTTGCTGGAGAGGGCAAACATCATGCTAGCATAAACATCGATTGCATAATAAAGCATTGATAGTCATAGTTTAAGCAGGCTAACTTTGCTGTTTTCTTCCCCTTTTTATTGGAATGAAAACATGATAGTTTATGAGCAGTTTTGCTCTGCCAGAGAACTTCCTCAGCAATCTGGAAACACTCCTAAGGAAGAAAATGTCACGTACCGCTTCTTCCTCTGCTACTCTATCGGCAGACGAATCGGTCACTCCCGCACCATCCGCTACTACCGCTATGGCCAAAACACTCCGTGACTACTCCACTCCCGCTGTTGCCAACGTGCCCGTTGGGCCCGCTGTCAATGTTGGGAATGGAAACTTCGAGATTCATACAGGCCTTATCTCGATGGTGCGGGCAAGCCAGTTCTGTGGCTTGTCAAGTGAGGATGCGAATGCTCACCTGCAACACTTTCTTGAGCTGTGCGACACCATCGTCATCAAAGACATCGCATAGGACAGCATCAGGCTTCGTCTGCTTCCTTTGTCTCTCACGGGAAAAGTGAAACAATGGTTCTACCAGAACAAGGAAGCTGTCAACATGTAAGACAAATGTTCCGCAGCATTCCTCGCCAAGTTCTTCCCCATGAGCAGGACCAGTGCTCTGAGGGGGAAGATCTCCAACTTCCAGCAGTCTTCGCTTGAGTCCATCCCCGAAGCATGGGAAAGGCTCTAGGAGTACATTCGGGCTTGTCCTCATCATGGAATGGAAGATTGGATCGTGCTCCAAAACTTCTATGAAGGTCTCACGTCCATGTCGAAGGGGCACATAGATGTCGCAGCTGGAGGTGCATTCCTCTCCCTCACCATCGCGGATGCAACCGCACTTATTGAGAAGATTTTATAAATCAAAGTTGGGAAAAGGAAGAAAAACACAAAAAGGCACGCATGCCATGAAGGAGATAGATCTGTATGCCGCAAAAATAGACTTGCTACTGCAAAAGATGGACAATCGTGCTACCAGCCCCACCATGAGCACCGTCTATGCTATGGACTCACACATGACGTGTGAAGTCTATGGGAATGTTGGCCACTCAGGGAATAGCTGCCCCAAAACCCAAGAAGAAGCTTCTTACATCAAAAAGGGTTTCGCCAATCACAGCAAGGTAATAACAGGTGGAACAATCAGCACCACTCGCAAGGTAATAACTTTAACTCAAATTTCAATTCGAATCAGCCTTCCTTGAGAGATCTCGTTGTGGGATAGGCTAAGATTAATGAGAATGTTACCAAAAAGCTATTCTTCAACGATAAGATGTTTGAAAGTATAAATGCTAAGCTTGAAACTTTGTCTTCTTCTGTTAAAAATCAAGCAAGTTTCAATAAAATGATAGAAACTCAAATGGCTCAGATAGCTGCTTCTATCCCTGTCAACAACACAAGAAAAATCCCTGGGCAACCCGAGACTTCTCCCAAATTTGTTCATGCAGCTGCAGAGCAGTGAAGGAACGAGACTCTTGCCAACGGACTATAAACGTTGAGCCCTCGCCGAAGGTCATCGGTAGTTATCTTAAAAATATATATATATAAATAAGCATAATTATCTGAAGGGGCCCACGCCATCATTCAAGCTTGGGGGAGGCGCCCCCACTCAGGTATTGTATCTTATCCTTTTTACAAAAAATGTTGATATATATTTTCATAAAATTATTTTCTTGCTTCTAAAAAAGTCTCCCTCTTTCTAGTTTTATAAAACTCTATTTTTAGTCCAAAAATAAAGTTTCTTAAAAAATCTTATAAAAATTCATTTTCTGAAAGTTTAGTTTTTATTCTTATCAAATTTTAATTTTGAATAATTTTTGAAAATCAAAATTTTTTGAATAAATTTGTAGAAAATCAAAATCTGGAGCAAGATTGCGAATAGGAGTCATTCGTAACCGGCTACCTCTTGGGGGTAGCCATTGGAGGGCGCTGCCAAAAGATAGGACAGAGCTGGCCCCACCAGGGGACCAGCCGGTCTCAGGGGCGGCCGCCCCCTGTGCAAAAGCAAGGCGGCTCGGCCTCTTGCCAACGGCTACTAGCCGTTGCAAGGAGCGTCACCCCGCCTGCATCTAGCTCTATAAATACTAGCATCCCAGGGTGGAGCACCTCACCCCTCTCACACTCACATTTCTTTACTCCCTCCAGCACTCTCTTGCTCCACCACTCTCCAAATATTTTCCACAAAGCTCAAGTGCAAGAAAACTCAGCAAAAACCTCTTGCACTCTCACCACAAAGCAAGCTCAAGCTCTCGTGCTAAGCTCACTCACCATGAGTGCGATCGGGAATCGGGTTTCCGGTATGCTCCGGATAGGCCGTCGCTCCTGCTGGGGATCAAGTCACGACGCTCCCCCACATGAGGAGAACTAGCCCCAAGGAGGAGAGGAGGCACCAAGAGGCCATGCCATCGACGAGGCCGACGCCCCCTTCATCGACTTGGAGAACGAGCGGGAGATGCAAGCATACAACCTCCTCAAGGAACATGAGTTCCTACACACACCGGCCTTGGACCCGATCCTCCTTCAGTAGACAGGTATGGATCGTGAGTTTAATATCATTTTTGAGCATGTTGGTTGGAGTCGAGTTGCCCCTGTTCATGAGCTTGGATCCCGTCTTTTGACCATCCAAATTTTGGGCACTCTTCAAATTGTCGATTATGGTATTATTTTCTGCTGCTTTGGGAAAGAGCATAGCCTCTTTTGGAAGGATCTTGCTGCACATTTGGGTTTTTATGAGCATTGCTCTACTGATTTGGGTTTTTCTTTTTTGAGTTATCATCGTCATACTTTTTGGCATTTGATGACTGGACAAAATGTGACTGGGAAATTCCAACCAAATGTCAACATGATCCATCATCCCACTCTGAGGCTTATGCACAAGTGGATTGCCAATTCTTTCTTTCCTAGAGAGGATACTCACCATGCTTATGATGTTGAGTTGAAGTTGCTTTATGCCATGCTTAAGAAAGTTAAAGTTGCTCCTGTTTATGATCTTGTTAAGAATTGGCTCGATTCTTTTAAGATTTCAACACCTATCATGTGCACTTCACTCATCATGTGTCTTACTGCTAGTGTTGATCCTCATGGTGCTAACATAATTGTTTATCTCTCTTTCCCTCGCATCATGCTTAATGAGTTTTATTTTGGGCAAGCCCATATTCTGAAACGTGATGAATCGGGAAAGAAACTTGTGTTTTATTTTCTGGGATATATAAACGAGATCCCGTTACCTAACCCAGATCTCGCTTTATATAATTCCCCATCTCTCACCTTTGACCTTGTTGAGAAGAAAGAAGCACACAGGAGTTCTGTTTCCCACAGGAGATCATGGAGGAGAGGACAGGAGGAGGAGCCAGCATAGCCAGCACAGCCCGCGCAGCACACTCCACCACCAGCCATGCCCACCATGACACTAGGGATGGAGTGGTCCCCTGTCATGTCTACACCCGGATTCACCCCTGGGTATGGATTTGGCATGGGACACATTCCTCACCCTCATGAGGCTGGAGGATCAGGATGGCAGCATTCGCATGAGGCTAGAGGATCAGGGTGGCAGCACACATCCGAGGCAGGAGGATCGAGGCATCACGAGCATGCACACTCCTTAGATTCAGAAGGCATGCCACCCCCAATTCACCCACAGCAGGTCACGCTAGATATCCTCAACACACGCATGGGAGGACTAGAGCTGCAGAACAGACAAATCCAAGGTACGCTCAATGCTCACATTCAGACCTCCACTCAGTGGCACAAGAAGTACCAGCAGCACTTCGTGGACCTCGAAGATGCAAACCGGTGATGGCACGAGGCACAGATGGCCTTTCTGCGGTCTATGGGACAGTTCCCTGGACCGCAGCCTTGAGCTAGCTTGGGGGAGGAGACCCCACAGAGGTAACATGTATCTTTAAAATCTTGCACTTTAAATTCTGCATTTTAATTCTGAAATTTTAGTCTTCTAAAAAAATTTCACTCCCATGTGTGCTTTAATATGTGAGTTTCTCTCCTTTTGAAATGATGAATAGTTGCTCTGTCTATAATTCATTTATGTCTAAGTTATAACTCGGTATTCCTTAATATTTAAGTTTGTTGGTTAAAAATGTCTCATTCTGAGAACTTGAAATCTTGTGGGTTGCAACTGCATGATCCTTTTCTAAGTTATTGCGAGATATGGGATGGTACAAATAGAATTTGCTATGATTTTGTTCTAAAAGAAACTTGACATCCAGAGTTTTCTTCTCAAAAATTCAAAAACAGAAGTTCCTCAATGATCATGAAATAGCTACCAAGGCCATATGACATACTCTACTATTTATAAACCTTAGTCATATACTGCTTACGGAACTTTGAGTTGAGTCAAATCCCTGTGACTTAAGTGAGATTATGGTCATACGCCCATGATTGAGATTCACATGCACCCACCAAATAAAGCCGACTTTTACACTGAGAGTTGCGCACAACATGCACCCTTTCATCCACCAAATAAAAATGACACTCTCATCCTAAGAGCCGCACATTCCTCATACAAAAGTTTTCACTTCTTGCATTCACTATCGTGACATCTCTCTGTCCAGAAGATTTCATACAATAAGATATGGGCTATGCTAAAAAAAGAGAAAAAAGAGAAAGAGCCAAGGGGCATGAGAAAATAAACGGGAAAGAAAAATCAAATACCTGTTCAAAAAAAGAAGAGAAAGGGAAAAGAAAAAGAAAGTGTGATGTTTTTATTGCCCATATCTTCCCAAAGAATTTTTTTCCATCCAATATAAGGGAGTCATAATGCATGGAGTGCCAAAAATATTAGAAATAGGATTCTACCATATCCATTTATTCCACACACCTGTATGTCTCAATCAAGGTGTATGACTTGTATCTCCTTGTGATCCGGTCTTTGACTCAGCAATACAGCTAATGTAAGTATGCCCACCTTTATACCTGCTCAAAGCTTCACTTTCAGCCCTAGTGGTAGGACTTAAAGGCAAACACCACAATGCCTTCGGTGAGGTAATCATACACATTGAGCGATTGAGAGAATCATTTGAGGAACTTGTTTTATTTTGCAAAAATTCATAAAACCTCCGGATTGATGGTCTATCAAAGAATGAATGAATGGTGGGTCTGTTATAACCATTTTGTGTTGCAACCGCCCAAGAACTTGGAGAAGCTACAAGCCCCACAAGAAATCAAGGTAAAGAGTGGATAGAATACCAACTTATTTAAATTGCGAATGAATGTTTTGTTATAAGTATGACACTTATGAATTATATTAGCATAGTAGCAACTCCTGATCAACAACCATACTAAGCTATTTACTCGAGATGAGCAAAGGTTAAGCTTGGGGTCTTGTTGGCAGTCCTTATGGATCATTTATATATCATCAACTTAGACTAAAAGTAAGAAAGATAATCATATTCTAGCACATATGTCTTTACTACTAACAGAGTTTCACTTGTACCCCTAGTATTTATGTTTTATAGGTTTTATGGTGTAACAAGTGGAAATGTGCAACATCACGAAGAAAGTGCAAAAGACAAAAGACGAATTTAGAAAATGTGCAAACAAGGAAAATATAGAAGCCCACCTTCGGTGCGCACCTGGGCCTGATCGTAACCACAGGAGAAGTCCAGGCCTAGGGAGCAACCGAGCACCCAAAGGCGGTGGCCAACGGGCCTAGCCAGGGGACCGGCCGCCCCCAGGACCGGCCATACCCCTGGTAGGACCTCCCGGGCCCAGCTTTCTCAGGTGGTGCTTTAGGCGGTTCCCCCAAGGTGGTTTCTGTTGGGAATATGCCCTAGAGATAATCATGTAGATGGTGATATTCCGATTGTATCCATGATTAATAAAGTGTTCATTGAATATCCATTATAGACAACTTGTATTGATTGGAGATTATGTGAATTATTTGTGGAACTCAATTACTTGAATGGTTATTCTAAAGTTGTCCCTGGTCAGCGTTCTTGTGAGAACACACTTGAATATTAGACCAGCACATGTATTAGTTGATGGCTATGTTTCACAAGTCATGGACATGGAAATGTCAAACTAATAATGTGGGCACATGTGAGGCATGTAGGCTAGACTGACCCGACATGAGAAAGTCTCTATTCACATCATGTACGTTATGATGAGCCCATGGTTCCTCAAGATTTTATGTAGACAAATCTAGTATTATATCAAATATGATAATTAGTCTCAAATTTGGAGCTATTAGTTTTGATGAGAAAAATAGCAAGAATATAGACAAGTTCACTATGGCTGGCCTGTCGTCCAAGCTCAGTTTCAAAGCTGCAAGAAATCTCAACAAAGATATTAATTATGGAGATCATGCATATAGGGCTGATGTGCCAGTTCAGATCAGCAAGGAATTTCCAACTTAATTTTGTGCAAGCTGTAGCATTAGTAAAGGTGCTGGATTAATTAATTAAATTATATATTATATAGCAGGTTTGTTTGAGTACTAGGTAATTATGATTATGATTTGGTTTGGGATAGGTAACTAGTCACATTGGTCTTGTTCAAGTAGAGTCAGACCTTGAGTCTGGTACATGTGTGCGTGTACGGATGTGAGTTCAAGTCCGACCTAGACTCAAGTTTGGTTCGGTCGTTTGGCTGGCCTGCATGCCATATAGCCTGGGCGTTGCCCATGTATGAGGGGAGATTGGATTTTTATTCTGTAGAGTTATATCTCTTGTCGAGCCGCCGCCGCCGCCGCTCGAAGAACCCTAGTTGGGTGATTGATCCGGATCCCTCGGTGGATTTGTGTTGGTGTGTGATCAGGCGTTCTTGTCTGGGCACATACTAGAATTTTTGGAGTTCCTCCCCATCTCCTGTTCGTGGTCGTCGAGGCTGCGGGTGGAAGAAGTTATCTAGGGTTTGGTTTACATAACTCTGTAAGCTAATCCCTCCTATCATTGTTAGTACTGCTTGTGCTCGATTTACTGGTGGAATTATTTGACCCTTGTGGTTTATACCGTGCCCTATATTGTTTGGATCAAGGGTTGTTGCCGTGAATTTTATATTAGAATATTCAGAGTTGGCCATGAGTTGCTTGTGGCTTTTTGGATCGTCTCTGAATGAATTAGTGCAGTGATCCATTTATTTACTAGTGGATAACAGTTCTGTACTTTTGAGCCGCGACAATATCGTTCACTTCAGAGTTGTTGCTTGTTCCTGTAAAGAACTGAAGGTTGTGTCTATTGATTTATAAAAATTCAGAGAAGTTGTATTCTAAATATTTGTACCGTGAAAGATTGGGCAAAATATTTTGGACATTGTAGCCGTGTCCTTATCAGTTGGTAATCAGAGCTTCAGGTTGTTCACAGTGCATTCAGATTTTTTTTCTTTTCTGCTGAATGGCTGATTCAAAATTGCTCAAGGAACTTAAATTTATGCCAAAGCTATGTCTAGCAGCAAGTTCCATGGAGTACTATGATTGGGAGGATGATATGGAGGCTTTCTTCTGGGGTCGTGGACTCAAATCGGCTCTCAAAATATATTATGCTGAAGAGACATTTACTGATGATCTTTTGACTTGGTGGCTTGACGTGGAAAGATATGATTGATGTTGGACATGGAGAGATATGAAGGATGTGCTACGTCATCGATTTGCTCCTTCACGTGAGTCAAAGAAGGTACCAACTATGGGTGGCCAAAATCTCCAAGGTACTAAGAAAAGTGTGCGCTCGTCATGGGCTGATTCTATCACTGGAACTGAGTACAGTGCTTCTAATTCTTATGAAAATAAGTTGGGTTCTAGTGTTATCTATGGCAAGTCTATGCATGCTGAAATTGTTTCTTCTCCTAAAATGAAACAAGCTACCAATCAAAGTAGTTATGGTGCAAATTTATTTGCCTGTGCTCGTAGTTCTTTTGATTCCAAGAACAAGAACATAGCAGCAAAGGAGCTTCATTTTGTTGACAATCAGAAACCGGCATTGCCTATCAAACAGAAGGCGTCAATTCTTACTTTGAAACTCTCTTCTCTCAAGCAGACAGAGAAGAAGCATGCTAGTGCTATTGAGGTAGTTCTTCCTTCTAGTCCAGAGAAGGTAAAGGTGCTTACGCTTGCCACAAAAGATAAGCAGGGGGAACCTACAGAGGGCTCAGCTGTTCAAAAGACAGATTTAAATACACTTATCGAAAATATTTCCACGCCTAAGAAGCAGGTTGTGGATTCTTCATGTGCTTATCCTATGGAGCCATTGGTTGATGTTGATGATGTGGCAAATGGGTTGTCTATGATGGCTCAAGAAGTAAGGCAGGATGGTACTGCTACTGATGCGAAGGGACAACAATCTATTATATTTCAGTCTGCTTGCAAAATTCAAGATAAGATATGCAAATTAATTATTGATGGTGGTAGCTTCACAAATGCAATTAGTTCAGATGTTGTGCATGCTTTGTCTTTGTCTACTTGGAGGCTTCCCGTGCCACGTTATATCCAATGGATGAATCAAAGTGGTACACTCAAAATTACTCATAAGGCTCGAGTTAAATTCACCATTGGAAATTATGTTGATACAGTGGACTGTGATGTTGCACCAATGAGTGCATGCCATTTATTATTGGGTTGACCATGCCAGTTTGATCTTGATGCTACTCATGGTGGTTGTTCCAATAAATATTCATTTGTGCACAAGGGAGTTCATCATGTGCTCAAACCGATGCCCGATAATACTATTAAGGCTGAGGCGTTTGCTCCTGTGAAAGTGAAGAAAAAGGCACTTGTAGTTACCACAAAGTCGAGGACGACTTTGCTTCAAGGGAGGGAGAATGATGAGAAAATTTCTATTCTAGATGCTGCTCCTAGTGAGTCTGTGTTGAGCTGCAAGGAGCCACTTCAATTTGGCTCCATCAGTAATGTTTCTGGGAATGATATGATGATGACTAAAGGAACTCATGCTATAGAAAAGGTTGCTAAGTTCATTGCTAAACCTAATCTGCCATTAGAGGATAATATAACCATCAAGCCATCAGTAATATTGAATCGCATTGCTGAAAGGAGATGCCATGATGTGATTATTTCAGCTTTGTCTTGTACAAATATTTGTACAGATATCACTAGCAATGCAAGTGAGGATGATTTGAACATTAATTCTCTAGAAGAGATTGATGACGGATCAAAGCCGAGGACGTCTTTGTTTCAAGCAAGGGAGGATGATGAGCCCAACATTAATTCTCTCGAAGAGATTGATGACGGATCAAAGCCGAGGACGACTTTGTTTCAAGGAAGGGAGGATGATGAGCCCATGGTTCCTCAATATTTTTATGTAGACAAATCTAGTATTATATCAAATATGATAATTAGTCTCAAATTTGGAGCTATTAGTTTTGATGAGAAAAATAGCAAGAATATAGACAAGTTCACTATGGCTGGCCTGTCATCCAAGCTCAGTTTCAAAGCTGCAAGAAATCTCAACAAAGACATTAATTATGGAGATCATGCATATAGGGCTGCTGTGCCGGTTCAGATCAGCAAGGAATTTCCAACTTAATTTTGTGCAAGCTGCAGCATTAGTAAAGGTGCCAGATTAATTAATTAAATTATATATTATATAGCAGGTTTGTTTGAGTCCTAGGTAATTACGATTACGATTTGGTTTGGGTTAGGTAACTAGTCATGTTGGTCTTGTTCAAGTAGAGTCGGACCTTGAGTCTGGTACATGTGTGCGTGTACGGATGTGAGTTCAAGTCCGACCTAGACTCAAGTTTGGTTCGGTCGTTTGGCTGGCCTGCGTGCCATATAGCCTGGGCGTTGCCCATGTATGAGGGGAGATTGGATTTTTATTCTGTAGAGTTATATCTCTCGTCGAGCCGCCGCCGCCGCCGCCGCTCGAAGAACGCTAGTTGGGTGATTGATTTGGATTCCTCGGTGGATTTGTGTTGGTGTGTGATCAGGCGTTCTTGTCTGGGCACATACTGGAATTTTTGGAGTTCTTCCCCATCTCCTGTTCGTGGTCGTCGAGGCTGCGGCGGAAGAAGTTATCTAGGGTTTGGTTTACATAACTCTGTAAGCTAATCCCTCCTATCATTGTTAGTACTGCTTGTGCTCGATTTACTGGTCGAATTATTTGATCCTTGTGGTTTATACCGTGCCCTATATTATTTGGATCAAGGGTTGTTGCCGTGAATTTTATATTAGAATATTCAGAGTTGCCCGTGAGTTGCTTGTGGCTTTTTGGATTGTCTCTGAATGAATTAGTGCAGTGATCCATTAATTTACTAGTGGATAACAGTTCTGTACTTTTGAGCCGCAACAATATTGTTCACTTCAGAGTTGTTGCTTGTTCCTGTACAAGAACTGAAGGTTGTGTCTATTGATTTATAAAAATTCAGAGAAGTTGTATTCTAAATATTTGTACCGTGAAAGATTGGGCAAAATATTTTGGACAGCGTAGCCATGTCCTTATCACGTTATGTCCTTAGATCTAAGATTGTGTTATGTACTCAAGATGTGAAACGGCCTATTTAGGGACTATCAAACGCTGCTCTGTAACGGGGTAGTTATAAAGGTGGTCTTCGGGTGGTCGGGAAGCATGCTATGGGACATAGACAATCAAGATGGAATTTGCCCCTCTCTATGCGAGAGAGATATCACTGGATCACTCAAGTGATTGGATCAACAAATGCATGGCCGTGCTTGGCTTAATTGTTAACCCATGAGTTGAATCATATATCGAGTGGCAAAGGGAATAACTTGTATGTGGTCGTAGTGGTTCGTCTGATATGATCTTTGCATGCACATAGGAGTTATCACGCCTTGCTAGACGCCGCTATCAACTATTGGGCAAGTAGGAGTACTTGGCCCATGTCAATATATGCGTGAACCCATAGGGTCGCACGCTTAAGGGGCTGGAAGCCTAATTCAGGTTGGACCTGAATTAGACAAGGCATAGGGTTACTAATGGGCCTCCAACTCGTGAGCTCATTGGGGACGCCTATATAAGCAAGGGGTAGGGGTGCGGCCAGGAGTGATACGCCTTTGGCAGTCGCCGTCGCCCTCCCCACGCTCGTGTCTTCTGCTCCTCGCGGACCTAGCAGTCTGGAGGCGCATCGCTTCTTCCCTGCACATGTGGGATTCCTCGGAGGTGCTGCATCTGGAGCACTGGGATGAACCGCAGAGGGGATTGAGGTGATGGACGACCACACAACTGCACTGCCTGCTGCGACATGTACAACTACATTGAGTCATCTTCTGCTGCACCTGCGCGTCTAGTGGTAATTCTGTAACCTGTAACTAATAGTAGATCCTGGTTTATGAGGTTGAAATTTTTTTTTTTGGCTAACGTAGCACCCTCATAACCCTACAGTGGTATCCGAGCCATTACTGCCTCGTTATAGGTTCAGTTTTGGGCATATAGTTGATATGCAGAAATAGTAGATGCGATCTACTAGGTTTGGTTGCACATGTTGATGCGATCTACTAGATGCGATCTACTAGGTTTGGACTGCCATAGCTACCTGTCGTATGCGCATAGAATCGTTCTACACCTAACTTGTTTTTGCAGGGTATGATGTGATTGGTATGGCCCATGTGTATATATACAATTCATTCATGGCGTGTGTGTCATGTAAGCAACACGGCTGGAGCCATATGTGTTGTCATTTGATGTATTGGCCTGCGCGCCATCTTGTGATCTTGCGACTATGTAATTAGTATAGCTTGTGGTAAGATAGTTCTTGGAGGACTCATCACAAGAAGGATGGCACACATGGATCATGGAGATGGAGATCACCATGATGGGCAAGATGATGGAGATGGAGATCACCATTCAAAAAAGGGCCATACCATGTCACTATGTGTGAATGATTCTCATTATTTATTCTACTTTTATTGATTGCTATTATGTTTTGTCTACATGAGTGCGATAGTGAAGTAGAAAGATCCCTCAGCAATGTTTAAGTTGAATGCTTCCCCAAACCTTGCACTGTCATAAGTCTTGTACAATCGGTGGTGGGTCTATGAAATTAGGGTGCCACTGGTTTTCCTCGACTAGGCAGGTTCATATCGGATACTTACTGCAAGAAGGTTTGGTTACTTAAACAAGGTCATCCTAATGGTTAGGGACCTTGGAGCATGGGTAGGTTGAGCGTAGCATAGAGATGCTGCCCAACAACAAGAGTCATATGTGATATGATTAGCAAAGTGTTGCTTACCGATCTACCATGTCTTCTAGCGGTGATGCTAAAGCTCACTAGTTGACTTGTTAGTTGTGGGTCTTAAATCACTAAGTATCAATTGAGGGATATTGATTTTAGTGGGAGTAGATTTTATTTACTCTTTCATGGATACATTGTCTTAGTATTTTGTATTACTTTTGTTGTAGATGGCCGCTCGCAATCAACCATTTTCTTTGCGTATAATTCTTAAGAAAGATAAGTTGAATGGAACAAATTATGCGGATTGGATCCACAACCTGAGAATTGTTCTCAGGGATGAGAAAAAGGAAGAAATTCTAGACACCCCATTACCAGATGAGCCTGATGAAAATCCAATTGCTGCTGAGAAAAACGCTTAGAAGAAAGCATGTGATGCGGATCTTGAAGTGAGTTGCCTCATGCTTGCTTGTATGAAACCTGATCTGTAGATGTAGTTCGACAACAATCATTCAGCGAATGATATGATCATGGCGCTTGAAGATATATTCCAAACTCAAGCACGGACAAAAAGGTTCAATGTCTCTAAGGTGCTTGCAGAAACCAAGCTAGCAGAGGGTGCTGCTGTTGGTCCACATATAATCAAGATGGTTGGTTACACTCAGAGGTTGGAGAAGCTAGGCTTCCCAATTGGCCAAGAGTTGGCTACTGATTTCATTCTTGCATCGCTTCCGGCCAGCTATGGAAACTTCATCTCGAACTACCATATGCATGGAGTGGAGAGGGGCTTGAATGAACTGTGTGGCATGCTGATAACAGCAGAGGCCGACAACAAGAAAGGTGCCGGCAGTAGCCAAGTGTTGGCGATCCAGAACCGACCTTGGTTCAAGAGGAGGGGCAAGAAGAAGGCAAGGCTAAAGATGAGATCTCTAAGCCGAACCCATCTGCTGCCAAGGCTGGACCTTATGCAAATTCTGATTGCCTTTATTGTAAGGGGAAAGGTCACTGGAAAAGAAACTGCAAGGAGTACTTGGTGTTCTTAGAGAAGGATGGTGGCGGTAAAGGTACTGCTACTGCTTGTACTCTTGTTGTTCATGTTACGGATATTTTTCTCACTAACTCCTATGTCAATTCCTAGGTATTTGATACCGGATTGGTTGCTCATATTTACAATATGATGCAGGGAATGATAAGAAGTAGAAGCATGGAGAAAGGAGAAGTTGATTTCCGCGTGGGCAATAATGCAAGAGT
This sequence comes from Bothriochloa decipiens, assembly GCA_023333625.1. Lineage (NCBI taxonomy): Eukaryota > Viridiplantae > Streptophyta > Magnoliopsida > Poales > Poaceae > Bothriochloa > Bothriochloa decipiens. The sequence goes on along the minus strand of CM041647.1, from coordinate 12,394,619 downwards.
TACTGCATTGAACGTCAGGACGATGCAACTTCCCTTGCCGTCAGGATTTATTTTGGAATTGAATAATTGTTATTTTGTTCCTTGTTTAAGTTGAAACATTGCGTCACCTTCATACTTGATGAAGGATGGTTATTCATTTGCGAGTAAAGACAATGGTTGTGTGATCTCAAAGAATGATGTGTTTGTGGCTTTTGCATCCATTGTGAATGGGTTATTTATTTTAAATCTTGATGATGCACCTATCTATAATGTTAGTGCTAAATGGCCTCGGCTTAATGAGTTAAGTCCTACCTATATGTGGCATTGTCGTTTGGGTCATATAAGTGAGAATCGCATGAAGAGGCTCCATGATGATGGTCTTCTAACTTCGTTTGATTTTGAATCATATGAGACATGTGAGGCTTGCTTGCTAGGCAAGATGACCAAGGCGCCATTCAAAGGATTTCCTAAGAGGGCATCTGACTTGTTGGAACTTGTACATACTGATGTATGTGGACCAATGAGCACGACAGCTAGAGGCGGATTTTAATACTTCATAACTTTTACTGATGACTTTAGTAGATATGGATATGTCTACCTAATGAAGCATAAGTCTAAAACATTTGAAAAGTTCAAAGAATTTCAGAATGAAGTAGAGAATCAACATGGCAAGAAGATCAAAGCCTTGGGATCCGATCGTGGAGGTGAATATTTCAGTCATGAGTTTAGCATTCATCTTAAGAGTTGCGGAATTGTTCCACAACTTACGCCGCCCAGAACACCACAGAGAAACGACGTGTCCGAGCATCATAATCAGACTTTGTTGGACATGGTTCGGTCTATGATGAGCCGGTCGGACCTACCTTTATCGTTTTGGGGATACGCTCTAGAAACAACCACTTTCACATTGAATAGGGTACCATCTAAGTCCGTAGTTAAGACACCATATGAGATGTGGACTGGTAATAGTCCTAATTTGTCTTTTCCGAAAATTTGGGGTTGTGAAGTTTATGTCAAATGACTTATATCAGATAAACTAACACCCAAATTGGACAAGTGCTTTTTCGTGGGATATCCAAAGAAAACTTTAGGGTATTATGTCCATAACCGATCAGAGGGCAAAGTGTTTATTACTCAAAATGGTGTTTTCTTAGAGAAAGAGTTTCTCAAAATAGAAAAGAATGGACAAAAGGTGTATCTTGAAGAAGTTCAAGATGAGCCAGTAGGGACTGACTCTACGAGTGATGCTAATGTAGCAGAGCAAGTTGAGACACCCGTGGCAGTGGAGACACTGCCACAACCATGAAGATCAGTGAGACTTCACGCATTGCATGGGGATCTGTTATTGTTAGACGATGATGAACCTACGGATTATGCAAAAGCTATGATGGATCTAGATTCCAAGAAGTGGCAAAGTGCCATGAGATCCGAGATAGATTCCATGGGAGACAATCAAGTTTGGAACTTGGTTGACCCGCCTGATGGGGTTAGACCCATAGAGAGCAAATGGATCTTTAAGAAGAAGATGGATATGGATAGAAATGTTCACGTCTATAAAGCTCGAGTTTTCAGAAAAGGTTTTTGGCAAGTTCAAGGAATTGACTACGACGAGACGTTCTTGCCGGTAGCGATGCTTAAATCTATTCGGATCATTCTAGCAATTGCTGCATATTTCAATTATGAGATATGGCAGATGGATGTCAAAACAGCCTTTCTAAATAGGTATTTAGAAGAGGACGTGTATATGATACAGCCCGAAGGTTTTGTTGATCCTAATAATGCTAGAAAGATATGCAAGCTTAAGAAATCTATTTATGGGTTAAAGCAAGCATCTCGGAGTTGGAGTATTCGTTTTGATGAGGTAGTCAAAGGGTTTGGCTTCCGTCAGAATGAAGAAGAACCTTGTGTTTACCAGAGGTAAGTGGAGCGCTATTGTGTTTCTAATCTTGTATGTGGATGACATACTATTGATTAGGAATGATATTCCTATGTTGCAATCTGTAAAGACTTTACTGAATAATAGTTTTTGTATGAAGGATTTGGGAGAAGCAACATACATCTTAGGAATTAAGATCTATAGAGATAGGTCGAGAAGGCTAATAGGATTAAGCCAAGACATGTACATTGACAAGGTGTTGAAACAGTACAATATGGAACAGTCCAAGAAAGGGTTCTTGCCTATGTCACATGGTATGCGCTTTAGTAACAAGCAGTGTCCTTCATCAGATGAAGAGCGCAAATGCATGAGTAAGGTTCCATATGCTTCAATCATTGGTTCCATCATGTATGCCATGATATGTACTTGCCCAGATGTAGCCTATGCTCTAAGTGTTGCGAGCAGGTATCAAGCCAATCCTAGTGAGAGTCACTGCACGTTGGTTAAAAACATTCTTAAGTACTTGAGAAGGGCTAAGGATGTGTTCCTAATCTATGGTGGTGAGGAGGAGCTCGTTGTAAATAGTTACACCAATGTTAGCTTCCAAACCAACCAGGATGATTCACTATCTCAATCAGGTTTTGTATTCATAATAAATGGTGGTGCGGTAAGCTGGAAGAGTTCCAAGCAGAAAGCGATCAGCGATTCTACAATAGAAGCCGAGTACATTGTGGCTGGTGGAGCTGCAAAGGAAGGTGTTTGTTTGAGGAGGTTCCTCATTGAACTTGGTGTGTTTCCTAATACGTTGGGCACATTGAATTTACATTGTGATAACAATGGGGCAATTGCACAGGCTAAGCAGCCTAGGGATCACCAGAAGAACAAACATGTACTCTGGAAGTTTCATCTCATTCGAGAGTTTGTGAAATGAGAAGAGATCAAATTATGCAAAATACATATGGATTTAAATGTAGCAGATCCTTTAACAAAGGCTCTTCCACAGCCTAAGCATGAGGCGCACATGAGGTCTATGGGGATTAGACATCTAAGAGATTAACTCTAGTGCAAGTGGGAGACTGTTGAGAATATGCCCTAGAGCTAATCATGTAGATGATGATATTCTGATTGCATCCATGATTAATAATGTGTTCATTGAATATCCATTATAGACAACTTGTATTGATTGACGATTATGTGAATTGTTTATGGAACTCAATTACTTGAATGGTTATTCTAAAGTTGTCCCTGGTCGGCGTTCTTGTGAGAACACACTTGAATATTAGACCAGCACATGTATTAGTTGATGGCTATGTTTCACAAGTCATGGACATGGAGATGTCAAACTAATAATGTGGGCACATGTAAGACATGTAGGCTGGACTGATCCAACATGAGAAAGTCTCTATTCACATCATGTACATTATGTCCTTAGACCTAAGATTGTGGTATGTACTCAAGATGTGAAACAGCCTACTTAGGGACTATCATACATTGCTCCGTAACAGGGTAGTTGTAAAGGTGGTCTTCGGGTGGTCGGGAAGCATGCTATGAGACATAGACAATCAAGATGGAATTTGCCCCTCTCTACATGAGAGAGATATCACTGGATCACTCAAGTGATTGGATCAACAAATGCATGGCCATGCTTGGGTTAATTGTTAACCCATGAGTTGAATCATATATTGAGCGGCAAAGGGAATAACTTGTATGTGGTCGTAGTGGTTCGTCTGATATGATCTTTGCATGCACATAGGAGTTGTCACGCCTTGCTAGAGGCCGCTGTCAACTATTGGGCGAGTAGGAGTACTCCGCCCATGTCAACGTGTGCGTGAACCCATAGGGTCACACGTTTAAGGGGCTAGAAGCCTAATTCGGGTTGGACCCGAATTAGACAAGGCTTAGGGTTACTAATGGGCCTCCAACTCATGAGCTCATTGGGGACACCTATATAAGCAAGGGGTAGGGGCATGGCCAAGAGTGATACGCCTTTGGCAGCCATCGTCGCCCTCCCCATGCTCGCGTCTTCTGCTCCTCGTGAACCTAGCAGTCCGAAGGCGCATCGCTTCTTCCCTGCACGCGTGGGATTCCTCGGAGGTGCTGCATATGGAACACTGGGACGAACCGTAGAGGGGATTGAGGTGATGGACGACCATGCAACTGCACTGCCTGCTGTGATGCGTACGACTGCATCGACTTGTCTTCCGCTACACTTGCGCGTCTAGTGGTAATCCCGTAACCTGTAACTAGCAGTCGATCCTGGTTTATGAGGTTGAAAACTTTTGTTTTCTGGCTAGCATAGCACCCTCATAACCCTACAGTTTCACTTCCTTCCATATTTGTGGAGGCTGAACCATCCTAGTTTAGCTATAAAAGAGAGGGAGCTCCCCCATTTCCAACACACACATCATTTTGGAGTCATTCACCTCACACCTCTCACTTGTATCTTTAGAATAGTTCTAGTAGTTTGTGAGCAACGCAAAAGCTATCAAGGAGAGCTTGTGTCCTTGGAAGAAAGGTTCTTCTCGGTATGAAGACAATTCGGTCTACTTCCACGAGCAAGTTCTTATCATATTTATATGATCATGCATATGAACTAGAGTATAGTTATGATCATGTTTTATATATCATGTTCTTAACTTGTTCATCTTTGTTCTTCATCGTTCATTGAATTAGTATGAATAGAGGAAGAACTAGGGATGAGGTGATGGTTCATGTTCTTAACCTAGCCTGTCAATCCGAAGGGTTGGGGTCCATGGGGGTTAGGAGTTGTTTCTATGTACGTGAACATGGTGTTCGGGTATGTGGAGACCGATGAATATGTTAGTATCCCATGGGTAGAGGGGTAGGTGGGCAGGTGGTGACAGCCCTGTCCATCCCAAGCACTCCCCCATGTTCGGATATTGAGTAGGAGTTTGTAAAGTCTTTATCGGCTAGCAGACCAGCTGCGGGGATCTGCCTATCATCCTAGACTTAGTTCTAATGCTAGACATGCTAATTAAATGTTTTGCTAACAGTTCTTTGCATAGCTATATATGACCCATGCCTGCTCTGTTTAGTTATATTCTTTTATTCTTTATTTCTCTTTTATCCTTGAGGTCGACCCCGATATGTGTCCACTATCTTGAATATCATGTCTTATTCCTGTTTACTCTATGTCTACCATTGCACTTAATAAGTGATCATGTTTACACCACGCTTGACGCATATTGCCCTCCTACGGGAAATTATAAATACAACACTCCTGAATACTCATGGGTTGAAATGCTACAATGATAGTTCTGTGCGCTTGCAGATTTATTCTTATTTCATACTGAGCTATCGATTGGCGTACCTAAGTACCATTACTTAAGGATTGTGATTCTTGTTGCACCCCAAGGCGTCGTGCCATAGTTTTGCATATCGTAAGTAATGATGGTTAGGAAGGCCAATCCGGCACTTCTAACTATTATTACCAGACTGCATTACCTAGGCCGGCGCCATTAAGGGCCAAGGGTTACTGTAACAACCCGAAAATTCGAACTACAAAATTTTTCGACAAAACCCTGAGTCATGTGGTGCGATATGTCATCATCTACCCCCTTACATATGCATCAACCCTAGCATGTCATGCATGGCATTCATATGTTGCAAATTAATTAACATCTCATAACAATGCACTATGTTCACATGTTACATTTTAATGTTTCAATAGTTTAATCATCATATTGCATTAAAAAGAGTGAGTTGGATTCTTATTTGGTTTATGAGTTGAATAATAAAAATGAAAACATAATATTTATTTTGACAAATAAATATTAAGGGAATAATACCCTAGCATTATTTGGGCCATGTATGCTCACTATTTTGTTGCACAAATTTTGCACACCACATATATATATAAGTATATATAAAAATGTATTTGAAAAAGAAAAGGAAAAAGAAAAGAAAGAGCCGGCCCGAGCAGCCCAGCAAGGCGGCCCAGCCGCGCTGGCCTGTGCTTGCCCGCGCGACTGCGCGCTGCGCGGCCCAACCAGGCCGATGGCCCAGCAAGAGCCCCGCGCATCCGCGCGCCGCACCGAGCCGCCGCAGTCGCTGACGATGGGGTCCCGCGGTGGGACCCACATGTCATCGCACCGGCTGAGGTCACCCGACCGGCCGCGCGTGCTCGCGTCAGCACTGTTCCCTCGCGTCGCCTCAAAGCAACCTGCCTCGACCGCTCGATCCCGTGTCACCCCGCATCGACGCGCGCCGCAAGCCACCTGGACCGACCAGCCCGCGCAAAGTGCCCACGGCCGCAGGCAAGATACTCCGCGCGCGCGCACCTGCGCTGTCGCCGCAGTGGAACGCTGTCGCCGTGAAGAGCTTTGACACCCAGCGCTACCTAGCCCCCTCTCGCTGCTCTCTGGATCCAGATCGAGCCTCAGCTGCTGACATGGACATCCCTTGGCCGCTCGATCAAGAAGAAGCCGTGATCGGCCGTCCGTCGGTTACCTACCTCCGCGTCCGCCCTATAAAGCAAGCACCCCCGGTACCCTGGGGTTCCCAGGCCGCCGCCACCGCTCTGGTGGAGCTCAATTCCACCTTGCCAGCCTCGATTGGAGAAGAGCTGAAGGAAGGCGGAAGAAAGGAGTCGGGGAAGGAGAAGAAGTCGCCGCCGGAATTAGGGAGGAAGACCGTCGACTCGGAGCCGCCGCAGCTGCGTTGGGAGCAGGAAGGAGGAGCAGTACCGCGAGCCGGAGCCATTTGGACTTGTACCGCACCTCCATCCTCTTCGACCCATCGGTGAGCACCGCCATCGCCGCTCTCTCGAACCCTCCGCCGTGCTGTTGGCCATGGCGCTCCGCCGTGAGCGCGTAGGCCTAGGTCGCTACCGACCTCACTGGACACACCCGCACACACACACGAGACTAGTCGAGCCTCCTTGGACCATGGCATCGGGAGGATGCCGGAATGGAAGCCGCCCAGTTCATCGCCGCGTGCCAAGCGCCGCCGTGGCGAGATCACCCAGCCGCCTTTCCGTTGAGCCTCGACCTCCATTGTTTCCGGATCCATGCTCGCATTGATGAGACGGACCCCGTACGCAGCCTAGCTCCGCGTTTGCCTTGCCAGAGCACCGACCCGAACCACCTTGTCGTCGACATGTCAGTGCATTGCCGCTCCAGAACGTCGCCGTTCACCATCGTTTACTGCCACCTCCGACCACCCCGAGGAGCAAGAAGAAGCCGGGGAGCTCCGCCGTGACGAGCTGCATCGATTGGGTAACGGGATGGAGACCGTGGACCCTCTCGGAGTGCCGTTGCTGTGCACCGAGGACCTGTCGAAGCTCCGCAGTGGGAGTTGCTGCCCGCGCGGACTCCGTCGTGTGTTTTGGTCACCGTCGGCACCTCGAGCAGGTGCTGCGTGACTCCAATCGCCCATCTACGCCAACAATTGGAGCTAGAGTGACTCGGTGTGAAGTGTACATCGAGCGCCATCGCCATCGAGCCGCCGTCCACCGTAGAGCTCGCCACCAGAAGCAAAGCTGCCGCCCTAAAGCCCATCAACGTGACCGTCGAGAAGTCCTGAAACTGATGGGCGGATTAATGGCGCCAGAGATCCATTGTGGCACCAGGAATCGAGGGTTTCCCCGCTGCCGATCATCGAGCAGGAACCCCGTGCTCGAGCCAATCTCGTCCGAGACGGATCACGCGCTCAAACCGACCCTCGAGTTTGACCCTTTGACAAACCGACCCTCGAGCACCGAGCACCACCGTTCCGCCGAAGAACCGCTGTGGACTTGGCCTTCGCGCGGACTCCGCCGCGTGAATTGGTCACTGCAGGTGCAGCGTAGGAGTGCAAGGCAACCCTAATTGCACTCCCAAGCCCAGCCAAGACTTGGATTCGAGCAGAGACGGGCTACCGTCGAGCACCATACCCCTCGAGACCGTAACCCCTCGAGACCGTATCCTCGAGACCGTATCCTCGAGACCGTACACCTCGAGAGCATACCCTCGAGAGCATACCCCTCGAGACCATACCCCTCGAGACCTAACCCTTGAGACCGTAACCCCCGAGACTGTAACCCCTCGAGAGCATACCCCTTGAGACCATACCCCTCGAGACCTAACCCTCGAGACCGTAACCCCCGAGACCGTAACCCCTCGAGAGCATACCCTCGAGAGCATACCCCTCGAGACCATACCCCTCGAGACCTAACTCTCGAGACCGTAACCCCCAAGACCGTAACCCCTCAAGAGCATAACCTTGAGAGCATACCCCTCGAGACCATACCCCTCGAGTCCTTTTTCTTTTCAAAAAATGGTTAAATCTTTAAAAATTCATAACTAATTCATACGAGCTCAGAAAATTATGATCCACATATCCAAATTTTCTACAAATCGAGCCCTATCTATCTAGGCTATGTTTGAGTGTATTTGGATCTTCTATTTTGCAAATTGTTCCTTGTGCTAATCTGTAGGGGTCGCTTCCACGACCGTTAAATCTCATTACAGGCTTGAGCGAGGACAAGTCTGACGACAGTGACTACCAGGAGAAGTCTGATAGCTACGTCAGTGAAGGTGCCGCACACCATCCAACCTCGTAGATCCCATTACGCATGGCAATTATAGTATGGCTAGTGCTTTAAATTCATGTTGCTATAATGCTATGCCTGTGCTAGGACTGCATGATAGAGTATTTATTTGATGAGCCCTACCTTGTTGTAAACTATCACCTGCTTACCTGCTGTTATGATAGCCACCTACTTATCTGCTATACTTATATTTCTATACTTCACTTGCTTACATTTTGATGTGACGTGATGAACCCGGGGAAGGCCTGGAGGGTGCCAGGCTGGATGTGTGAGTTGATGTTTCAGATGGGCATGTGAGCTGATGATGTTGTATCCGGGTTTGGGGTGGAGCTTACAGCAGGGAGTAGGGTGAGGGTTGAGTCGATCGAGCCAAGATCTACGATGAGCTTTTGGAGCAAGTCTTGCCAGGGAATGGTTCTGGACATTCCCATGAGAGGATCCTGTGGCGGGCTAACTGAGATGTGATGGTGGTCCTTGGGTGTGATCCTCTGAGAGGTGGAGCCCGGGATGAAGGTGCCGTGGTAGCACGTTAAATATAAACCCTGATGAAGATATCCCAGTTTGGTCAAATCTAGGAACTGTTGCACTGGTATCCGGATCTAGGAATCTCTTGCTTTCCACTCGCTCTCCATGGGGGGGAGACGGCCAAACCGCTGGATAGGTCGATGCCACTACTGCTAGGCGAGAAGTGATAGGAAGGTATATGCATGGGATGGAGCTAACATCCTACCGAGACGATCATGGCACCCCCTTCGGGAGTGGGTACATGGCATGGCATCCTCTACGGGAGCGGATACATGCTCTCTTCACAGTTCCAGTGATCCAGTGCTGGATGGTAGAGTGGCATCTCCTATGGCAGTAGGCGCCCGGAATCTGCCTAGGTGCGCGCGTGCATCGATGATGGTTATCTGGTGGATTAGTGAAACCTCTGTAGAGTGTATGGTTGATCGATCGATACATACATCGAATCTTCGGCTATGGACCTTTCCTATGTTTCACATGCACCGGACTAGTGAGTGGAGTGTTCTACCTTCCTCTGAGTGTGATTTCCGGCCGTGAGCCAGTTTGAGGGCTGCGGGCCGCTGAGGCAAGCCAAGAGGGAGTTGGCTTGTTGACCAGAGTCTGAGAGGTTGTTGGGGGAGATGAGATGATGTTACAGATATGGATGGAGATAGATGAAGGGAATGAGTTTGTGTTTAAAACTTGTTTACTATACTATTGTTTTACATACTTGAACAATTCATAGGAAAACCCCAGCCTTATAGGTTCCTTTTGAGAAATCCTTATTTTTTTGCATCCACTTCCACAAAGCAGTGCATAGGATGGGAGTGTGGCCAGTACAAATCGTACTAAAAATTTGGTTTCAGGTTCAAGGAGTGAGTACTCATCTGGAGAGTACAACGATTGAGGGTTTCGTGTCTACACTCAAGTTGGAGAGAAGAAGATAGCTTCCGCACCTCAAGCTTTTACTGTTATGCTACATGAACTCTGATTTCGCCCTATGGCGATGTAATAAGTTATTGTAACTCCCTCTATTTGCTCTCTTTTGTTCGATGTATGGATTATGGATTCAACTGTTATCGGGTAATGTGATTTAAATGGTCATATTACACTCTGACACTGTGGATTTTCCTTTACGGAAATCAAGATTGTTTCAGTTGGTATCAGAGCCATACTTGACCTTAGGACAAAACCCTAGAAATGGACGTTAGTACAGGACAAACCAGTTTTTCTTTCAGTTATATACCGACCCTGCATTCCTTCTTATGCAAGGCTTCTCTATTGTTACTGACTTGCTGACCCTTATTCCCTTTGAAACATGCAGATGACAAGCTTTGGACCCCCGCTTGGACTGTTGAGCAACATGCCCAAGGCTGAGTTCACCTACGAGGGACAGGAGTTCCCAGGCTTTCCGTACACTCTACGTTGTGTTTTGGGAGTACTCGGAGTGCCTGTCGAGGAGATCAAGTACACCTGCACTGGAGCATCGGACTCAGAAGGAGGAATCAAGGGTTACGTGGTCACTCACCTAGAGATCCCTGCAAGTCAGACTCTGCCCTCAGTACCAGCTCTCCTGGAGATGACAATTGAGGACTCAATCGAGGAAGGAATCCAGGCTGTGTCACTCAAGGCCCTACGTGAAGTGATGAAGATCGCTTACGAGCACCTTCACAACACAGAGTTTCGTCTACTTCCTCAGGCCCTGAACTCTCTCCTCACACCAGAGCAGCAGGATGATCTGGTTAGGCCAATCATCCTAGCTGAGACCAGTCTTTGCAACCGTGCCTCCGCCGCTCACCTCTTCGAGCAGAACCGCTACATAGAGCACCTGGAGAAGAAGAGACGCCTCGACCGCAACACTCTGATGGAGTACTAGGAGTTCTACAAGCAGGAAGCTAAGGAGAAAGAAGGACTCAAGGCTATAGTCGCCCAGCTGAAGGACAAGCTCGCACATCAGGCAAGGGCTCACAGAGCCAAGGTCGCTGACCTACGAGACAAGGTTGAGGACATTGGGCTCTGAAACTACTACCTTGATGCAAGAGTTCTCCAGTTGGAGGGAGAGAAGATGGACAAGGATATGGAGATCAAAGAACTATAGAAGAGAAGACAGGAAGATGGCAAGAGCAACTTCACCGTGCAGTGTGAGAAGTCAATGCTCGTTAAAGCCCTGAAGAAAGCAAAAGCAAAAGCACAGTGCAACCAAGGCCATCTAATTGCCCTAATGATCCAGAATGAGACCTTGGTGGACAGGTACAAGAGACTCAAGACAGCTTGGAAGAATGCCGACTAGAGACGCTGCCAGGAGTACGCTGAGTTGCGTGATAGACTTCCTTTGTCAGCCAGACGCAAGGACCCCTTTAAGGAAACTTTTTAGATTGGCCACTCTCTCTTGAGGCACGACCACTGTCCAGCTCCCACCAGCCTGCCGCTTACCAAGGAGTTCGAAGAAGCTTAGGCTTATGTGAAGCGCCTTCACATGTCACAGGAGGAGTTGACAGTTCTTGGCAACCATTTTCACCCAGGAGTATACAACGCGCCGATGTATGAGTCAGAGTAGTGTGGACCCTGCGTGGCCACGTCATGAGTTAGAAGTTGAGTTAGCTTGTATCCATGAGTTACCTTCTCATAGTGCGAGTCTCGCACGTCATCTAGCGTAGCTACTAGAGATGATGCCATGTAATGCAACCATGTAATGAATGATCAATCTTATCGCATTTTATGGCTCTTATTGCTTCTTTGTATGAGTGTTGGATAGATTAAATATTTTTCCTTAAATCATTGAAATCATTTAATTATATTTAACCAATAAGTACTAAACAATTGTCGACCCGTGTCGCAGATGTCTGCACGTCGCTCCGCACGTCTGGGCAACTATCCGCCTCCACCCGAACCTGAGCTTGGGCGTGGAAGACGCTATGGACGAAGGGGAGGTCGTGTTCCACCCATCAACCTCAACCAGGGTGGGAACGATCACGAGCGGACCCCGCCAGCAGGAAGTGCCACTGGAGGAGGTGTGCCCATGGCAATGGACCTCCGCCTCAGCCGAGCCCTTCGCCACAGCCGATTCTACCACCGCCACCACCGCCAAACCTGGCGGAAGTGATGGCGCAACAGACACAGCTGCTTGCCGCTTTGGTCAATGGAGCCAATCACCGCTTTGGAGGGAATCCGAATGACTTCCAGAGGAAACTTGAGGGTTTTCTAAAGCTCAGGCCACCCACTTTCGATGGCACCTACAAGGAACCGCTAGAAGCTGATGATTGGCTTCACGAGATCAAGAAGAAGCTGGAGCTTACCACTTGTACCCCAGAGGAGCGAGTCGGGATCGCTGCTCACCACCTCACTGGAGCTACGCGTTCCTGGTGGGACAGCTACCGCCAAGCTCATGAGGACCCCGATCACATCACCTGGGATGAGTTCACAGATGAGTTCATTGAGTACCATGTTCCTGAGGGAGTCATGGAGCAGAAAGAGGAGGATTCTGTAACCTCACCCAGAAGGGATGTGACATCTGCGAGTACACCAACACCTTCACCAGTTTGTTATGATATGCACCTCTGCATGTGGCGACTTCTGAGAAGGAGAAGATCACGCAGTACAGGAAGGGTCTGAACCCCAAGATCAAGATAGCCCTGGGAGGCACCAAGAGTCACACACTTCATGACATGATCGATCGTTGCATCCAGATCGAGAAGGACCAGAAGGAGGCAGGAGAAATGTCCAGAAGGGAGAAGAAGAAGTCCGAGGGCTTCTAACGTGACCATGAGCGTAAGAGGTTCCATCGGGACAAGACGTCTAGCCGTCCTCATTACAGCAAGGACTCTACCTATGGCTCGGGTAGGAGTGGTGGTACCTACTCGGCTGACCACTCACGCTTATCCCGTGACCATCGCTCCCGCGATCGTTACTCTCATGACCACCACTCTCGTGACCGTGCTGGGAAGGATCGCTACCCCCATGAGCACTCATCGCAGCCACGTCATAGGACTGATCACTCTGCGCCTGTTCATGCTACGCCAAATTCAGGCAGCTGGAAGGCCGCTGCACCAACCCCCACAGGCAGTGTGCCATTCACTTGCTTTGGTTGTGGCAAACCTGGCCACAAGTTGTTTGACTGTCCTGAGAAGACACCCGCACCTGCTGCACCCAAGTCTCAGTACCATGGATCTGCAAGCCGTGGTCGTCTCACGCACATGAATGCAGAAGAAGCTCAAGCTGCCCCAGATGTTGTGTACAGTATGTTTCTTGTTGATGGCATTAAAGCATTCGTTCTGTTTGATTCTAGAGCTACATGTTCATACATCTCATCTAAGTTTGCACAAGAAAGTAAGATACCTATCACTCCATGTTTGGAGCCTATAGTCACCAGTTCTCCTCTTGATGAGATGAGAAGCACCCATATCTGCAAGGGAGTGAAGCTTTCTATCGAGGGTCTAACCTTTCGAGCTAACCTCACCCTTCTACCATCAAATGGTTTGGATGTCATCCTAGGCATGGATTGGCTTACCGAGCACAAGGGTTTGATTTCTTGTTCACCCAGATAAGTTCAGATAACTCATCCTTCTGGCCAAGCAGTCAGATGTGCACCTCAGAAGGATAAATCAGTATCTGTTCTATGTGCCCTGAATGCACTCAAGTCACAGGAAGAATCTTAGAAAAGGGAGAAGACTCTCGCGGATGTCCCCATTGTTAGGGAAAATGAGGATGTGTTTCCAGAAGAGTTGCCTGGCATGCCACCGGATCGTGACGTTGAGTTCATCATTGATCTTGTGCCCGGAACCGGTCCCATCTCTAAGCGACCGTACCGTATGTCAGTGGATGAGCTAGAAGAGCTCAAGAAGCAGTTGAAGGAACTTTCCGATAAGGGCTTTATTAGGCCTAGTGCTTCGCCTTGGGGATCACCTGTTCTGTTTGTGAAAAAGAAAGATGGTTCGATGAGGATGTGCGTTGATTACCGCAACCTCAATGCCGTCACCATCAAGAACAAGTATCCTCTGCCAAGGATCGATGACTTGCTTGATTAGCTTCGTGGTGCTAAGTACTTCTCGAAGATTGATCTCAGGTCTGGTTATCATCAAATGAAGATTTGGGAAGAAGACATTCCCAAGACAGCTTTTGTCACACGCTATGGGCAGTATGAATTCACCGTTGTATCCTTCGGTCTCACGAATGCCCTGGCCTATTTCATGAACATGATGAACAAGGTGTTTATGGATGATCTTGATTAGTTTGTTGTGGTTTTCATTGACAACATTCTGATTTATTCACCTTCTACTGAAGAACATGAAGCACATTTGAGGATAGTGCTCGAGAAGTTGTCCCAACACCAGCTCTATGCTAAGTTCAGCAAATGTGAGTTCTGGCTTGAAAAGTTGCTTTTCTTGGTCATGTACTCTCAGCAGATGGAGTTGTTGTAGACCCTGCAAAGATAGAGGCTGTAAAAGAATGGGAACAACCTCGCAATGTGTCCGAAATTAGGAGTTTCTTGGGATTGGCAGGTTACTATCGCCGATTCATTGAGAACTTCTCGAAGATAGCTCATCCTATGACAAATCTCTTGAAGAAGATCAACGAGTTCGAATGGACACCGGAGTGTGAACACAGTTTCCAAACTCTAAAGGAGAAGCTAACCACCACACCTATCCTAGCCTTACCTGATATCACTAGCGACTTTGTCATCTACTGCGACGCCTCTCGCCAAGGGCTAGGCTGTGTGCGGATGCAGAATGGGAAGGTTATTGCTTATGCTTCCCGACAGCTAAAGGAGCACGAGTAACGATACCCCACGCATGATCTCGAGCTAGCAGCTGTAGTGCATGCTCTGAAGATCTGGAGACATTATCTTATTGGCAACAAGTGTGATATATACACCGATCACAAGAGCTTGAAGTATTTCTTCACTCAAGAAGATCTGAATATGAGACAGCGCAGATGGCTAGAGCTAATCAAGGACTATGACATGGAGATTCACTACCATCCCAGAAAAGCAAATGTAGTCGCTGATGCTCTTAGTCACAAGACCTTTTATCATGCCCTGTTCTTATCGACCCTGCCACCTGAATTGAAGAAAGAGATTGAAGATCTTCATCTTGAGATAGTACCCCATGGGTGGTTGCACGAACTTCATATCGAGTATAATCTCACCGAGCGAATTCGTGAAGCTCAAAAGAGTTGTGAAGAAATGGAGTACATTCGTGGGTTGATGAAGCTAGGCTACAGCCCTGAATTCAGAGAAGATGAGCATGGAACCATCTGGTTCAAGGATAGAATCTATGTGCCCAGCGACCCTGCTTTGCGTAAGGAAATCCTGTCAGAGGCACATGACTCTAAGTATTGCATCCATCCCGGTGGTGCAAAGATGTATCAAGATGTGAAGAAGCATTTTTGGTGGAAAGGCATGAAGTCAGACATTGCAAGACATGTGGCCGAATGCGACATCTGTAACAGAGTCAAGGCCGAACACAGAAGGCCCGCTGGATTACTCAAACCACTCGATGTTCCTGAATGGAAGTGGGAAAGCATATCCATGGACTTTATCGTGGGATTACCTAGATCTCAACAAGGTCATGACTCTATATGGGTAATAGTCGATCGTCTGACGAAGGTAGCACATTTTATACCAGTCAGAACTTCGATACGTGCAGAGCAGTTGGCAGATTTGTACATCAAGGAGATTTTGAGGCTTCATGGAGCTCCTAAGAGTATTGTGTCGGATCGTGGACCACAATTCATGTCCCGATTCTGGCAAGCTCTTCACGAGTCCATTGGGACTGACCTTGATTACAGCACTGCTTATCACCCGCAAACAGATGGTCAGACAGAAAGGTTGAATCAGATTCTAGAAGATATGCTTCATGCCAGTGTTCTCAAATATGGAACAGATTGGGAGAAGTGTCTGTCGTTTGCTGAGTTCTCTTACAACAACAGCTACCAGGCAAGTATCAAGATGTCACCCTTCTAGGCCCTTTACGGAAAACCATGTAGAACCCCGTTGATGTGGAACCACCCAGGCGAAAGAGCAGTCTTTGGCCCCGCCAAGATCAAGGAAGCTGAGGATCGCCCAGGCAAGTAGCTCAAGTCAGAGAGAACCTGAGGATCGCCCAAAGCCGATAGAAGAGCTATGCCGACAAAAGGCGTCGAGACCTTGAGTTTGAAGTTGGGGATTTTGTCTACCTCAAAGTGTCTCCACTTTGTGGTACCGTCAGATTCCACGTAAAAGGGAAGTTGGCCCCAAGATACGTTGGACCGTATCGTATCTATCAGAGAGTTGGGAAGCTTGCATACAAGCTTAAACTACCTCCCGAGTTAATAGGAGTACACCCCGTTTTTCATGTCTCACAGTTACGCAAGTGCTTAAGGGTACCAAAAGAGGAAGCAGTCACTACTAATGTGCTGGATATCCAGGATACTCTTGAGTACAAGGAGCACCCAATCAAGATCTTGGGTTATGACACCAAAGAGACCCGAAGCAAGTCTATCCCTATGTGCAAGGTTCAATGGAGCAATCACTCTGAACATGAAGCAACGTGGGAAGATGAGAATCAACTTCTGCTATAGTATCCTTACCTCTTCGAAGGGTATGACACCTCTTAAATCTCGAGGATGAGATTCCAATGAGGGGGAAGGACTATAACAACCCAAAAATTCAAACTACAAAATTTTTACAAAACCCTGAGTGATGTGGTGCAACATGTCATCATCTACCCCTTACATATGCATCAACCCTAGCATGTCATGCATGGCATTCATATGTTGCAAATTAATTAACATCTCATAACAATGCGCTATGTTCACATGTTACATTTTAATGTTTCAATAGTTTAATCATCATGTTGCATTAAAAAGAGTGAGTTGGATTCTTATTTGGTTTATGAGTTGAACAATAAAAATGAAAACATAATATTTATTTTGACAAATAAATATTAAGGGAATAATACCCTAGCATTATTTGGGCCATGTATGCTCACTATTTTGTTGCACAAATTTAGCACACCACATATATATATAAGTATATATAAAAATGTATTTGAAAAAGAAAAGGAAAAAGAAAAGAAAGAGCCGGCCCGAGCACCCAGCAAGGCGGCCCAGCCGCGCTGGCCTGCGCTCGCCCGCGCGACCGCGCGCTGCGCGGCCCAACCAGGTCGACGGCCAAGCAAGAGCCCCACGTGTCCGCGCGCCGCACCGAGCCGCCGCAGTCGCTGACGATGGGGTCCCGCGGTGGGACCCACATGTCATCGCACCCGCTGAGGTCACCCAACTGGCCGCGCGTGCTCGCGTCAGCACTGTTCCCTCGCGTCGCCTCGAAGCAACCTGCCTCGACCGCTCGATCCCGTGTCGCCCCGCATCGACGCGCGCCCGCAAGCCACCTGGACCGACCAGCCCGCGCAATGTGCCCACGGCCGCAGGCAAGATTCTCCGCGCGCGCACCTGCGCTGTCGCTGCAGTGGAACGCTGCCGCCGTGAAGAGCTTTGACACCCAGCGCTACCTAGCCCCCTCTCGCTGCTCTCTGGACCCAGATCGAGCCTCAGCTGCTGAAATTAACATCCCTTGGCTGCTCGATCAAGCAGAAGCCGTGATCGGCCGTCCGTCGGTTACCTACCTCCGCGTCCGCCCTATAAAGCAAGCACCCCCGGCACCCTGGGGTTCCCAGGCCGCCGCCACTGCTCTGGTGGAGCTCAATTCCACCTTGCCAGCCTCGATTGGAGAAGAGCTAAAGGAAGGGGGAAGAAAGGAGTCGGGGAAGGAGAAGAAGCCGTCGCCGGAATTGGGCAGGAAGACCATCGACTTGGAGCCGCCGCTGCTGCGTCAGGAGCAGGAAGGAGGAGCAATATCGCGAGCCAGAGCCGTTTGGACTTGTACCGCACCTCCATCCTCTTCGACCCGTCGGTGAGCACCGCCATCGCCGCTCTCTCGAACCCTCCGCCGTGCTGTTGGCCATGGCGCTCCGCCGTGAGCGCGTAGGCCTAGGTCACTACCGACCTCACTGGACACACCCACACACACACGAGACTAGTCGAGCCTCCTTGGACCATGGCATTGGGAGGATGCCAGAACGGAAGCCGCCCAGTTCATCGCCACGCGCCAAGCGTCGCTGTGGCGAGATCACCCAGCCGCCTTTCCGTTGAGCCTCGACCTCCATTGTTTTCGGATCCGCGCTCGCCTTGATGAGACGGACCCCGTGCGCACCCTAGCTCCGCGTTTGCCTCGCCAGAGCACCGACCTGAACCACCTTGTCGTCGACGTGTCTGTGCATTGCTGCTCCAGAACATCGCCATTCACCGTCGTTTCCTGCCACCTCCGACCACCCCGAGGAGCAAGAAGAAGCCAGGGAGCTCCGCCGTGATGAGCTGCATTGATTGGGCAAGGGGATGGAGACCGTGGACCCTCTCAGAGTGCCGTTGCCGTGCACCGAGGACCTGTGGAAGCTCCGCCGTGGGAGTTGCTGCCCACATGGACTCCGCCGTGTGATTTCGTCACCGCTGGCACCTCGAGTAGGTGCTGCGTGACTCCAATCGCCCATCTACGCCACCAATTGGAGCTGGAGTGACTCAGTGTGAAGTGTACATCGAGCGCCGTCGCCATCGAGCCGCCGTCCGCCGTAGAGCTCGCCACCAGAAGCAAAGCTATTGCCCTGAAGCCCATCAACGTGACCGTCGAGAAGTCCCAAAACCGATGGGTGGATTAATGGTGCCAGAGATCCATTGTGGCACCAGGAATCGAGGGTTTCCCCACCGCCGATCGTCGAGGAGGAACCCCGCGCTCGAGCCGATCTCGTCCGAGACGGATCACGCGCTCAAACCGACCCTCGAGTTTGACCCTTCGACAAACCGACCCTCGAGCACCGAGCACCACCGTTTCGCCGAAGAACTGCTGTGGACTTGGCCTTCGCGCGGACTCCGCCGCGTGAATTGGTCGCTGTAGGTGCAGCGTAGGAGTGCAAGGCAACCCTAATTGCACTCCCGAGCCCAGCCAAGACTTGGATTCGAGCAGAGATGGGCTACCATCGAGCACCATACCCCTCGAGACCGTAACCCCTCGAGACCGTATCCTCGAGACCATATCCTCGAGACCGTACACCTCGAGAGCATACCCTCGAGAGCATACCCCTCGAGACCATACCCCT
>CM041647.1:12298722-12358917 GCA_023333625.1 Bothriochloa decipiens | reverse complement strand
AAACATTTCTCATGTACAAAGTTTTCTCAAAATATGCATAATTTTTGAATTATGGTTTTAAAATCAAAAGGGGATAAATGCTGGAAACTGTATTTTCAAATTAATTTGAAATTACTTTTGGAAACTTGAAAAACTTTATATACCAACTTTGTAGCTCTTGTCAAGATCTACAAACTGTCTTTTTAGAGTATCTTCAAATTCCTTATAAAATTTGAATTAGAGAAAAAGAGATAAAACTAGGGTTGGAAATAAAGGGTTTTTGAAATAGAGTTTAAACTCAATTTGGTTTCTAACTTAATTGGTTGGTTATTAGTGATCACAAACATCATCCAAGGACATTTTTAGGTCATTGACCCAATGACACCCTTGGTTGACCAAGTTGACTTTTGAAAAACCTTTTATAGCATTTCCATTTTGAATTTAATCTTGAATAACTTAGAAATAAGCTTGGAAATCCAATTTTAATTTCAAATATGGAAATCATTTTTAGGGTTGGACTTAGACTTATACACTATGCTTGACACTAGTGTAAACACAGTTTACATCTCAAGTACATAGAGTATAAACTAAGCATTTGCGATGACATTCGAAAATAGGGTTTTATTATTTCATGTGACCAAACATTACAAAAACTCAATCAACCTATGAAATATAAACTTGTTTTAGTTAATGCACATTAAGGTTGACTTAAACATGGATGCTTTGTAGTGTATATGATGACATGGCATGTTTTAGTTAATTTAACACCAGAGGTGTTACACCGAGTATCAGACACATTCCCTCCAAAATCTCTTAACTGCATATCTGTTTTGATCAAAACCTCAGGAGTCTTGCCTAACTTTTTGAAAGTCAAGTAAGGCATAAGGTTGACTGCAGCACCTCCATCCACAAGCATCTTGCTCATAGGCTTTCCATCAACTAATCCCTTGAAATACAGGGCCTTCAAATGGCGATAACGCATTGGCTTATCAAAAACAGCTTGAGAAGTGAGAGCCAAATAAGCAGCTATTTCTTCATACTCTGATTCATCAAAAATCAGAATAGACTTCTTGATCCCTTGACGCACTGAACTCAGTAGGCAAAATACACTGCATACCAATAAGAGCCGATTTGCCTGAATCGACTGTTTGTTTGGCCTTCCAAACCTGTGCCTTCTTCGTTTTCTTCAACTTGATCTCAGTCTCCCTCAAGCGTTGAACTCGCCTTTTCTGACTGCTAGAGAGACCACCAGCGAACCACTGGTTTGTTCTTCCACGTCTTCATCATAGGCATCACAATGTTCATGAAGTCTACATTTATTTATGCGCCGATCCTCAATAGGTCATCCAAGTCTTTCATGAACAGATCGGCGGTTGGTCTGAGATTGCTGATACTTCCTATACTGATCACTGCACTTGGGGCAATTCCTCCTAGTGGGCAAACTCAAGCCTTCGTTCCAGCAATGCCTAAAGAAAGGGCAACTCCAATAAGATTCATCTTGTTCTCGATCATACCTTTCTTCTTCAAGCATCCTCAAACGCTCTTGCTCTTCAAATCATCTCCTATGGTCCTTCTCTTGCTTCCTTTGCCACTTGTTCAAAAGAATACGAGATGTCACATGTGGTCTTCTTTCAGCCGATGCAGATGACTCAGGCTACTCAGATCGTCTATTTTGCTTCTCACGTCTTCTCTTGATCTCACGATATTCTTCATCAGTGAGTTGCAGTCTTGTGTCTACTGATCCTGACTCTTTTGCTCTAGTAGAACTCAGCACCTTGGCTTTGCCTTTTGGAAGCACAACATCAGCCATTGCAAAATCAAAGGGATACTGATCCATCTTCACCTTATTTGTATCATCAAAAGCCAATTTCTTAGTCTCAATGGCTTTCTAGATCTGTCTCCTGAAGACATTGCACTCATTGGTTGAGTGAGTAGTAGAATTATGAGCTTTGCAATACTTCTTTCCTTTGACTTCTTCAGGACTAAGTGGCTCATGTAACACCTTGATAAGCCCTTTGCTTAGTAAATAGTCAAAGATTTTATCGGCTTTTGAGGTATCAAAATCAAACTTCTCCTGTGATCTTCCCCAAGGATGGCCAATAACACACTTCTTGTCAAGGTTCCACTCAATGAGTGGAACATCTTTTGTTTATTCTTCATCGTTCGAGTCAAACTGAATCAGGTCTTTATAATAACCTAACACATTGGCTACTTTCTAAAAATGATTTTGTTGGCATGGTGACTGTGCATATTTAGAAACTGTAGCCACCCTCTGTGCCAGTGCTATGAGGTTATCGAAGTTCATGCCAACAAGCTTTTCCTTCAAGTAGGGCTACATCCCCTGGATAGCCAATTTCACCAACTGGCTGTCAGACAGGTTCAAAGAGAAGCACAAGCTCTTTGTTTGCCTGAATCTCTAGATGTAATCAAGACCTGATTCATTATGCTTCATCTTGACGCCGGTCAGATCATCAATGTCCTTCTCAATAGTCCCATTGAAGAAGTAGGCGTGGAATTTTCTCTCCAACTCATCCCAAGTATGTATAGAATTTCTTAGCAATGATGAGTACCAAGTGAAGGCTAGACCTGATAGTGACAAAGGAAAGAACCTGACTTTGTGGATTTCTTCAACTACAGCATCACCCAACTGATCCAGATACTTGCTTATATGCTCCATCGTGCTAGTATTGTCCTCCCCGATGAACTTGGAGAACTCTAGAATTTTGTAACCACATGGGAGCTCCAGACGATTGTACCACTCAGGATATGGCATGCTGTATGATCTAGAATGACTCCTCTTCATGCCAAACTCCTTCTCCATCACTTCAGCAAGCTTCTTGATCAACTGATCATTGGGGTCGACAGGTCCTCCAATCTTCGTGCAAGCAGGCATTCCCCAATGATTATAGCTGGACACATTAACAAAACCTGCTGGTGGTTCACCATCATCTTGTTCTTGAGCAACTTCTCCTCCCAAATCTTGATTCACATGATAATTGACAGTTCTTCTAATTCTATCAACTGAGGGAGCTATTTTATGAGCCAAAGGTGGTATATTAGGAGTTGTACCAAAATTAGGTGCTTGACCACCCTTCGGCTGTTGTGCTAGATGAGCAGCACTGCCATTTGCACCTCCATTGGATGTTGATGCCATATTTTTTTGTGAGGAACCTGTGTACCATCACCAGTACCTGCTGTTGTCTTCAAATTGAAGTAAGCAGGCCCCATTTGGTCAACAAGAAAACCAGTGAAGATATCTTTCATAATATTGCCAAATGTTTTCAGAAAGTATGCTTGATCATTTGTGATGGCTTCATTGACTATTTTGTTCAATTGATCCATAAAGAAACACCTGTCTTCCTCATCCCCTTCAACAGTCTCTCCTACCATCAGAATCCTGGGCATTGCTTGCTTTAGAACGACCTTCCCATCATGCACTCTACTGAACCAAGACAAGCACTTCTGCTCTAACTATTCTAGAGTTGTCTCGATCACTTTCTTCTGGTCTTCATCGAGCTTGTCCAGAGTAACATTGAGGATGTTGTTGATGTTGAGGTCAGCTAAATTTGTTGGAGCCATTGTTGATGATTGTGTGTCCCATGGAGCGTGCCAAAAAGAGTGTTGGCATAAAAACATGACTCCTCACGCCAACAGTCTTCTCGCAAGCCAGACAGATCAGAGCATGAATGTCTCCCCGATCCCCGCAGCCTTCTTCCAGCAGATGATTCGATCGATCGAGTCCAAGGCGTGCCAGTCAATTTGACCCTGAAATTGACAAGTGGAAAAATAGTCAAATTATGGAACTGCTGGTGTGATTCCAAACAGTTCCTCATATATGGCTAAATAGCTGATTTGATCAGGGCATTGACTAGAGAGTCAACATCCAACATGCATTGACAGATAAAATTGACAAATAAGCATGCATAAGTAAAGTAATCATTCATGGCATGGTGCTGATGAATACAATAGAAGAAAAACATAACCATTCATGATACGTGCTATAAATAGTAAAGAACTAACTGAATCGGCTATCTAGATGCACATGAGAAGAACAAGACTATTAGCCAATTTAGTCTATCCAATACAACAATGTGAAAAGATCCTACATGTATACAAGAATCTAAACATGACTAACAGATCTACCAAGCAAGCTTAAGAAACCAGCTAGTCTAAAAGATACATGTGTACGATGTTATGGATAAAGCCTTTGGTGAATCGGCTAACTTTGCCGATACCGACAAGAGAACGAACTAGGTGCATAAACAAATCTTAACACAAACCCTATTAACCTACCTAATCTTAGTGAGATACACAGTGTTGCAGCTACTTTCAACCAGATAGGGTAAACAAGATCTATCTTAAGACTATCTACACCCTAGAACGCGCACATGTCACGAACAAGATTGATAAAATCTAGCTAATGCAAGCACGAGACCGATCATCAAAGTAGTAAGATCTAACATAAAGAGCATTGATGACAATCGAATCTATAAAGATATAAGCCAAATCTACCAATCTTGATCGGGCAAAAGATATTGTTGCAATAAATAAATAACAATAAAACTAACAACATCGATAACTTAATGAATCTACTAGATTTGCCAGATCTAGCAGAGCCGATAACTGGCTAAGGGTAACTTAATGAATCTATTAGGTTGCCAAGCCTAATAGAGCCGATAACTAGCCTATGCTAACACATACAATAGAAGGTCGAGCCAGCCCTATCAAACGATAACATAAACTTTCTGCAAGTGTCGATGCATAGATAAGAGGTCGAGCCGGCCAAATTAAGCATAAACACAAGCCCTTTGGCCATACTCGATAGGAGGTCAAGCTGGCCCTATCTAACAAGAGTAAAAGCCATGACGGTAACTTACAGCAAACCAGAGGTCAAATGGTCGATGCAGTCTAGCTTGTCAAAGAAACTCGCCGAGATCCTAGGAAAACTATGGGTTTGGTGGCCGAAGCCGAAAAAGGTTGTATTGATTGTCGAGAGAGTTTACAAGGTGTTGGGGCTTACATATTTATACCCTGGGCTTTGACTGAGTCCTAACCTAATACGACTTGCAAATAAGGAAAAAGACTCCATAACTGCCTAATCTAAATAACTTGGGCCCTACTATTCTGCCCTTTATAGTCCCATGTCGTTGACGTGCCGTCTTCTGTCTTGCCGGATCAGAGTCGATGTGGCCTGCGTGCATCTCCAGATAGCCGATTCTGGCTTAGCCGATTCTCCTTAATTTAGCCGATTCCCTAATATTCGGCTGTTGTCAGCATTTTGCCAATTCCACTAGCATTTTCTATGAGAAGCTCTGTCTTCATGCCTACCAGTCCAAATTTTGGTGTAAACAGGGTCGATAGGGGCAGCCGGTGGAGTTGGCTCGGGATCACCCCAATCGGCATTGTCCTGCTCCTCCTCCACAAAAATGCTTTCACCCATCTCCTGATCACCTGCACACTCAAAGATAGGAGAAGAACAAGGTGTGGTTTCATCGAAGGTGACTTCACAAGTCTCCATGACGCGGTTAGTCTCATGGTTAAGCACCCTATAAGCTCTAGAGTGAGATGCATAACCAAGAAAAATGCCATCTGAAGATCTAGACTCAAACTTGTCCAAGTTACCTTGCTTGAGAATGAAGCACCTACACCCAAAGACTATGAAATGACTCACCTTGGGAAGCCATCCAAACCGCAACTCATAAGATGTCTTTTTCAAGTGAGCTGGAAGAAAAATGCGATTTGAAACATGACAAGTTGTGTTGATTGCTTTGGCCCAATACCACCGAGGTGTCCTATGCTCATCAAGCATCGTCTTGGCCATCTCAACAAGGGTTCGATTCTTATGTTCAACAATCCCATATTTTGCTGAGGCACGTAAGGAGATGAAAACTGGTTCTCAAGACCCATAGACTTACAAAAGGCTTCAAAATGAGAGTTTTTGAATTCTGTGCCATTGTCACTGCGTATAGCTCTCATGGTATTCTTGGGACACTCATTTTGCAGCCTAAGAATCAAATCCCGTGCGTGGGAAAAAGCCTCATCCTTACTCTCCATGAAGAAGACCCAAGAGTATCGAGAAAAATCATCAACGATCACTAGAATGTACCACTTCCCACCATCTGACCGAACCCGAGCTAGACCAACTGTGTCCATGTGAAGTAGCTCACCGGGTTATTTGGTCATCACTTGGTTCACAGGGGAATGAGAAACGGCAACCATCTTCCCATGATGACATGGGTGACAAACTAAATCCTTCTCAAACTTTAGCTTAGGCAATCTTTGGATTAGATCAAGTAAGCTCAGCCTTGCAAGCAAGTCAAAACTCAAATGAAAAAGTCTCCTATGCCACTTCCAAAGCTCAGAAGAAGTGCCTGCCACCAAACACCGAGACTCACCAAAAGAACAAGAAAAATTGGCTTAGAAGACAAGACCAAAGGGCACAATCATACACACAAGATTACCACGAGAATCCAAAATCCGAGAAAGATCAGGCTTAAAGCGCACTTTGAAACCATCCCTAAGAAGTTGCGAGACCGAAAGCAGATTGAAATGCATGCTCAAAACCAAAGCAACATCCTTAAGAACAAAGTTCTCATTAAGCCTTACCAACCCACGAGAAAGCACCTTACCCTTACCATTGTCCCCAAATGTGATATACTCTTTGGTCGTCATGGGGTTGAGGCTGGAGAAGCAATTTGAATTTCTGGTCATGTGGCGCGAACACCCGGAATCAACAAGCCATATGTTCTCCAATCCCGCATGCTGCATCAATAGAAAGACATGGGATGAGCAAATGATCCAACACTGGGGTTAGTAAAGTGAGGAGTAAACCAGTGCTTAGTCATTTTCCTTGGGAAAGAGTTAGGAAAAACACCATACATTCCATGTCCCGTGGGAGAGAAGCAATCACCACAAATAGGAAAACATGGTCTGCTAGAGGTGTAGGACTGAGAGCCACTGCCACGAGACCTGGAGTCGTATTAAGGACGACTAGGACCTCATCGGGCATGACCATCATGTGGTCTCACAAACTGAGGCCTAGCACCTTGAGGTCTTGCACTTCTAGGTCTAGCAGTGCGCCTCTGAGCGGGTGATCCATGCATGCCATGAGAAGGGCGATGCACATTCTGCTGGTAAAACTTAGACTCACGCCATTCATCTCCCTTCCTCCTAAAGCAAAACTCAAACAAGTGACCATACCTCTTGCAATACTCATAGTGGTAAACCTCTCTTTTAGGTGGTGGATGACTCACTCTTTTGTGGACTTGGTTCACTCTTGGAGGTGATTTAGGAAGGGGCTTATTAGAGATGTTAGGAAATGTGTCAAGTGGATTCCTGAGGTGGTTGGGTTTTGGAATCCACACTTGCTTTTGAGGTGGAGCTTTGGGAGGTTCCTCAAACACACCATCCTTCATAATGGGCTTGGTAGGCTCAGAGGGCTTTGGTGGAGTGATCTTGATTAACTTGGGAGCTTTTGTGGATTTCTCACTCGGGATCAAACCACTGTGCTCACCAACTTTGCCAAACACATTATCACCCTTCCCACCTGTACCAAAGCCTAAACCCATTGTGTCAGTACCCCGCCTGTACTGACTCAACATCATGCCTAACTGTGGCTCACTACAAGATAACCAACTCAGTATGGACTGAACGAATGTGTTTTCCTCCTCGGTATGTTTCTTGTCAATCCTACAATTAGCAATCTCAAGATCCAAAGCCTCACAGCAAACACACCTAGCTCTAGCACCACCACTAGTACTAGACTGCTCAAGCAAAGTGATAACAGCAACCTTCTCAGAAATCTTAGCACGCAACTCAATGCAAGATTTGCAAGCCCCCAACATGATTGGCTTAGCTCTAACCTCATCAAGTTCATCGACAAGAGCAGCATACTTGGAGTGTAAAGTAGCAAGACTAGACATATGTATAGCACATGAATCACAATCAGTCTCATCAGTTACTACAACCCTATCTTTCTTAGCTAGCTCAAGTTCTTCGAGCACCATTGCAAGCTGTTTCTTGAAATCATTGCATTCTTTAGCAGCACGAAGAAGCAAAGCATCTTTCTTAAGCATAGTATCATTCATAGAATCAAGCTCAGCAAGAAGGGACTTGATTGTGGGTTCTACCTCAGATTGGGTGTCGACATCATCATCATTTCCTGTAGTTGTCCCATCAAGAGCCATGGTGCAGTAGCCGCCTCGACGGCTGTTAGAGTAGAAGCAGAGGCCGTTGAACTTGTTCTCAACCTTCTTCTCGGACTCATCATCGCTTGGTGGTGAGTCACTATCAGAGTCGATGTCGCTAAAAGACACAACGAGGGCTCGCTGCTTTGCCTCTAGTGTCTCGAAGTACTTCTTCTTCAAGTGATCAGGATTGAAATCCTTCTTGGACTTGTACTTGCGGGAGGAGGACTCATGCTTGTCCTTGTGCTTGCTGTAGTCATTCTTGCTGGAGTAGCCCTTGTTCTTGGGGTAGCTGGAGATGTAGAGGTCGGGGTCTCCACACCCGAAGCATCCTTCCTTGTTGTTACCATGCTAGCGATTCAAGCAGTTGTTGTGAAACCGTGAGAACCGGCTGATGACAAGTGCCAACTCATCATCTCCAAGGGACTCCATCTACTCCTCTGTTGCAGACACAAGAGAAGACAAGGCAAGCGACAATGGTATTGGGTTAGCCAAAGAAGAATCTAAACTTGCATTACCTGACACCAAAGCCATGGTGGGAGCAGACGGATTCTTGATCCTTGCCTGCGTCTAGAGGTCGATCTCGATAGACTTGAGCTTGCTGAACAGCTCATCCACAGTGAGAGTCTCATAATTGGTCGATTCAATGATCGCCTACACCTTCACCTCCCACACCCTCCGATCTAGAGCATAAAGAAGCTTGAGAGCTCTCTAATGATCATCATAGGACATTGCTGCATTGTTAGCTCACATGTTGTTCACAATAGTGGTAAAGCGAGAGAACATCAAATCAACAGTCTCCCCATCAACTTGGGTAAAGTTCTCGTACTCTCGCTTGTATGTCTCGTAGAGTTTGGTTTTAACATGGGCTATAACCTCATGGAAGCTTTGAAGCCTCCTGCAGATCTCATGAGCCATCACACAATCGGAGACATGATCAAACTCAGAAATCAAAAGAGCAGCGAAAAGCTCAGCACAAGCAATGTTGTTTGCATTGTGCTGCTCGATTTGTTTAGGAGTAACATGAGCAGGAATAATTGCATAGTTAGCATTCTCAATGATCTCCCATGCACATGAATTGATCCCCTATAGATGTGCTTGCATCTGGATCTTCCACTACGGGTAGTTCTGCCCATCGAACTGGGTGGCTTGCCCGACCTACGTTGCAACAAGTCACCTTCTATAGATCATGGACCAATTAAGGTGGAAGTGATCCTTAACCAGCTTTGATATCAATTGAAGGACCGGATAGGTGAACAGAGAGGGGGTGAATGGGAGCCTCAAAATTTCTTTCAAAACTTTTGGGTCCTCGACTCGACAAACACCCCAAGAACCAAACACACAAGCCGGTAGTGACCACGACCCTATTGAGAGGGTGGATGTTCTCTAGGAACACAGCAGGTCACTACAAGAACCAAGGAACAACCCCGAGAACGAACAAAGACCGAACAAGACTGACTCAGAAAAATTCAGCTTCTCTGCAAAGGGGCGGAGTGTCCGTGGTCTTGAGCCTAGACTGTCCACAGGTACGGACAGGTTCTGGATATAAAAACTCAGATGATCGACGGACTGTCCATGGCTTATACGCCGGACTGTCTGCAGTTCAAAACTCCAAAAATGAACTTCTGAGATAGACTCTGGACAACTGCTGTTGAACACCATTGGACTGTCCGCGGTTGTGACCTTGGACTATCCGCAGGTCAAAATCCTAGAAACTCAACTAGAAGTCGACAGCTCAGTTTCGGACTAGAGGAATCTCGGACAGTCCATGGTCTGATCGGCAGACTGTCTGCGCTCACCCAACATACCAGCCGCGAAAGCCACTGGGTCGAGCTTTCGGCCGTTGGATTGTCCGGGGTTCAGGGCCCGGACTGTCCGTGGCAGCAGACAAAAATGCCAAGTCAGCAAAGTGAATAACTCGACTGGCCAAAACCCGACTCGTAGATTGTCCGTAGTACAAAGGCTGGACTGTTCGCGCCTCTCTAGAAAATCACCTAAAAATCGCCTTTCACCAAGAATCAACCCGATCTCTCTCGAATCAAGACCAACTGCAACAAGATTTGGAGGGATTGTTCCTCATGTAGTAAAGAGACTATCTTCAAAGAATCATGGCCCAATTCAAAAAGAGTAGGGAGAAATAGCAAAGGGGGTTGAAAATCAACCAAGAACTCACCATGAACACAAAACCGTCCCGATCTACTTGCTCATGAGGAATTAGCTCAAATCCTTCGGTGGTATTGCTCCTCTCATGTCATAGCTCAAATCAACGCAACAAAAATGAAGTTAAACAACCAAGAAATGAAGAATCTGAGCTCATTAGAGGGGGGAGAGGGAGCTCGGGATGAACAAAGATGAACACAAAATCAATCACATGAACTCCATGAACCCAAAAGCCCAGAGGGCACGAGCACACTACGGGGGTGCTCTTCCTATGAACAAACACTACAAAGTTTGCAGTGGAGCTCACACACTCAAAAATACTAGAGACTGGGAAAACCCTAGGATGAACAACTAGAATGGGAGAGGTGAGGGGATGGGTGCCCCTTCATTCTTATTTATCTGTCTTAGGCTTATTACATATTCCTAGAATGCCCTTGGTTACACATGAGTTGAACCACTTAGCTTCAGGGGCATAATGGTCCAACTTATTGGATTCCTTGATCCGACAGCCACCGCGCCTTCTCACCGGTAGCCTCGCTTTGAAGCGATCTCCCCGATGCCGCCACGTGCTGTCCTTCCGCATCAAGACCTCCGCCTAGGTTTTGAGGCCTAAACCCATGAAACCTGCTGCCGATGGTTTTGAGGCCAAATTACCAAACCATCACCGATGGTTTTGAGGACAAACCACCAAACCGCCTGCGAGTACCGTACCCCATACACATCCCTCGCTGTGTACACTTGCGCTTATCGATGTCCCAAGTGTCAGCCACCACGGCTGGCCACCCAGCCGCCTGGTCCCTCGGTCCAAGCCTGGCGTCCGCCCTTCACCGCACCCGGTTTGCAGCACGGCACGCCCTACTTGACCTTCTCCCAACTGCTGCCACCGCATCCAGACTCCACACCTGCACATCATGAGCCAAGAGACACCATTTTGACACATAACCCTTGTCGGTGTTTTCACCCCGGGGGCCAAGCACCAACTAGTAAACTTGTATTGCGTGCTCCCTAATCCGTATGGTGATGCAAGAAGAACACACAATTTTTGTCCTGGTTTGGGCAAGAGAAGGCCCTACATCCAGCGGGAGAGTCTTGTATTATCTTGCACTGAAGTGCTTATACAGGGGAGAATGCAAGCAAGCGAATGAGTGAGCTAAGACTTGAGCGACTCGGGCTCTGGTAGCTCTCTGTCCACCTATCTAAGGCTAGGGCACTAGGGCCTGGCGCCTCCTTTTATAGGCAAAGGAGGGGCGCAGGGGTACATGGTGCCTAGGGCGAACGTGGCTGCTGGCGTCGAGGAGAGGATGCTGATCATGTTGTGGTTGCTATAGAGGCGTACATCGAGCGTGGCGGACCCTGTAGTGACGTGCTTGGATGCGATGGCCATGCTACTCGTGTGTGTGATGACGCCGTCAGTGGTCGGTGAAAGACCGGTGCCCATGCTCGGGCGTGGGGGTCCCTGTAGCCGTCGTGTCGGGAGTGGTTGGAGTGTTGACTAAGATGCTGAAGTCCTGCTTGAGGGTCCTTCAAGGCGTAGTCAAGGGGGTCGAGGTCCAAGTGGATAAGACTGAGCCCCAGGAAATGCGAGGTCTGTGTTGACGAATACGTCTCGAGGGGGTGCCAAACGGGGCACAGTGTGCGGCATGGTGATATAGTGCGGTACGATCCGCCGGTTTCATGGGTATGGGCGATGAAAGGTGGATTTGACCGATGTACTACCCACTGTTACCGTGGCTATAGCCATGAGGTTAGGTGGGAGCAGGTAAAGCGCATTAAATGCCCTAAAAGTTATACAGGGAATAGGTATTCGAGGGAGGTGTTGTACTCGAGGGACGGCCATTCGCCCAAGAAAGTTCCGTCATTGAGGGGGAGCTAGTTCCCTTGAGGGGACCGCCTCAAGCTGAGATGGACCCATCGAGTGGGTAGCAGCCTGGGCCATCGAGACCCGTTCGTGGGCTCGCCCAGCATAATCTATTGCTTGGGTTTGATACTTTATGTATTTTGGGCTGGAGGATAATTATGGTGGTTTGGATTTGTTGATGTCGGGGTTGATCTTTCTTAACCGAGGGTCAAGGGTACCCCTTATTCAGGTACCCGACAGTAGCCCCCGAGCCTCCGTGTGAGTGTTGGCAGTTACACAGGGGATCTTAATTTGGGGTCGAGGTGTCGTTCGTTGTTTTTCGAAGGGTGTGCGCGAGCGTACTCTTCGAGGGTAGCCCCCGAGGCCTCGGAGGAGTAGGGAGACTCCTCCGAGGGCTTTATTCATCTTTTGTCAAAAGGCATCGGTCTAGTTGGGAGTGGCTGGCGTTCCTGAAAGGTTAAGGTATCATGAACTGGAGCCGTAGCGCCTAGTCGAGGGATATCCTTAGCTGTCAAGCCCCCGGGCGTATTCGACCCTCTTTCATTGAGCTGATAGCGGGAAATCCAAGTGAGGACTCGTGCCCATTTGATAGGGGTCAACTAGTGGCCCAAAGGCATCCTCATTGCAGCAAATTCGTGGATCTATGGATGCTAATTCTGTTCTATGGGACTCAGTGGCTCGATGCCTCACTTTGTGGGGATTCCATAAAGTTCCTTTTCATTTTGCCTTGGATGTGTCTGAGGGGGCCTCAAGAGTTTGTTCTTGAGCTGGGCCTCATGTTGGCTCCCCCTGATCACCCCTGACTCGGGTGCTCGAGGGTGTCTGTCGAACCCTAGTCGAGGGTCAGCCTTCGCTCCCTCGAGGCTGGTTGTGGGGCCAGGGCCCATTTTCCTTCTCGTGGAAGACTGTTGGCGGTCCTTCACGGATATTTTACACCACCAATTTTTGATGAAAATAGGGCGAATTAAATATTTACATATGCATATATATTTATTATTAACCCAATTCACTTGTACTTAGAGAATTATTATTTTGCAGGAATATATAAACAAGTGCAAGAATTTATATTTAGAAATGCGCTTTTTGGAAAGCGTAAAATCAAGGAATTGTTGAGAAGCCTACCTCGGAGTCAAACTAGGCCGACTGCACCACATGGGCATGGTCCAGGTCCACTCCACAACCGACCATCCAAGGTCGATCAGGGGGAGGCGCCAACCAGGGGCGCATGCCCCTGGCCTGGCGTGCGCCCGTGCTAGGTGGCCAGGTGGGCCTAGCCTTAGCAAGGTGGTTCCTACTTTCCATCTGAGGCCAAGGCAGTTGTGCACTTGATGAATCTACCTCCGAACCACCTCTGGCCACCTATAAGAAGAGGGAGAGAGCACACATCAACACACACACCATTTGGAGCATCTACCTCTCTCTCTACATTCATTCTTAGCATAGTAGTAGTTGTTGGAGCAAGGTTAGAAGCTAGCAAGGAGGGCTTGTCTCCTGGGAAGCAAAGTAACTCTTGCTAATATTTCTATGGAGAGTTCTTCCCTACTCAAGTTCTCTACTCTTATATACATTATCGCATGTGAACTAGAGTATAGTATTGAGCATGATATATTCAATGATTATGAACTAGACTATAGTTCATATGAGAATTGTTCATCATGCTCATACATATTCTTCATCGTTCATATGATGTGCAAGAACGGTGATGATGATTGGAATAGGGTAATGGTTCGATGTTCCTTTGGGTTTGCCTATGTTCTAGCTCGTCCATCCATAGGGTGGGAGTCCTGGGGGGATGTAGGTAGTTCCCTAGTATGCGGACGTGGTGTTTGGATACGAGGGGGCCTTCGGATGTGATGGCATGCTACGGTTGAGAGGTAGGCGGCGGGTGGTGACAGCCCCGTCCGTCCTTTGTAATCCACCATGTTCGTATGTCGTGTAGGAGTTCGTAAATGTCCCTCTCGGCTGACAGATCAGCTGCAGGGATCTCCCTGTTACCTTAGACTTTGACTTGTTGCCCAACATGTATATCATATGACTTAGTTGTTCAATGCATATGTATAAGATGCGCCTGCTCCATGTAGTTGTTCTTTTATTCTTTCATTCGTTTATTCTTTATTTCTATTTTATCCTTATGGTAGATCCAAGTTTGTGTCCACTATCTATCAAACCATTATTGCTTACCCCTAGCAATTGGCCTCACTTCGATGATATGAAGTCATAACCTTTTCTATGCTAGAGGTACATGTACCTGCCTTCCTTTGGGAAAATATAAATAATGATACCCTGATAATACTTCCGGGTGAAATGCTACAATGATAGATCCATGCGCTTGCGGATAATTCTACAAGGTTAAGACCTATCACATGGCAATCCTTATATCGTTACTAGAGAATCAATTCTAGTGACGGTATTAAGACCTGCCTACACCAGGCGTTTCTGGCATGACCGCCGGAGATGGGTTTCCTACCTATCTTTTGGTGTTTGCACTAAGAAACACCAACAAAGACATTGTCGATGGATAACGTTCGCCCTTCCACCCATTGGGCACGTCCTTTTAGGTGTAAGCCAAAGCGGCGCGGTCGTGGTGTACCCGAGTAACGGCTATAAGCCTGATGAACGGTGTGTGTCCCTGTTGTGAAAATCAGGAGGGTGGTTAGGTAGCAAATTCAATGCGGGCGATTACCTTTCCTTGTCACCAGATCCACCCGTTACCCCTCGGCCTCCTCCCTTTATAAGTATGGGAGGGTAGGGTTCACCACCGATTCCTGTTCCGCCGTCTTGCTTCCGCCGCCGCCGCCGCCAGAGCACCCAGCGACCTATGCGTTAGTGTGACAAAAGGAGAAGGAAGGGTGAGAGAGGGGCTGAGATTGGGAATCTTCTTGGCCGTCCGTCTGTAGAGCAGACTCGCGCCGCTGCCATCGCCGTTGCCATGGCGCTCGTGTTCGCGCCTCCGGGGGATTAGCTCCCGTCTACCATGACGAAGCGGGTGTTGGACGAGTTGGTTGTTGAAGGCCTTCTTCGCCCCATCACTTCAGCCGACCGGCCGGAGTGGAGGGCACCGCCACTGGAGGACTGACAGCCGAACCCGCCGAAGGGATATGTGGTAAGTTTCATCAAATTCCATAGGATGGGATTTGGATCTCTGCCGAGGCGGTTCATGTGGGCCCTCCTCCACTTCTATGGGATCAAGCTCCACAACTTCTCTCCCAATGCCATTTCCAGCGTGGCCATCTTTGCCACCCTCTGCGAGGGGTATTTGGGGATGGTGCCGCACTAGGAGCTATGGCTTCACCTATTCAAGGGGGAGCACTTCACTAAGTTCCTTTCACCGGGGAGGAGGGTCTGGTCCACGTCGGTGGCTTCAATCTGGCGCTGAAGAAGGCTGAGTTGTACTTCTCGACGGGCTGACCTCCAGTCATGGTAGGTGGCAGGAGCAGTGGTTCTACATTCGAAATGATGACGGCCTATTTCCTCCCTACACCGGGTGTGTTATCAAGAAACACCCGAAGCACTGGCTATGGGGGGTGGCGAAGCCCCTCCAGAAGAGGCTAAATCCTCTTGTTGATGTGCTAAGGTGGTTGTACGAGCAGGGGGTCGATACGGGAGCTGTCGCCTCAGCATTCCACAGCCGGAGGGTCCTTCCTCTAATGGCGCGCCCGCTCCGCTTGGACCATATGGGCCCCACGGTGTCGAGCGAGCAGCTCAGGGCGTCCTGGATGGCGCCCAAGGATCTGCCCCCTGAGGAGGTTGCCGCGCGGGTGAGGGGGACAGTCACCGGTAGTTTTGACCTGGAGGACGTGAACCATGTCTCGATGTTGCCTGACGACGGCCACGTCGAGTTGGTAAGTGCTTTGGTTCACTGTTCTTAGACTTCTTATTCTTGTGGTATCCTATGATGTTGGCCGTGTCCACACATGTAGGGACAGATTAACTTCAGGGTGTCGGTGCCCCCGGTCAGAGAGGACACCCCCGACCATCACATGAGGTGCTTTGATGCTCAACTAGAAAAGAAAAAGAAGGATCCAAAGAAGAGAAAGAGGATGGCGAAGAACCTAGCGCGCCAGGCACTCGAACAGTGCCGGGCGAAGCAAAAATGGGATAAGCTCCCCATCGAGGAGTCCCCGTCGGAGGAGATGGATGTGGAGGATGACGAGGACAGTGATGATGAAGAGGGGTGGCGGGGCGCCTCGAGCCCCATCTGTCTAGTTCCTCCCATGCTGACGAGTTTCCCGTGCAGGAGGACGTCCTGGATTGACCTGCCTCCCAATCGTCGAGGGCAGCCTCGAGGCGCCAGCGGGAGAAGAGGTCCGCTGATCCCTCTGCGCGGGGCGAGGTCGTCCTCCCATCGTACGCGTGGTGGGACCCCGCCCGTTTCGCCACGGGAGACCCGGTCCCAGTCCCTGGCGCACGGGCATGGACTCGAGGCCACTCGGCCTCGTCAGAGTAGGAAGGTGCGGCGACACCGTCAGAGGCTTCGAGCAGCTCTGGCCCGGGGAAGGGCGTGGCCCGAAGTGGAGTCTTGAGACCCCCTGGCAGCTCGAGGGGTCCCGGGAGGGTTGTCGTCCTTGTTGGGTAAGCCTTGTTGTTCTAAGCCTTCTTTCTTGTTTCTCTGGTCCATAGAATTACCTGATGCCTTCGCTCTTTTCCGTATTACCCAGGCTTAAGCGCCAGGTGGAGGAAGTGAATCCCACCCCAGCCAAGTGACTTAAGGTGTACGCGGCAACGAGGATGGTGGCCGTAGCGGCAGGTGTGATTCCGAGACCTCTGGCGCCGTGAGAAGTGGCTTGGTTGTCGCAAGCTCATGCGGCTATGGCCCGAGGTAGGCTGATAGGCTTCGCTCTTGCTACAGGGTCAAGCGCTGTGGGGACCGCGACGGGGGGTGGCTCCGACCAGGAGCAGATGCAGGAGATCGGGAGCGCTGCCCCGGTCTCGGCGTCGGCGGCCCCTGCACCTGGCTAGGTGCTGGAGAGTGGGAATGCTCCCCTGATCCCGACACCCACGGCCCTTATTCCGAGTCAGGCCGAAGCTCCTGCCACCTTGCTCGAGGGGGAGCCCTTGATGGATGTGAGCCGGGGACAGAAAGTGCCCCCATCGTCCTCGAGGACGAAGAAGCCGCAGTTCTGTCTCTGTCCGTGGAGGGCCGGAAGCCGTGGCTGGAGGGGCTGCACGAGGTGGAGGCGCGGCGTAAGTAGGAGCAGGAGAACCTACAGAAGGAGGAAGAAGACCAGCTGCAGAGGCAACAGAAGGAGAAGGGGCCGTAGGAGTGGCTGGAGGAAGAGGGACTAGCCAGGAGCCAGCCCGAGCAGCAGCAGGAGGTGGAGCAGCTGGCGTAGAGCCAGTCGAAGCAATCTTAGCAGCTGTAGCAGCTGCTGCAAGAATAGCACCAGCAGCAACAACAACAGCAACAGGGACAACAACAGCAGCAGACACGGCCGGAGAACGCAGTGCCCTTGGGCTCATCGCCTCAGCGGTGGGACGAGCCGCTGGTAGAGTCAGAGGCCTCGAGCCTCCCACAGTCACAAGGGGAGAATGCAATTGCCTCGGATCAGCCGTCGTGGTAGCAGGATGCGATGCAGGAGGTATCGGTGGTCCTGTGTTCATCGTAGGAGCAGCCCAGGGGGACGGGCGCCACGAGTTCATTGCCGCCGCATCAGCGAGTCGGGGAGGAGGACGTGCTTCTGCTCGCTGGTGCGACCGTCGCTCGAGGGGCCCCCCGCAGTCCCAGTTGGTCTGACCCTAGTTCTCTTGCCATGGTGGGGCGGATGGTTAGCGAGGCTGAGTCGTCGAGGGCCAGAGCAGAGGACGAGCCACCCATTCCCACCCTGGCTAACCAGGTGGCCCGTTATGGTGGTTCGCCTGAGGCGGTGGAGAGCATCAGGTCGGCGGTGCAGGAGAGGCTCTAGGTAGCTTTCCCCTCTTGGGGTAGGGAGCACCTCCTACTCTGAAACCCGGGGGAACCCGACGTCCCTAGAATCTTCATGGATGATGTGGCAGAGGTGCGATGCTGGTAGGACGCAGAGGAGTACCGAGCATGGCTGACACATGCTCTGAGGTTAGCCGCTGACATCGCCACTGAGGACTTGGGTCGGATTTTCTCGGTAAGTGTTTTTCCATGTGTGTCAGGCTTAGGTAATTTCTTGATCTGATTCCTGATTTCTTACTTCTTGTTCTTAGGATATGAGGAGGTGCTCTCATGTGAAGTCTCACTTTCTCCATGAGACGCATGATGGTTGGGAGGAGATGCGGCGCCAACTCGAGGTTGGCCAATCCGCCCAGGACGAGGTCGCCCGGGTTGAGGAGGAGGTGAATAAGGCGAAGGAGGAGGCTGCAAAGGCCAAGGAGGAAACTGACGCGGCTCGAGGGGAGGCCACCCAAACCATGGAGGATGACGTCGTGGCTTGAGGGGAGCTTGCCCGAGCCAAGGAGGAGTTCCGGAGGGCCAAAGAGGAGGCCAAGAAGGCCAAGAGTGACGCGGGCCGGGCCCTCGAAGAGGCACGGAAGGCTCTCGAGCGCGTCAAGTTGCTCTAGGAGGATGCTCGAGACTCTGTGGAGCGCACCAAGGGGCTCGAGACTGATGTCGCTCAAGTCTCCAGGGCGCGTGACGCCCTTACCATCTCGGCCGGGGAGGAGAAACACCGCGCCAACACCCTTGCCGAGCTCGACACAATGAAGGAGACCCTTCGGGAGAAGGAGGAGTCTATCACTTTGTCTGGAAGGGCGATCAAGAACCTGCGGCTTGAAAGGATAGAGGCAATCCGTGCCTTCAAGGAGGCCCAGAAAGAGCGCGATGATGCGGTGGAAGCCCGCGAGGCCCTCAACACCCATTGTACCAGTGAGTTTTCCTCCTTAGCTCTAATCTTCTCATCTCCGTGTGCCATGACTGACTTTCACTCTATCTTATAGGCCTTAAGACCAACCTGCTCTCTATCTAGACCACTTCCAAGGCGCTACAGGAGGGCCTCCTGGCTGAGGCGGCTTTGACCGACAGGCTCCGCGTCGCGATCAATAGGCTCTGCGACTCTTGGGGGGTCAAGCCCATTGAGGAGGCCAGGGACAAGGTGCATGGGACTATGCTTATCAATCGGCTGTATTACCTCGGGGCCACCTTGAGGGATCGCGTCCGTGATGCACTTCACATCGACGTGAAGCCGACGATGGCGGTCATTTACTTCGGCTACACGTACGACATGAAGGTCGTCTCACACGGCTTCGTCTCCGACCTCACCAAGATGGACGCCGAGAACGAGGAAAGGTGCTGGGGCCTGATTGAAGATGCCGGGGAGTCGGGTGAGAAGCTGGCGAAGCTGTTCGAGCCTGAGGTCCTTCCTGCTAAGGATGAAGAAGACGCCGGTGACAAGGGTGATGGTGACCAAGGCCTATGAGCCAAAGCTGGGCAAGAAGGCACATGTAAATAAATTAGTTTTGTGACATTGAGACGTCGTGGCCCCGGGGGCCTTAAAACACTTTGTGCATTTATCGTAATGCCTTTGGGTGCTTTTTATCTCGAGCTTCTTGCCCCTTTTTGGCTTGGTTCTTACTTTTACTGATTTTTTAACGCACTCTTGAGTTCCTCGAGGGGGAGTGAGTGGAGGTACCATAGCCTGAGGGCATAGGCAAGCTCCTGGCTCGACAACCCATGACCCTTATGGACTTCGAGGTGCTTTCAACTAAGCAAAAGATAGAACATCGGAGCATGTAAGAGGAAGAAAACATCGAGTTTGGAAAAAATGAACAAGTTTTTCGAGGATTTTGGGGGGTTCCCCCCTTGTAGCCCCCAAGGGAGGCTCAACTCTACGTAACAGAGTCGAGGCTACCTTAGAGGTATGAACGAAAAAAATTATTGAGGTCGAGAGTATTTTTATTCATTCGTGGTGCGATAGATGTACATAATATAGGAAATGTATAAGGCCTCGAGGCCCTAGGGGAAAAGCGACGTAGTTGTTCGATGTTCCAAGCGTTGGTGAGGGTTTCGCCTTTATCGTTTGATAGCTTGTACGTTCCATGTTTTAGCACCTCAACTACGGTGTACGGGCCTTCCCATGGTGGAGTCAACCTGTGACGCCCCTTGTTACTCTGCCATCAATGGAGGACGAGATCACTGACTTGAAGATCCCTCTTGCACACGTGCTTGTCATGGTAGCGTCGAAGCTTCTGCTGGTATCTCGCGGAGTGGAGGAGAGCCATGTCCCGGGCCTCCTCGAGCTGGTCGACGGTGTTTGCGAGGGCCTCCTCGTTCGTCTGCTTGTTATAGGCTTTGAGTCCAGGGGGCCCATACTCGAGGTCGGTGGGGAGGACGGTGTCGGACCCGTAGACAAGGAAGAATGGGGTGAACCCCATGGCTTGACTAGGTGTTGTCCTTAAGCTCCATAGGACTGAGGGTAACTCAGCGGCCCATTTCTTGCCGTATTTCTTCAGCCGGTTGTAGATTCTTGGCTTGAAGCATTGCAGGATCATGCCATTGGCGCGCTCGACTTGGCTGTTAGTTTGGGGATGAGCGACTGCGGACCAATTCACTCAAATGTGATGATGGTCACAGAAGTCCAAGAATTTCTTGCCGATGAACTGCATGCCGTTGTCGGTGATGATGACATTAGGTACCCCGAAGTGATGGATGATGTTGGTGAAGAATGCGACTGCCTGCTCAGAGCGGATGTTGGTGATGGGCCGAGCCTCGATCCACTTGGTGAACTTGTCGACGGCTACCAGTAGGTGCATGAAGCCCCCGATTTTCCTTTTCAGAGGCCCGATGAGGTCGAGCCCCGAAACGGCGAAGGGCCATGTTATGGGATCATCTGTAGAGCGTGGGCGGGGAGATGCGTTTGCTTGGCGTAGAACTAGCACCGTACCCCTCGCATGAGCGGACAAGCGGAAGGCGTTCTCGACGAGGGTCCTTGGTGCAGCGTGATGACCGCAAGCCCTCGAGTGTATGTCCTGGAGGAGCTTCCTACCCTCCTCACTGGTGATGCAGCGCTGGAGGACCCCTGATGGGCTTCGTCAGTAGAGCTCCTTGTTGCCACTGTAGATGACATAGGTTTTGGCCTGTTGAGCTATCCGCCGCGCCTTGGTTCGATCATCTGGGAGCTCACCTCGAATAAGGCAGTCGAGGAAGGGAACGCGCTAGTCTAGCGATGGGCTTGGCGGAGGAGGTGACACCTCGATCTCCATGACCTCGTCCCCGGTCGAGGGCGATTCGGTCGAGGGAGCGAGGTCGAGTGTTGATGTCATGGTGCTAGCCCCCGAGCCTAAGTGGACAGAGGGCTTGAGGAGGTCTCGCGAGAAGACGTCGGGTAGGACGGTGCCTCGAGTGGACACAATTTTGGTGAGCTCGTCCACGGCTTCATTATAGTGTCGAGCGATGTGGTTCATCTCGAGATCATGGAACTTGTCTTCCAACTTGCGTACCTCATTGCAGTAATCTTCCATCTTGGGGTCATGGCAGCTCGAGGCCTTCATCACTTGGTCGATGACGAGTTGCAAGTCGCCCTGAACGTCGAGGCATCGAACCCCGAGCTCGATCGTGATGCGCAGGCCGTTGATGAGCACGACGTTGTAGGAGGCGGCAAAGTGGATGCGGATGACGTAGCGCATGTGGACTCCAAGGGGTGAGATGAAGAGCAAGCCTGCGCCTGCTCCCGTCTTCATGAGTGACCCGTCGAAGTACATGGTCCATAGCTCGGCTTGAATCTGCGCTGGCGGGATGAAGTCCACCAGCACCTGAGACTTGATGGCCTTGCATAGCGCATAGGTGAGGGTCTTGCCCATGAGCTCGACTGACCATTTGGCGATCCTTCCCGCAGCCTTCCGGTTTTGGATAATCTCCCCGAGGGGGAAAGACGAAACCACGGTTACCGGGTGGCTGAGGAAGTAGTGCTGGAGCTTGCGGCGCGTGAGAACGATGGTGTAGAGCAGCTTCTGGACCTGTGGTTAGCAGACCTTGGTCTCTGAGAGTACCTCGCTAACGAAGTAGACCGGCCGTTATACGGACAGTGCGTGCCCTTCCTCCTACCTCTCGACCACTA
Organism: Bothriochloa decipiens; assembly: GCA_023333625.1. NCBI lineage: Eukaryota > Viridiplantae > Streptophyta > Magnoliopsida > Poales > Poaceae > Bothriochloa > Bothriochloa decipiens. The sequence goes on along the minus strand of CM041647.1, from coordinate 12,336,715 downwards.
TGGCCGCGCTGACCACCTGGGTGGTCGCAGCGACATAGAGGAGAAGTGGCTCGGCGGGGTTTGGTGGCATGGCGGGCTTAGGAGGCACAAGGATCGGAGGGGAGGTTAGCATACCTCTGAGTTTGGCGAGGGCCTCCTCGGCCTCGACGGTCCACGCGAAGTGCTCGGATTTCTTCAGGAGTCGATACAATGGCATAGGCTTTTTCTCCTAGGCATGAGATGAAACGGCTGAGGGCCGCGAGGAAGCCCGTGACCTTCTGTACGCCCTTCAGGTCTCGAATCGGCCCCATCTCTGTGATCGCCGTGACCTTCTCGGGGTTGGCCTTGATACCACGCTGAGAGACGATGTATCCTAGGAGCATGCCTCGAGGCACGCCAAAGCACACTTCTTGGGGTTGAGCTTGATGTTCTCGGCTCAAAGGCACCCAAACACGATCTTGAGGTCATTGATGGGTTTTTCAGCCCGCTTAGACTTGACCACGATATCATCGATGTAGGCCTCGACTGTGTTTCCTATGTGCTCGCCAAAGACATGGAGCATGCATCGCTGATACGTTGCCCCGGTGTTTCGAAGGCCGAAGGGCATGTAACATAACAGTACATGCTAAAAGGGGTGATAAAGGAGGTCGCGAGCTGATCGGACTCCTTCATCTTGATTTGATGGTAACCGGAATAAGCATCAAGGAACGAAAGGGTTTCACATCCCGCAGTTGAATTGACAATTTGATCAATACGTGGTAAAGGAAATGAAACTTTAGGACATGCTTTATTCAAACTAGTATAATCGACACACATCCTTATTTTTCCATTATTTTTCTTAACTAATATAGGGTTAGCTAACCACTCGGGATGATGGACCTCCTTCATGAACCCGGCCGCCAAAAGCTTGTGCACCTCCTCGCCGATGATCCTGCGCTTCTCCTCGTTGAAGCGGCGCAGGCATTGCTTCATCGGTCTGGACCCAGCCTGTATCTCCAAGGCGTGCTTGGCGACTTCCCTTGGTATGCCAGGCATGTTCGAGGGACTCCACGCAAACATGTCGATGTTTGCATGGAGAAAGTCGATGAGCACTGCTTCCTATTTGCTGTCGAGGGTGGCACTGATCATCAGCGCCTTCTCGCCAGAGCCACTTTGGGTCAAGGGGGATCTTCTTGGTATCTTCAGTGGGCTCGAAGCTGCCTGCGTGGCGCTTGGGCTCAGGAGCCTCTGCGGAGAGGCCCTCGAGGGTCAAGGCCAGCCTAGTGGACTCCTCGATGGCCTCTCCATTTTTGACACACTCGACGTCACAGTCGTATGCGTGCTCGTAGGAGGAGCTGATGGTGATGACGCCCCTGGGTCCCAGCATCTTGAGCTTGAGGTACGTGTAATTAGGGATCGCCATAAACTGCGCGTAGCCGGGCCGACCGATGATGGCGTGGTAGGTGCCGTGGAACCCGACTACCTCGAAGGTGAGGATCTCCTTTCTGAAGTTCGAGGGGCTGCCGAAGCAGACGGGGAGGTCGATATGACCGACGGGCAAGGCCTTCTTTCCTGGCACGACCCCATGGAAGCCCCTGGCACTGGGCTAAAGCTACGACCCCTTGACCCCCAGGAGGTCGAGTGTCTCGAGGTAGATGATGTTGAGGCTGCTGCCCCTATCCATGAGCACCTTGGAGAGGCGGGTGTTGATGATGATTGGGCCGACGACGAGCGGGTAGACTCCAGGGTTGACGATGCAATCTGGATAGTCATCATGGTCGAACATGATGGGTGCATCGGACCAGTCGAGGTACTGTGGCGTAGCGACTCAGACGGAGAAGACCTCTCGATGCTCCCTCTTGCGTTGTTGGGACGTTAGCTGAGTCGAGGGGCCGCCATAGATCATGTAGCAGTCAAAGACCTCGGGGAACTTCTCGTCCTCCTTGTCACCACCCTTGTCCCCGCTTTTGTCCTTCTTCTGGTCGTCCTTCTTGATCCCCAGGCTCCCGAACTAGTTCCTGAGCATGTGGTAGTCCTCGAGCTTGTGGTTGGCCCCACCCTTGTGGAAAGGGAAAGTCTCCTTCAGCATTTTGTCGAAGATGCCCCCTCGGGGGGACCCCGAGGCTTCTTGCGCTCGACCGCAGTGACGAGGTCGTCGTCCGCAGCCTCACGCTTGCCTTGCTGGGCCCTCTTCTTCTTCTTGTTTGTTCTTCTTGGGACCCTTGCTCGTGCCTTCGCCGTCGGTCGCCTACGCCTTCCCCTTGCCTTTCTCGTCGCTGAAAAAGGCTCTAACCGCCTCCTCGCCAGCGGCATAGTTGGCGACAGCGTCCATCAGCTCGTTGACAGTTTGGGGGGCAATTGCGTCCCAGCTCCCGAACCAAGTCCTTGCAAGTGGTGCCCGAGACGAATGCTAAAATGACGTCGTGGTCGGGGATATGTGGGAGCTTGGTGCGCAACTTGGAGAAGCACTGGGCGTAGTCGCCGAGGGACTTCCCTGGTTTCTGCTTGCAATTGCGAAGGTCCCAAGAGTTGCCGGGGCGCACATAGGTTCCCTTGAAGTTCCCTTCGAAGACCCGAACCAGGTCGGCCCAGTTATGGATCTGTCCGGGGGGGGAGCTCCTCGAGCCACCTTCGAGTGGTGTCGGAGAGGAACAGGGGCAGTTGGTGGATGATCGCGCAGTCATCGCGTGCCCTGCCCAGCTGGCAGGCTAGCTGGAAATTTGATAGCCAGAGCTCTGGTTTGGTTTTGCCATTGTACTGAAGTCCTGCTCGAGGGTCCTTCGAGGGGTAGTCGAGGAGGTCGAGGTCCAAGTGGATAACACCGAGCCCCAGGAAATGGGGGGTCTGTTTTGACGAATACGTCTCGAGGAGGTGCCAAACAGGACACAGTGTGCGGCATGGCGATACAGCGCGGTATGATCTGCCGGTTTCACGGGTATGGGCGATGAAAGACGGATTTGACCGATGTACTGCCCACTGTTACCGCGGCTGTAGCCATGAGGTTAGGCGGAAGCAGGTAAAATGCATTAAATGCCCTGAAAGTCGTACAGGGAGTAGGCATTCGAGGGGGGTGTTGTATTCGAGGGGCGGTCATTCGCCCGGGAAAGTTCAGTCATCGAGGGGGAGCTCGTTCCCTTGAGGGGACCGCCTCGAGCTGAGAGGGACCCATCGAGTGGGTAGCATCCTGGGCCGTCGAGACCCGTTCGTGGGCCGGCCCAGCGTAATCGGTTGCTTGGGTTTGATACTTTATGTATTTTGGGCTGGAGGATAATTATGGTGGTTTGGATTTGTTAATGTCGGGGTTGATCTTTCTTAATCGAGGGTCAAGGATACCCCTTATTTAGGTACTCGACAACCCTGTGCCAGGGATTAGAAGAACCACCGAAACCAACCGCCAACCACAAGTATTGGACATGTTGACAATCGCTCATCACACACAAGGGTGCTACACAATGGTTATGTAAAAACCATGTGTTCGCAATATATCGAAAAGGTTGATATTAGCAACTGCATCAGACGATGAATAGCAAATAAGACACCGTAGAATCTGCACCATTCTGCCTGCTCGTATACTGAGAAAATGGCTATTATAGGACTTCAATCATGATGGCTTCTCTTAAATAGAACTCCAATCGTTTGGGAGAAGCAAACGATTGGAGTCCTATTTTGGGAGAAGCCACCACGATTGGAGTCCTATAATAACCATTTTCTCTCGTGTACTGGACTGGACTTCTGCACCATCCCTGATCCGCACCAGTGTGGACATGAATGTACAGTTGTATACCAATCGAAATTTCACTTGGTAAATCCATGTGTGTAAATCGTTTTTTTTTTTTTTTTTTTGCCGAGAGAGTGTAAATCGTAGTTGGACCCAAATAGAAAGAGAACTTGGAAGAAATTTGTTCTTGTTTAAGCGTACTTGAATGAAGAAACTAAAAGACAAAAGCAGCAGACATCACTAACTGAATACTTCGATACAGCTAGATCTTAACTGTTTTTTCTTCTAAAAAATCTAGGATGCAGCGTCAAATCAAATGTATCTATCTTGGAGAAGCCAAAAGATTATGGAAGAGGTCACTCATGGTTGAAGCTGCAGGTTAGCAGGCATTCGGTAAATGTGAGAAGCGCAATCGATACAAGAGATGGCGTTCCATTTTGGAGCTCACGGTGATCTCGTTTTATAAATCAGCAGCTTCTGCTTCCTGTATTAAAAAGACAATTGATCAGTTACGTGCCATCAGCTGAAGACAGTAATGAATAATTCAATACAAGCATGAGTCGACACTACTGATGAAGTTCAGAAGTTTATCCTTATCTATGCGACCATTACATAGTAACTGTCAATGATGTGAGGGTAGGTTTTATCACAGTTTCAGCCACTCAATGCTCAGCAGTGAAGCCACAGAAAATTTTGTTACAGTGTGTTATGAATGGAATAGTTTGGATTGAAGAATGTCCGACAACAAACCAGTACCTGCCTCCTCTGACGCTCCTCTCTCTCAAGCTTATCATATTGTTCCAAGCCTCCATATAACGTAAGTGCAGGATGTCCCGGGTGGATGCTGACAGCGCCCCTGACAGCAGCTTCGGCAGCCTCCACCGTGCTCCTGGAAGCATCTTTAGTCCGTATTGTCACATCGATGTGCTCTAGGCTTGCAAGTGCTCGAAGCAGAACTCAAACCCCATCTTGGACTCTGTTTCCTGCACTCTAAATTCAAGATGCAACCGTCGGAGCTCTGGCATCGCTTCCTGTAAGAACAGCATCTCGAGGCCACCTCCGTAAATACGATTGTAGTACCTGAACTCTTTGAGGCACCGAAATAGTTGGCTGCTGATGGTAAGCCGTTCATCAGGGGCATGCCGAACCCATAACTCGAAAAAGAGCAGAGCAGGTATGCCCCCGGTGATGCAGACATCTTCCTGTCTAATCCTGAGAACCCCTAGAGTAAGATGGGTGAGATAAACAAGAGCCGCCACCTGCTTTGGAAAGCAAGCAATCCCTTCTCCGTATACCTCAAGCTTACAGAGACATGGAGCAGTGGAGCACAATAAATCAACTAGTTCTTCTCTCAGCAGATCATCAGAGTCATAAATCGTTAGTGATTGTAGCCCATGCTTACCCATCACAATGAGAGATGACTTCAAAGCTGCCTCATACTTTCCCATATCATGACGGAGTTGTTCTCTGGGAGGCACAACCATGTCAAGTGTCTTCAGCTTAGTCAAACGTCTAAGCTCTTCCACCAAATTTGTAGAGAAAATCATTGCACCTGACAACTCCTGCAAGGCTAGTAGATGTCCAATCTCATCGGGCAATTCTACAAAAGTTTATAAGTAGACGCACCAATTTTTGCAAATGGCCTATGGACGATGGCAAATTTTTAACTCGACTGCCACGTATATCTAGTGTCTGCAGGTACCACAGGTTCCCGATGTCCTCTGGAAGCACAGTAACATCAGAAGAACGGATGATAAAAAGTTTTAGCTGGAAAAGGCTTGCTATATACTTAATGTGTTGGTTACCAAGATGGTCGACATTATATAAAGCCAGTACTCTTACATGATGCAGCTCCTGCAGATAAGAAATTCCCTGCTCTGGAAATCCATAAAAACTAATGGAACGAACCTGCGACCACTTATCCATAATCTTCTGCATGACTTCATCTCCCACATGTTTGGTTTGTACTGAGAGCCTGCGAATCTGGTGACCACTACCATTACAGCTTTGTCCTTCCACTATGCTGGAAAAATTCTCCTCATTTGACAGCGATACAATAAGCTCAAGCACCATATCATGCACTTTAAAATATGCGACCCGGCCATCGTATTCAATGTCTGTTGGTTGGATCAAGTTTCTGTTTACAAGCTCATTGATGTAACTTTCAGCAACTTGATCTACTGTTTGACCCCTCTCTTCCATGATGAACCCTTCTGCTATCCACCTCCATATTTGCTCTTCTGTCCAAATCCTCAGATCCTCTGGATACATACTAAGATATAGCAAGCAAGTCTTTAGATGGTATGGCAGATCATAGTAGCTGAGAAGAAGTATGTCTCTCATTCCTTCATGACTAAAAACACAACTAATAGAATTGTACACTTGCTCCCATTGATCCTTGTTGGATTTCCCAGCAAGCAGGCTCCCGATAGTTAAAATAGCTAATGGCAAACCATGGCACTTTTCACGGATTCCATAAGACACTTGTTCCAAGTGAGGAGGGCATGAAGAATTGTCACTAAAAACTCTCTTAAAAAATAATTGCTGGGCTTGTTGGTCACTTAGAGGTTGAATGTTGTGGACATATCCTGCTAAACTGGTGCAGCATGATGTGGCCACATTGCTGATTCTTGTGGTTGTAATTATTCTGCTGTTCAGACTATTCTCAGGTAGAGCAGACTTCACAAGTTTCCATGCTTCTGTGCTCCAAATATCATCGACAACAATAAAGTACCTAAAAAATATTTGTAAAAGAAATGTTAGTACTAATATCAAGTAATCTTGCTACCTTTCTTTTGCCACCAAACAGTGCATATTTTGAAATAAACATACTCTTATTAAAAAAAACAGTGCCTCAGATATCAAACAGCAAAAGGCATTTTAGTAATTGTGTCATCCACACAAACTACAGGGCAATTCGACCACTTTCTAGTTTCTCTAGGTTTATCCCAATGCATTTTAGTCAATGAATTCCATCAGTCTGCTAGTAATGTGTACACCATCTACATTTCCCCAGTCTGGTGGTGGTTTTGACCTATAATAAGTAGAGTTTGAGATTTTGTTTTTTTTTTTTTGAATGGTCACCGGGGGGAGGCGTTCCCCACCTGAATATATATATTGTCCCAAAATGGCCCATTGTATAGTACAAAGTTTTGTTTACAACAAGACGCCCATGCACAGGGCGATGGATGGAGAATAAAAACGTCACAGGACGCCCTAGCTCCAGGGCAAGAAGTGGCACAACCACAGATAAAACACCTGCGAGAGCATAGACTACTGCACCAAGGCACAAGAGCTCTTCAACGATGCCTCCAGGAAGGTATATGACGCCGTAGCGTAATCATCGTCAGCCAAGCAACAGCTTGGCGGGGCTTTCGCCCGAGCCATGTGTCGAGGAGAAGCAGCTGCAAAGGTTCTTCAGTGACGCCTTCAACAAGGATAGTATCGTCGCTGGTTCAGAAAGATCTGAGCTGAACTTTCGCTCAGAACCTTTGCCAATGCTCCCGAGGACCCGCCACTAACTAGGGAAAACGCAGGCACAGGTAAGCGTCCACGCCTGAACAGAGGTGAGAGCCGGTCGCCGTCACACCACGCGGAGCCATTATCGGACTAGCCCACAATGGTGGAAGGCGCGCACCGGCAAGGATCCACGCCTTGACAAAGAAAGGGGGCGCCGGCCGCTGCCACACCGCGCGGAGCCGTTCCCGGACTCGCCCGCGATGGAGGGAGGCGCGCACCGGCAAGCGTCCTCGCCCGAATAGAGTAGCTGATGTTGGTCGCCGCCACACCGTGCGGAGCCGCAGTCGGACTCGCCCGCGACGGTGGGAGGCGCGCGCCGACGAACTGCCCACACATTCCGGTCGCCGCCACACCGCGCAGAGCCGCTCCCGGACTCGCCTGCGACGGAGGGAGGCGCGCACCGGCGGACGAGGAGGGGAGGTGCCGGTCGCCGCCACACCACGCAGAGCCGCAACCGGACTCGCCCGCGATGTGGGAGGCGCGCACCGGCACCGCCAACACGCTATCACCCAGAATCCTGTCATGGCCGACGCAGTCACACTGTCCAAACAGCGTCGTGTCAGCCGCTGCCGCTCCGTACAGAGCCATTCCGAACTCGCCCGCACAATGGAGGGAGGCGCGCACCGACACGGTGCTCTCAGGCACGCAGCCCCGCCGCCGGCAAGCCCGCGGCCAAACTGCGAGCACCGAGGCGCGGTTGAGCCCCTGCAAAAACGAAAAACGAAGCACGCTACCCCACTGCCAGCAAGCCCGTGGTCGAACGGCACGCCTCGCTCCACTGCAGGGCCACACCCGGCTCGCCATCGGCTAGCTAGCCGGCCTGCCAAGCCCACGATGGCAAGAGGAGCATGTTGCAAAGGAGAGGGGGAGGAGGGGCCGGTCACGCTGGCTGGCCAGATCCGCCAGCAAGCCAGCCGCCGGGAGCCCCAGCCGGAAGATCCGGCCGTGGGCCGCCCAGGCCCAACCAGATCCCGTCGCCAGCAACTCCATCCTGCCGCCGCCCGGTAGGGGGGGTTGCCCGGCCGATGCCGGCGCCCCCTGTAACGCGACCTCCAGCTCGTATTGGATTCGGGCAGGAGCTCGCACCAGAGCGCCAGATCCCACGGCCGCACGACCGGATCCGGCGCCGCCGCCCACCCCTGGACGCCACAAACGACGAGGAAAAGGAGGGTGGGGCGACACGCGTCGACCGGCAGGAGCCGCGCCGCCGGCTGGCGCGTAGCACGAGGAGGTCGAAGGGAGGGTGGAGACGCCAACGACGACGCCGGAGGTCGGATCTTGGGGGGCGCGCGCGCCACGACGACGCCGCGCAGCTCGCGCTCGCAGAGCTCGCCTCGCCTCGTGAGAGGTCCCGAGGCGGGATGGGCCCCGCCGCCGCCACCCTAGGTCGCCGCACGGCCTCCGGCGGCTCCCTCCGGCGGCGGCAAGACCGGGGAGGGGTGGGAGTGGGGTGGCGGCGGCCTAGGGTTTGGGGGCCGTCCGAGCCGCCCCACGCTAGGAGCGACGCGGACGGGAGTCTAGGGGACCCCTTGTATTGCATTTTCCAGTTTGAGATTTTGTTGCGAAAGCACAAAGAGTTCCTCTTTTTTTTCTTACTTTATAATATTGTGTGTCAACTACAAATACACATGTTAGAACATTGTTACTAATAAAATTTCTATAATCTTAAAAAACTCCTAAAACTAAATGCTACATTTCTAATTGACTCTTGTCTAATGAATAGTGAAGGTATCTGCCCTTTGTTTTGGTTAAAAGATATCCTCAGGGACTACATAAGAATATATGCAAAAAGAATCAGATTTTCAACTTCCACACTTTAAGAATACATACTACTAAAAAACAATCCTAGCATATAATGTGGCTCAATAATGGATGTGATTATGTATTATAATCCACTGAGTCTATATGCGAATCACAAGAAGCAGAGGCCATTTAAATTTCTATTATATATTATATTTAAGAAAGAGATATACTTTTTAGTAACTAAACTTAATCATATACATAATACAATGGTGTAAAAGGGTGAAAAGAAGCTAAATATCAAGTTTCATACTTCCTCGACTGGTAATATAATGTATTCTAGTAGCATTCAAAAATTGTACCCAAATATAAGAGATTTTACTTCAGAGGGACAGGAGCTGGTTTGCATTAAATAAACGCACAAATTCAGTATATCTTATATAGATACTTTCCAATTGTCAACCAATCTTCATTAATCATGCTAATGATAGCATCTGCGTAGGAAATGAAATGAGTGAAATCAACTTCTTTATCCTCTCTTAGCCTGTCCTAGGATCTTCACAGTATACTGTATTACATGACGAAGGAAGTATGTACCTCTTATCTTGTAAGAATGCTCTAAGCTTGTCTATCAGTTGGCGCTCGTCATCTGATGGATCGACATAACTTCCTAGTTCTTTGAGCATATTAGCTAGTACCTTGGAAAAATTAGGATTCCGTGAAACTGGCACAAAACATGAGCAATCAAATTGACCATTGATTTTCTGATAAACTTGATTTGCAAGAGTTGTCTTGCCAAGACCGCCAAAACCCACAATAGATACAACTTTAAGGTGCTACCCACAGTCATCATTCTTCATAAAGTCAATGATCTTCTCCCTTGGACCATCAATCCCAACAAGTCTCTCCGCTTCCACAAAGAGTGCAGGCAACTGAGGATCAATTTGAACGACATGGCTAAAATTTAATTTGTATCATCGAACTTGTACCTTTTGCGGCGATGACCTTCTTCCTCAACACGAGCCGTGAGTTCATCAATTAGGTCCGCAATCTTCCGGCGTGCCAACATCTTTTCAATCATACTTATTGCCTTCTTTATAAGGCTGACTTGAGCATCTTCTTTCCTCATCTTGTGCATGAAGAGGTCGATGCAGTCTTCAATATCGTAGCTGAGCTCACGCACCATGTTCCTCCAATCCTTGAGTTGCTCATCCAGCCTCTCCTCGTTGTTTGCCAGCTTCACGAGCTGAGCCTGCATGCTGCTCAGCTCATCCCGTAGAAAGGTGATCTTGCTCTTCACTCGTCTCTGAAGCTTGTACTCCGGTTGTATCAACATGGAGAGCTTGGGAAGCAGGGTGCCTATCGTACCCATTGAAGCACTCACTATAGCAGCTGCCATATGTATATGATTCTTCTGCTGTGCTTGCAACTCACTATAGCACTCACTCTCTGCGGCTCTGCCTGCTCGGAGCTTTTGTTTGGCAGGTCCGGAGCTCGCCCAGGTTCAGTGCTTCAGGCAGTCCCCACCAGGGGTGGCCGACCGAGAGGCATGGCTGTTGCCACTGACAACAGAGGACCTGAGCACCAGGCGGAGCGATTGGGAGACACGGGGAACCACCGGAGCTCGATCTTGTAGGAGGTGCTTTGATTGATTAAGGCGGCTATGGGCAAGAAGGGAAATAGTGGAGGTGCCGAAGCTTGACTGCCTGAGAGCTGGCGGTGGGAGTGGATCTGGCCGGTGAGAATGCTTGAGCTGGCGGACTCCGGCGCTCGACACTCCCCGTCCCCGGCTCTCGCCCGTGCCGGCAGGCGGCAGCATCGCCGCCAATGGAGGGCGCCGCACTGGCCGCCGCAGCCTCCTGCAGTCCGGCGGCATCCAGCATCCCGCTACGGCGCTCGGCTGCTCCGCCGCTCCGGGCCTCCGGCCTCCGGCGCTCCCGCACGCCAGGCCAGCAGCAGCGAAGGCGAAGGCCGCACGCCGGCCGCCAGTGGAGGGCGCCGCCGCCGCCGCCGCGCCGGCCGCCCCAGCCCCCAGCCTCCTGCGCTGTTCCTGCCTCCGGCCTCCGTGCGGCCCCAATCTTGGTAGAGGCCCTAGTCGTTGTCAAAAGCTGGCTCCGCCACTGGGTTGAGGAGCAAGGCGACGGCGGCGGCTGGCTGTTCTGTTGGGAAGGAGAGGCCAAGGGGACTGTTAGTTGGGAGGGACGACGAGTTCAAGGGAAGACGAAGACCGCATCCAAGTCAGGTCTTTTCACATCCAATTCACATCAAGTCAGGAATTAAGGGAGAGAGAGAGAGAGAGGCACGAACCTGGTTCGTTTCCGCTCGGTGGCCGGCGTTCGTGGTCGTGGGAGTGTGGAGCGGGGTGGGGGATGGGGGACCGCCGGAGAGAGGCGATTGGGCGGTCGGCGGCGGTGGGAAGGATAAAGGAATTGGGGAAAGGGACATGGAAAAGAACCTCTGGGTCTTTGTTCTTGACTTCACGGTGTGAGCTAAGCTAGCACCGAGCAGGGAACGCCGATCATCAGGCTACACAGACGACACAAATACGACACTGCAGAATCTGCACCACGCTCTGCTTGCTAGCCTGTACTGCTGCTCGATCAATCCAGTCAGTTGATCAGGTTGTGATTGACACTTGCTGCTCTGTTTCTGGCACTTACTGCACTGTTTCAGACTTCAGCAATGGTTGCTATCAATTGATGAAGCCTGGGTGTTGTATGTCGGGTTTTGTATGTCGACTTTGTCTGCATGTCGTCATGTGTTTATTCATTCATATACATGATTCATGTTCAGTGAATTAAGTCTTTTTTTCAGCGTGCCTGTTGGTTTGTCACCGCAAGCAAATTAATATGATACTAGTCCCTCAACCCGTGTGTCCGTACAGGCTAATTATTTAAAGGTATAAAAGGCATTTTTGAAACCTTTATAAAAAATTTAGGGAGCACAACTTTATCTCTTTCTCGATCGTACAACAAATAGTTTTAGATATTAGCTATGATGAGATTTAATTCTCAATTGTCTATATAATTTTCCATCGTAATTATAATTGTCCGCTTTTGCATTTTACCCTACTTATGTTAGACATAAGCCGTGTTGTTTACATTAGATCTAATAAACCCAATACATTATTTTTTTTGTCGTACTTTGGTAGGCTTTAATACTATTACTTCATCTATTTCTTCATCCATATTCATATTGTACAAACATACATTTGTGATTGAATTTTGTTTAGCTCATCTCCTTATGTTCATATTCTATCAAACTATCATACAAATATATTCATACCATTATTCACATTTCATAGAGTTGTGTTACCAATTGCTTGTATACTTTTTTTTATCTCCATTCATATTTTTCACCTTTGGATTGTACGTTTATATGTGCTGAGCATAAGTTCAAACTTTAGCTATGTATTTGGCTTGACAATTGACATGGTCAATTGGTCATCACTTCATCTACATACATATATGCATAACAACACCACGCTATGCATGTAAGTTAGTTTTACATACTAACCATAACATGAGAGTGAATAATTAAAATTATTAGTATAAAATTAAACCTTTTATAGTTAACGACATATAGATACTTTACATTTATGGATACTTTATATTATTATTAATTACATATTGCATGCGGGTAATTTAGATACAAAATTATATGTTACTTTATGTTTTTTTATAATATCATATGTACTAATATAATTCAAAAAATATCATGCTCACCCGGATTCAAGCCGTCTTGTCAAAATTTTTAGAGGTGTCTTGTCAAAAAAAATTGTTAGAGGTGTTTAATTTTTTTAGAAAAATAGATCATATCTAACTACTATCATTGTTAATGATTATCATAGTCTATGCAAAAATATATAGCGGATTGATAATAGATCATAGCTAGTTGGATTCCTTGCGATGGAACGTGCTCACCCGGATTCAAGCCGTCGACTTGGCATGTGTGTTTGCATTTTCTTGGATTTATTTCATGATTTAACGGCGCTTTACTTTTAGTGATAGGTGATGCCCCCGTCATGAGGAAAGCGCTTGTGTAACTTCGCGAATTTCAAGATCTGCCGACTCAGTCCTTTGGAGGTTCTCATTTAAAGGGGGTAAGGTATGCATATGTGTGTTCACAGGATTGAGTGTGTGTTGTTGTGTAATTCTTAAAAAAAAGATGGTTGCATAATAACTTAGAAAAAATACTCCACTCGTGTAGTATTTTATTTGACAATATTAATCTACTACTGAAATTCTCCATATGCTTTCTTCTTATTAAGGGAATAGAGTGCCCATTAGCTAGAGGTGGTGTTGTAATATGTGGTCTTGGATATAAGAATAAATAATATTCTATTAATTAAGTTTGTATTGTAGTCGATCTTGAATATTAGGATGAGTTTGGCTGTTATTGTTTGTGATAGGTAAACATGATACTTTAGGTATAAATTATGTATCTATAAACTAAATGATGTAGGAAAGGATTACGATGAGTTCTAACCTGTATGGAGTCATAACGCGGTATCACCTAAGAGGCACTTTACGCCATAAAACAAATGCCTCTTTGTCACCGACAGCTTATCATCTTGGGACACACGTACATATGACAGCATAGACCAGCAAGTACTGTAAACACAGGTCGCTTCTCTCATCCATGGGTAATGCATGTTTCCGTGGTTCTTGTTAATGGATGTCCTGATCGATTTTTCGGTTAGTCGATGCCACCCACCTCTCTTTATGAGATACAAAACACATAAGCAACAAATCAATTGATTGCAACAACTGAAAACAGGAAATCAGGCAAAAGGACTGCGTATATGCAATTACTGCATGAAAACCCACGTACGTTTAATGCCATACCGATCGGAAGGATGAAGAGCCGGGCAAAAGTGTGACTTGATTCACTTTTTTGTAGATTAATAACTTTGTGTGATCACAGGACGATGATTTGATTTAGGCAAACGACCGGGATTCTTGTTTACATACGTGGAGATTGGTATTGGAATCGACAACGACCCTGACACAGGACACAACCACATACCGCGGGAAAGCTGGTCAGTAAGCAGCTGCGATGTGGCCGGCGCCACCTCCGACAGCTTCAGCAGCACCTCATTGCCGGCGGCGATGGCCGCGATCACCAAGGTAACAGGATTATGCTTGGTTGTGCATTTAGATGTCATATCTATCTAGGTATGTTTTATACAAAATTTAGGTGCTTATTTTTTTCATAATGGCAATAGTGGGTAATTTTTATATAGATTTAGGGGGTTATTTTACATTGATTTTTATAATAGCACCGATGGGTAATTGTTTAAACAACAAAATAGATCTCATGGCCATCATTGTTAGAGACTACCTGTCGTTACCGAGGAAATGGGTACCCCAAAGCCTCGGGTTTACCGAATTAAACCCCGCAAAAACGGCACTCGACCCCTCCTGTGACCTCCCACGCGAGCGTACAAAGCCGAAGCCCGCTCGAGAGGCTACCGAACGGACTAGTACTGTATACTAAAAAACTACCGAACGGACTAGTACTGTATGCGCGAGGGTACGATTCGAGCTACCCCTCGAGGACGGAACTTCGCCCAGCGAACGAGCCGGCCCTCGATGACGTAACTTCGCCCAGCGAACGAGCCCCCCTCGAGGACGGAACTTTGCCTGGCGAATGGGCGGCCCTCGAGGAGAGTGCGCCCCACGGCAACCAACTCCCCCGTACGAATCCGCGCGCATTTAATGCGGCCTATCTACCCCCGCCTAACCGTATGGCCACAGTTGCGGTGACAGTCACGGACGTGGCGGTCAATTCTACTTTTACTGCCCATGCCCCGGAATCCCGCATGTCATATTGCGCTGTTGCGCCATACCGAGCGCTGTGCCACGACCCGTACCGTCTTGAGACATATAAACTAACCTGTTTACCGTGTTTTCCGGGATTCGATCTTATCCAGCGAAGCTCGACCACCTCGGCATGACCCCCTCGGCTCCGGCCAGGACCCTCGACCGTCACCCCTCGACTTCACCGAGCGGACCCTCGAGCTGAACTCCAACAACTCCCGATGCGACGGCAGCAGGGCCTCCCATACCGACGTACATCACCACAGCAGCATCGACATGATCGGCCTCAACGTCGTACGTCATCAGCGTCATGAGAGCTCGAAATACGTGTACACCTGTGCCCCTCCTTCATCTATAAAAGGAGGCGCCATTCTCCTCTGCAACATGCCAGCTCCGTTGAACCTCGAACCCCGATGAGCGCATAAGGAAATCCAAGGTCTCCTCGAGGTTGCGACTGCCCAACAGGCTGAGAGCTCCGCCTCAAGACGTCAAGGGGCGGCCTTGGAAAGACCGGCCAGACCCTCTCAACATGAGAGGAGGGCTCTATCCACCAAGAGGTCACACCCCAACCAAAAAAGGCGACCCCAGTTTGAGACCACGTCGTTGACAACCGCGAGCCTCGAGACGCACGATACGACATCAATGAGAACCGCAGGCGTAATAGTGGGGATGCCGAGGCACGAGGCTATAGCGTACACAGGGGTGGGTGCTATGACAGTGACGAGGATCAGCACTAATCCCCCGAGCCTCATCAAGTATAACGGTGAGACCAGCCCGAGCTATGGCTGGCCGACTTTCGGTTGGCTTGCCAAATGGGTGGGGCCCATGACGACCGTGTCATCATCCGCCAGCTTCCTCTGTATCTGAAGGTGGCTCGAGGACCTTCCCCCCACCAGATTCACAACTGGTCCGACCTAGTAAGGGTGTTTGAGGAGAACTTCAAGGGCACCTACGAGTGCCCTGGCACCTCTTGGGACCTCCACAACGTCAAGCAGAAGCCCAGGGAGTCCCTTCGCAACTTCTCCAAGCGCTTCTCCAAGAAGCACACTGAGCTCCCCCACATCTCCGACCATGACATCATCTCGGCCTTCGTCGTTGGCACCACCTACAAGGAGCTAGTCCGGGAGCTTGGGCGCAACACTCCCAAGACCGCCAATGAGCTAATGGACATCATCGCCAACTACGTGGCCGGTGAGGAGGTGGTGGGTGTTTTCTTCGGAGGAGATCAGGGAAAGGTGCAGGAGGACGACCCCGAGACGTTGCGCCAAGGCGCCAAGAGATACAAGAAGAAAAAGAAGAACCAACAACACAAGCGTGAGGCCGTGGTCAATGACTTGGTCACTGCGGTCGATCGCAAGAAGCCTCGAGGCCCCCGAGGGGCATCAAGATACTAAAGGTGCCTTTCCCTTATCATAAGGGAGGGGTAAGCCACAACCTCGAGGACTGTCGGATGCTAAACAAGTACTTCGATAGCTTGGGCTTCAAGAAGGACGACCAGAAGGAAAACCCCAAGGACAAGGATGGTGACAAGCAAGAGCCTTTCCCCGAGGTCTATGACTGCTTCATGATCTATGGGGGCCCTCAACTTGTCTCACCACCCGGCAGCGCAAGAGGGAGCGTCGAGAGGTCTTCTCCATGCAGGTCGTGACTCCCCACTACCTCTACTGGTCCGATACGGCCATCACGTTCAACCGTGAGGACCATCCAGACTGCATCCCCAAGCTTGGAGTGTACCCGCTCATCATCGACCCCATCATCGTTAACACTCGCCTCACCAAGGTGCTCATGGACGGGGGCAGTAGCCTCAACGTCATCTACGCCAAGACCCTCGATGTCCTGGGGGTCAAGAAGTCACATCTTCAGCCCAGCGCTGGGGGCTTCCATGGAGTTGTGTCAGGGAAGAAGGCTGTGCCTATCAGCCACATCGACCTCCCCGTCTACTTCAGCACCCATGACAACTTCAGGAAGGAGATCCTCACCTTTGAGGTGGTCAGCTTCCACGGCATGTACCATGCCATCATCGGTTGACCCGGCTACGCCAAGTTCATGACAATCTCCAACTCCACCTACCTCAAGCTCAAGATGCCAGGGCCCAAGGGCGTTATCACCGTCGGCCCCTTCTACGAGCACGCATATGACTGCAACATCGAGTGTGTCGAGCATGGAGAGGCCGTCGAGGAGTCCACCATGTTGTCCTTGACCCTCGAGGGCCTTGCCAACAAGGCTCCTGACCCCAAGTGTCACGTCAGCAGCTTTGAGCCTGCAGAGGACACGAAGTCCATCCTCCTCGACCCTAACGACTTTGATGGCAAGGCGCTGACGATCAGTGCCACCCTCGACAACAAATAGGAAGTGATGCTCGTTGACTTTCTCTGTGGGAACATCGACATATTTGTGTGGAGTCCCTCGGATATGCCGGGCATACCTAGGGAAGTTGTCGAGCACGCCTTGGAGATCCGGGTTGGGTCCAAACAGGTGAAGCAATGCTTGCGCCTATTCGACGAGGAGAAGTGCAAGATCATTGGGGAGGAGGTTCATAAGCTTTTGGTGGCAGGATTCATCAAGGAGGTTCATCATCCTGAGTGGTTAGCTAATCCTGTACTAGTTAAGAAAAAGAGTGGGAAATATAGGATTGTTGATTACACTAGATTAAATAAAGCATGTCCGAAGGTTCCCTTTTCTTTACCACGTATTGATCAAATTATTGATTCTACTATGGGATGTGAGACCCTTTCTTTCCTTGATGCTTATTCTGGTTACCATCAAATCAAGATGAAGGAGTCCGACTAGCTCGTGACTTCCTTTATCACCCCATTTGGCATGTACTGCTACATCACCATGCCCTTTGGCCTTCGAAACGTCAGGGCAATGTACCAGTGGTGCATGCTTTTTGTCAAATGTTTTTGACAAACACATAGGGACGACAGTCGAGGCCTATGTCAACGACATCGTGGTCAAGTCCAAAAAAGTTGGCAACCTCATCGATGACCTTGATATCACATTCAAGTGCCTCAGGGCCAAGAACATCAAGCTTAACCCTGAGAAATGTGTCTTTGGTGTGCCTCAAGGCATGCTCCTAGGATACATTGTCTCTCAGCGTGGTATCAAGGCCAACCCTGAGAAGGTCACGGCGATCACCAAAATGGGTCCCATTCAAGATCTAAAGGGCGTACAAAAGGTCACGGGCTGCATCGCAGCCCTCGGCCGTTTCATCTCACGCCTCGGAGAGAAAGCGTTGCCTCTGTACCGCCTCTTGAAGAAGTCAGAGCGATTCACATGGACCCTCGAGCCGAGGAAGCCCTCACCAAGCTCAAAGGTATGCTGACCTCCCCTCCGATTCTTGTACCTCCCAACCCGGCCGAGTCCCTTTTGCTCTATGTCGCCGCAACCACCCAGGTGGTTAGTCCGGCCATAGTCATCGAGAGGGAAGAGGAGGGGCATGCCCTGCCCATCCAATGGCCAGTCTACTTCATCAGTGAAGTGCTCTCGGAGACCAAGGTCTGCTATCTGCAGATCCAGAAGCCACTCTACGCCAACGTGCTCACACGCTGCAAGCTCCGGCACTACTTCCTTGGCCACCTGGTGACTGTGGTCTCGTCTTTCCCCCTCGGAGAGATAGTCTAAAACCGGGAAGCCACGGGAAGAATAGCCAAGTGGTCGGTCGAGCTCATGGGTGAAACCCTCACTTAAGCGCCACGCAAGGCCATCAAATCTCAGGTGCTGACCAACTTCATCGCCGAGTGGACCGACACCCAACTTCCACCCGCGTAGATTCAAGCAGAACTGTGGACGATGTACTTCGACGGGTCGCTCATGAAGACGAAAGCAGGCGTGGGCTTACTCTTTATCTCACCCTTCAGAGTCCACACACGCTATGTCATCCACTTACACCTCGCTGCCTCCAACAACGTCGCTGAGTACGAGGCCCTCGTCAATGGTCTATGCATCGCCATCGAGCTAGGGGTCCAACGCCTCGATGTTCAAGGTGATTCACAGCTTGTGATCGACCAAGTCATGAAGGCCTTGAGCTGCCATGACCCCAAGATGGAGGCCTACTGCAAGGAGGTGCGCAAGCTAGAAGACAAGTTCCACGGCCTCGAACTCAACCACGTCGCTCGATGGTACAATGAGGCCGCAGACGAACTCGCCAAGATCACATCCACTCGAGGCACTGTCCTGCCAGACGTCTTCTCGAGAGACCTCAATGAGCCCTCCGTCGACTTGGGCACGGGGGCTGACGCTACTCCAACACCCGTCAACCCTCCTCCCTCGACTGAGGCCCCCTCGACTGGGGCCGAGGTCATGGAGATCGACGAGTCACCTCCCCCATCGAGCCCTCCACTGGATTGGTGCACTCCCTTCCTCAACTGCCTCATTCGATGGGAGCTCCCAGAAGATTGAACCGAGGCTCGATGGATCGCTCGACGGGTCAAGTCCTACGTCCTCTACGATGACGACAAGGAACTCTATCGACGAAGCTCGACCGAAATCCTTCAGCACTGCATCACCATCAAGGAGGGAAGGAAGCTGCTCGAAGATCTACACTCAGGGGCTTGCAGCCATCATGCTGCTCCAAGGACCCTCATCGGGAATGGCTTTCCACAAGGCTCCTACTGGCCGACCGCTATTTCTAACACCATCAACCTCATTCTCTCACGCAAGGGATGCTAGTTCTATGCCAAGCAATCGCACCTCCTGGCTCACGCCCTACAGATGATCCTATTACATGGCCGTTTGCAGTTTGGGGGCTCAATCTCGTGGGGCCCCTAAAGAAGACAACCAAGGGTTACACCCATCTGCTCGTAGCCATCGACAGGTTCACGAAGTGGATCGAGGCTCGACCCATCACCAACATCTGCTCCAAGTAGGCTGTCCTGTTCTTCACTGACATCATCCACCATTTTGGGGTCCCCAACGTCATCATCACCGACAATGACATGCAGTTCACCGGCAAGAAGTTCTTAGACTTCTGCGACCATCATCACATCCGTGTGAACAGGTCCATGGTTGCCCATCCTTGAACTAACGGCCAGGTCGAGCGTGCCAATGGCATATGATCCTGCAAGGCCTCAAGCGAAGAATCTACAACCAGCTAAAGAAACATGGCAAGAAGTGGGCCGTTGAGCTACCCTCGGTCCTATGGAGCCTAAGAATGACGCCTAGTCGAGCCACGAGGTTCACCCCATTCTTCATGGTCTATGGGTCAGAGGCCGTCCTCTCCACGGACCTCGAGTACGGGTCCCCTCGACTAAAATCCTACAACGAGCAAACAAATAAGGAAGCACTTGCAAACACAGCCGACCAGCTCAAGGAGGCTCGAGACGTTGCCCTCCTCAACTCCACGAGGTACCAACAGAAGCTTCGATGCTACCACGACAAGCACATGCGCAAGAGGGATCTCCACGTCAGCCACCTCGTCCTTCGTTGACGCCAGAGCAACAAGGGCCGCCACAAGCTAACTCTGCCATGGGAGGGCCCCTTCATCGTGGCGGAGGTGTTGAAGCCTGGAACCTACAAGCTATCCAACAGCAAGGGCAAGACCTTCACCAACACGTGGAACATTGAGCAGCTACGTCGCTTTTACCCCTAGCGCCTCGAGGCCTTGTACATTTCCTCATATGCATGAGTAAATAAAAAGTGCTTCTGATTTCAGTACATTTATGTTCATGAATTTGAGGTAGCCTCAACTCTGTCCCTCAGAGTCGAGCCTTCCTCGGGGGCTGACAGGGGGGAACCTCCCTAAGCTCCTAAAAACTCGAACGTTTTTTTGAAACTCAACATATCTCCTTTCTTTTATGCCTCGATGCGCTTCATCACTAGATAGAAAATGCCTCGAACTCCCTAAGGGTCGAGGGCTGTTGAGCCGAGGGCTCTCCTATGCCTCTGTGCTATGGTACCTCCACTCGCTCCCCCTCGAGGGATACGGGCATGCGTCAAGAACTTAGTAAAAAAGCAAAACTTAGGCAAATAAGAACAAGAGGACTTGAGCTTAAAACATCTAAAAGTATCTCGATACAATGCATAAAATGTTTTAAGGCCCCCCGGGCAGCACCATCAAAGTCACAAAAACTAACTTATTACATGGGCCCCTTGCCTAGATATGGCTCACAGGCCCTCCCTGCCGTCGCCTTCATCGTCATCAACATCAGGAGGGAGGACCTTGGGCTCGAACAGCTTCGCCAACCACTCACCTAGCTCCTCAGCATTGTCAATCAGAGGTTGGTGCCTCTCCTCGTTCTCGGCGTCGGTCTTGTTGGGGTCAGAGATGAAGCCGTAGGAGACTATCCCCATGTCATAGGTGAAGCCGAAGTAAACTATCGTCATTGCCCGCTTCACGCTGACATGGAGCGCGTTCCAGACCTACTCCCTTGCGACGCACCCAAGGTCATACAACCGGTTGATGAGGGAATCCCACGCACTTCCTCCTCGACATCTTCCTCGAGATCGACCCCAAGGTCATCGCAGACGGAGGTGATCGAGGTACGGAGCTTGTTGGTCAATGTTGCCTCTTCCCAGTAGAGGTCCTGAGCATCTTGGCATTGTTCTGGGCCTTGAGCCTTTGGTCATCAAGCTCTAAAACTGAGACAGAAGTCAGCCACAGCAAATAGGTGACCAGAATCGAAAAAGCCAAAGTCAAGAAAGAAAAAGAAGAACTCACCGGTGGCATGAGTGTCGAGGGTTGTATACGCGTCCTTTAGCTCGGCGAGCTCCTTCTTGGCATCCTTTAGGTCACGGACCACCTCTGTCCTCTCCACCCGTAGATCCTCAATCACCTTTCCAGCGCCTATGATGGCCTCCTCCTTCTTTTGGAGGGTCTCCTTCAACATGGCAACCTCAGCGGCTAAGCTCGAGACACGCTTCCTCTCCTCCCCGACCGAGGCGTCGAGGGCATCGCGTTCACCGGAGACCAAGTCGACCTCGTCCTTTGCCTTGGTGAGCTCCCCCTCGAGCTTCTTCACGTGCTCGATGGCTAGGGTAAGGTCCGCCTTAGCCTGGGACGCCTCCTCCTTGGCCTTCAACACATCATCCTCGAGCCCCTTGACCTGCGCTTCGAGGGACTCACACTCGTGGGTGGCGTGAGCAAGCTTGCCATCAAGTTTCTTCGTGTGCTCGAGGACTAGGGCCTGGTCATTTTGAGCCTCGACCATTTTCTCCTTGGCTTTGGATGCATCGTCCTTAGCCTTGGCCTCGTCTTCCTTGGCCCGGGTGGCCTTGGTCTGAGCCACGATGACCTCCTCCTTGGCCTTGGTCGCCTCCCCCGAGCTTGGACGAGATCCTCTAGGGCCTTGACCAAGTCCTCCTTCGCCTTGATTATCTCCGCCTTGGTGGCCTCGAGCTGGTCCTTCACTAGGGGACCTACCCCCATCCGCCCCCAGTGGCGTGGACAAACCGGGACTTGACCCGGGAGCATTCCCTCAAGTCCTGGGAACGAGAAGCACGAGGCTAGGCGTTAGACATGAAAACAACCTGAATCCAATACATCAAAAGTAGGCCACCAACCTCAAAAGCTCTAGCGAAGTCCTCGGTGGCGATGTCGACCACCAGCATTAGGGCCTGCTGCATCCAGAGCCGAATCTCCTTGACGTGCTCCTAATGCTCGACCTCCGTCGGGTTATTCATCTCGAACGTCCGCGCGTCAAGATTCATTGAATCCCAGAGTTGAAGACCCCCTGGGCCCCTGAAAGGGAGCTCCTTCTCGACGCACTCTTGCAAAGCCAACATGGCGCGATCCGCCATCTTGACTGAACCACCGTGGCGGAGCACCTGGTCTGCTAAGGTGGGAAATGGTGGCTCGGCTTCTTTCCCGGACCCTGATGGCCCGGCCTCCCTTGCCTTTTGCTTTTTATTGGCAAAATAGCCGAGGCGGAAAAATCAGGGCCGTACAAAGACCCCCGGCTGGCCAACGCCCCACCTGGTGGCGAATGAGGCATCACCACTACCGCCACCACTCGGTCCACCAACTCCTCTTGTGGGACCTCTTGGGCGAACGGCTGCCCAACTTTCTTCCACGTCGGAATGTCCTCGACCACCGGCCCTCTTGGTTGGCTCGAGACCAGAGACACCGGTCGCCCGTCATCCTTCCTCCCATCGATCGACGAGGCGTCCACCTGCTATTGTTGCGGCTGCTGCGGGCTCACGGTCACCGTCTCCTCCCGCTGCTGCGACGGCGGGCTTGAGCTCACTAGCTCCTCCTGCTTATTCTGCGGCAGGCTCGAGCTCGTCTGCTCCTCATGCCACTCCGATGGTGGGGTCAAGCCCACTAGCACCGCTCGCTCCTCCCGCAGCGGGCTAGCAACCGCTGCCCCCTCCTGGTGTAGTTGCACCTGTGGTTGTTGCTGCTGCTATTGATGCTGCTGGCTTGACGCCAGCTCCTCCTCTTCCTCTTGCTACTTCTGCTTGTGCTGCACCACCAGCTTGTGCAGCCCCTGCAGCCACGGTCCCATGGTTGCTGCCTGGAAAGCGTCACCCCCGTCTCAAGGGGGCATTCAACCATCTCCCCCGCACCGAGAACGGAGGACTCGACCACCTCATCCTCGATGGTGAATGGGTCCCCCTCCAGCACCCCAGTGCTAGGGGATGCATTGACCCACACCCAGTCTTGAACGACATCGCCACCCGCTGTGGCTCCTAGAGGACTCGACCATGTAGTGGAAGTGATGGCCATTAGTTTGCCTTGAGCCATGGTCGCCCGGGCTTTAGCGAGCCAAGCGGCCACTGCTGCCTACCGAGGGTTCGAGGCAACACCTGGCGTGGTCGCCGCCAACCTCGCGGCGGCACAGTCTTCAGCTTCTTGGCGGGCGAGGGTGACGGCTCCACTGGCGGGCACTTGAGCCTGAATGCGCATGGGTGGAAAATGCTGAAACAATCCACTGACAGCAATGGGAAAATAAAAACATGAAACACAAGAACTCACCCGTGGGAATTAGGGGCGCCCTCTTGGGTACCCTCGAAACACTCGGGGGCTTCTGGGCCCCCCGTCCCGGTGGTCTCTTGACGCATCCGGAGCGGCTTGGTGCTGTTGCTACCGGCGTCCTCCGCTCCTCTGAGGTAGACTGATCCCGCGTCCTCGTGACGAGCGTCGAGGACAAGGTTTGAGGCGACGATGCGCCGGATTGACCCCGCATCGAGGTGGGTGGCGTCCCCCCGCGCGAGCGCCATGACATCGACCCCCACGTGTCGAGGGGTCAACTGTCCTCCTCTCTTGAGGGCACTCCGAGGCCGCCCTCGACGTCTGTGAAGTCGACTCCTCCTCGACTTCATCCTACGCAAGACGAACATTAGCTCAAGGGAGAGGAGGCAGATAGGGGTCAAGACGCGCCTCCATCCCCTTGTCATCATCTTCCTCCTCCACCTCATCTCCCTCTGAGGGGGACTCCTCCTCGGAGAGTCCATCACGCCTCTGCCTTGCCCGCAGCTTCTCGAGATCTTGGCATTTGAGGATCTTCTTGTTCCTTTTCCTTCTCTCCTTATCCTTATCCTTCTTCTCCTATTGAGCGGTAAATCGCCTCACCTGACGTTCGGGGTTGTCCTCCTTCACTGGGGGTGTCGATACCCTAAAGTCAATGGCCCCTGCACGCAAATTCGCCAACAAAGAGATAGAGATAAGGTAGAAGCCAGAAGAAGCTCGAGAGTTATGGATCAGGATACTTACTAGCTCGATGTGTCCTCATCCGGCAGCATGGGAATGCGGTTCACGTTCTCCATCTCGAAGCCACCGGCGACCGCTCCTCTGACTCACTGCACAACCTTCTTGAGGGGCAGTGCCTCGGCAGACATCCAGCACCCCTCAAGCCACGTCCTAGGTCCTATCTAACCAAGGAGTAGTGGGTGCCTCATCAGCGGGAGAACTCTCCAACTATGGAAGGCCGAGACGACGAATCCCGCATTCAGGCCACGGCTACGCAGCATCCGCAATGCGTCGATGAGGGGGTTCAACTACGCCTGGAGATCCCCGGCCACGTCGTGCGGCCAGTGGTACGGCCGTGCCACGATAAGGCGTCTGGTGTAGGGCAGCAGCCACCCCTCGTCGTTGTAGAGGTAGAACCACCGAGCGTGCCACCCGCCGTGGTTGGTGGTTAGCCCTGTCGGGATGTAATCATCCACTTTCTTCAGCGCCAGGTTACAGCAGCTAGCGTGGATGATTCTCCTCACCCCCGGCTTCACCGGCAAGAAGAAGAACTCCCCCTTGAAGAGATGGAGCCAAAACTCCCAGTGTGACTCTATCCCCAAGTACCCCTCGCAGACGATTGCGAAGATTGCCGCATTGGAGATGGCGTTGGGGGAGAAATGCTGGAGCTCGACCTCGTAGTGGTTGGTTAGCACCCGCATGAATCAGCTTGGAGGCCCCCCAAGTCCCATCTTGTGGAACTTGATGAAGCTCACGATGTAACCCTCTGGCGGATTCGGCTCCCGGTTCCCTCAGCGGCACCATCCACTCTGGCCGATCAGCCGAGGAGACGGGGCGGAGGAGTCCATCATCCACCACCTCCTCCAGATCCTGCTCCATTATAGCCGATGGGAGCCAATCCCTCATGGGAAGGAACTTTGGCGCCATGGCGGACGCGCGGATCTGCTCAGCGGACGGACGACCAGGAAGGTTCCCAATCTCTCCCCCTTCTCTCTTCCCCTCTCGCACTAACACCCAAGGTTACTCTGCTCTCCGATGGTCATGGTGGTGAGGAAGGCAAAAGGGAAAGATGGGGAACAAACAGAACCCTACCCCCCTCGTATTTATAAGGGGGCCGAGGAGTAACGGGTAGATCCGACAAAGGAAGGTAAATCCCTGCATTTATTGCGCCTACCTAACCACTCCCTCGATTCCTGAAACAGGGACACGCGCTCGGCCTCTAGCCATTGCCCGTGTCCACCACAACTGCGCTGCTCCAGCTCTCGCCTCAAAAGATGAGCCCAACAGACGGGAGGAGTTATCCACGGGCGAAATCTTCCACAGTAAGGAAAGCGGGTCCCGGCCCACGTAAAAACCTCGAGGGAGCGAAGGCTGGCCCTCGACCAGGGTTCGACAGCCGCCCTCAAGACTTGAGTTAGGGGTGACTGAGGGGGCCAACACGAGGCCCAGCTCGAGAACAAACTCTCGAGACCCACCCCCCCGGACATATCCAAGGCGAAACAAAAGGACAACTTTGGAATCCCCTCAGAGGGAGGCATCGAGCCACCGGGCCCTATCAAATGGGACCGGCATCCATAAGTCCATGCGTTAGCTCTAATGAGAACACCTCCGCGGCCACTAGTCGACCCCTATCGAACGGGGCCTGAGTTCTCACTTGGATTTCCCGGTACCAGCTCACGGAGGACATCGAGACTCGCCCATCGAGGGTAGTACGGTGCTGCTCACCCCACATCCGATCGAAAGGACTCGTGGGATGACACGCCAAAGGCAGCAAGGCCTTAGCTGCACGAGGCCCGGGGGCTCGACTACGCTTGGCACCCCTTGACAAAAGAGGGTTGAATACACCCGAGGGCCTCGAGCACCCGAGCTACCCCTCGAGTGAAGCGCTATGACTCCAGTTCATGTTCTTCTAACTTCTTAGGTACACTTACCACGCTTGACCACGTGAGCACCCCTCGACGAGGAACGGGTAGAGCCCTCAGAGGAGTTCTCCTACTCCTCCGAGGCCTCGGGGGCTACCCCCAAAGGGTACGCTCGCGCGCATGATTCAGAAAACCACCAAAGACACTGCGCCTCCGGTCCGTGACCCCCTGCACGAGTGCCAGCACTCGTGCAGGGGCTCATGGGCTACTGTCAGGTACCTGGACAAGGGGGTACCCTAAACCCTCGACCAGGGGAAATAATCCCAAGATAATCCACATAACAGTGCCACATAGTTCCCAGCTATAGTCCTTTGTGAACCCAGGCCCGAGTACTCCAGCATCAAGTCTAAGTCCCGATCCGCACTGGGCTAGCCCACGGACAGGCCTCGACGACCCAAGCCGATGCACCCTCGATAGGATCCCTCAAGTGGTAGGTGTCCGTCCACGCGGACGACCCCCCGTCGAGTGACAGAAGTCCGCGTGGGTGGACGACCCCCCATCGACTGCAGCTCCTCCCCTCGACCACCTACTCCCTGTACGGTGCTCAGATCATTTAATGCGTCTGTCAGCTCTTGCCTAACGCCATGGCCATAGAGCAGGTCATGATGACCAAGTACACATGTCAAATCCCATCTTCTGCTATCCATCCTTGAATAAGCAATGATTCGTACGCCACTATTCCCGCACGCGGAGCACTGTGCCTCATCAGGCACCCCCTCGAGACGCAGAAGTCAGCTTCCGTACCAGGATTCGCAGGGCTCGTTCTTATCTGCTGAGCCTCGAGGCCCCCAGGGCACCCCTCGACTCGGCTCCCTGGTAGCCCGGATCAGCACTACAATGGCTCCAACACGCCATCTACGGTAGGCCAGCGTCATCATCCGGACCGGTCAATCACCGACATCGCCGTGACAACTCGGGAAGGAGAAAGTCATCATGAATCCCGTCGATACAGGCATGCCATCGCTTCCACAGCACTTTGCTGCGGCTTTATCATCATCACCCTTGCGTCACTGCCTTAGGGTTTTCTGTACCCCGTGCCCCTCCTTGGCCTATAAAAGGGGGCGTCGGGCAAGCCATAGGGGCATTCGAACAGAATCACGCAGCAACACAAGTCATTTGCATCGCACACACTCTCCCATCATAGGGCATAGGGCTAGTGGTTCAGGACTTAGGCCTCGTGCTCCACCCCCATTTCCATTCGCTCACTTGTATACTCCCTATACAAGCACTTTGGTGCAAGATAATACAAATCATCCCCCGGCAGATGTAGGGCCTTCTTTTGCCCGAACCAGGATAAATCGTGTGTTTTTCTTGCATCACCATCCAGATTAGGAAACACGCAACACAAATTTACTCATTGGTATACGACCCACGGGTCCAGACACCGACATTCTTTAACTGTACTGCCCATAGCTTTGGTTGATGGACTATGGAGTACATTATAAAACTACGTTTTGTTATTTAAGACTCTTTATTTACAATACAAGTGTACTTATTGTACACACATGGATCCTTAGTGACATTCGACATGGAATACATGATATGACGAGGTATGGATGAGGCTACAGAACAGTGTCACCGTCATCTCCCTCTCGCATTTATTGAATTTCTGGTGACACAAGGAAATGGAATTGCCACGACATCTAGCTATAAGCGCATACTCACGAGATACAGCACGAGTTGGGATCTTCCTCAGCAGAATGAACAACATACTGCGGCGGGTCCGGATAATAAGCATGATAGTTGAACAGTCGTATTTTGTTGTCCACAACGTTTTTGGCCTTTTTCACGAGGTCAGCGAAGGTCATCACCTCCTCCGTCTTCGTGTCCCGGCGGATCTCCTCGGCTTTTTGGTCGAACCGAGTGGCCAAATCAGGATCTTGGCTGATCAGTTTAACGTGAAGGGATGACAACGCCTCCAGCTCTTCGACGTTGGAATGGCCGTAACCTGCAGCGTACCAAGGGGGTCGTGGTGGCCTAGATTCTGCTTGCCAAGTATTTCCCTCAGCACCTGCAACACCGATTCAGCTTACTGCACAGCAGGTTGACAACACGGTAGATCAATTACTACTAGTTCACAATGATTACATACCTCCAGGACCACATCGTCAATCATTGCTTTCTTGAGCTTTTGGAAACGACTCTCTTCATTCGTGGTGTAATAACTACACAGGTGCTTCAGGATATCTGCTGCACTCTTTCTGTACTCGCTGTTCCCTAGAATAACTTCAGTGAGGCTATCAACAATGTGGCCATCCTTTGCTCCAAGGATCGTGCCACTATTCTCCTTCATAAGGGACAGCTGCTCCAGCGATTCACCAGCCAATTTTTTCACGGAGCTCTTGTGATCACCGCTGTCCGGGAAAATGTTTATCAGCGAGTTGATGAATCTCTTCTTGACTTCATCGCCCATGGGCAAAGATGTTCCCATTACTTGTGTTAGAACCATTATGACCGATTTCTGCAGCTCTTCTTCCACTATGCATCGTTGGCATTCGAGCATTCTCTGCAGGGTGTTGGCGGCACTAGTGCTTTCTAAGATTTCACGTGCGAGCTGCATATTGTTGGATCTTTTCACGGCAGAGGTGAATCCTTTTATAATAACCATCCCGGGCACTGCTATTTTTGAGCACCATTTATCATGGTCGCTATTGTGGAGTTTTCCGCCCTCAGAATCTACAAGCATCTTGATGATCTTCAAGGCGAGGCCATTCGTGTTGCTCATCAACCTTAAGTTTTCCTCGTCATCGATGAGTTTCCTAAGGATATATATGCTTGTTTCTTTGTGTACATGAGATACCTCTGGCTCTGGATTGTCGAGGAACGAAGATATGCATTGGATACCATACGGGATCTTGTTCAGACGGACCTCACTGGCAAAATACGCCACTATCCTCATGGCACGCGACCTGATCTCTTTATTACTGTCAGACTGGCCCTTGGAATCTAGCATCTGAACAAATTTCGTGATGGCACTAGATGACGCTGACCCAATCATGTTGTTCATCAGCATACGTTGACTCTCTACGACAGACTGATCCGTCACACTGCTGAAATAGCTTATTAGCGTGTCGATAATCCTTGCCCCTGAAAGATAGCTGTCAGGAGAATTGGACAGCATCAGGGACGCAGCATATGTGATGAGGTTCCTGCCGCTGGCAAACGATGGGTCCTTCTCGCATCCAACCCTGATCTCGCGTAGATAGTCTGAAATTGATCCGCGTGCCTGCTTGTCGTCCTTGGCGCCGTATGCTTGGGCCACTAGCTTCAACAGCCGTTGCTCCTCCAAAGAAGATATGGCCCAGTAATAGAAGAGCACGCCCTGGAACAGAGCCAACGAGTACAGTACCACTAGCGCTGGCTTCAGGTTTGCCTTGCTGCTGTCACCGGCCATGTCACCGTAGTCCTGTGCAGTAGACGCCACAGCGAGATCCCTGGGGAAACAAACAGCCCAAACATGTACAGCGCGAACAGCGGGCACAGCACAATGGTGAACACCAGCACTCGGATAAGACCCCTTGCACTCCACTTCTGGAAGGGATTCTGTGGCAATGCAATGGAGAGTGCAGCCTCCCACAAGCGCTTGAATGAGTACCCAATGTAGCTTATATTTCCGTTCAGAAAAACATCAAATACCCTGTTTAAGAATATGGCAGCTTATAAGTGAGTTCCAAATCTAAAAGAGCCTTTGAATATTTGTTTACTAGTGGCTGAATGTATATTGTAAAGATAGATCATAAGTTTAACTTCAACGCAGACATTTTCTTATTATCCTGTGCAAAATTGCACCCAGATGCTAAAAGGGGTGCTATTTTCAATCAAAGAAAGAAAATTGGGATATAAATGCAAAATAGGTAACCGAAAATGATTAAGATTTGGAAAGATAGTTGTGTAAGCAATTCTAGCTTGCGTTGTTCTCTGAATTATATGTTGTTAACTGAAAAAAGTCTTATACAATCCCTGATTTGTTGGATAGGAAGAGAGATTAATGCATAAAAATGGCCGACATATAACTCAGCCATTGAGCAGCATGCAATCTTTTATTTTTCATGTTGATAATGCCTTGGTGTGGCAGAAAATATCATAATACACAGCTCACAAGCTCTATATAACAAAGCTAATTTTAGAGGCGTGAAACAGTTCAAATAGCCTTTTTGGAAAGGTCAGTTGGAAAAACTTTTCTTAGTGTTCAATTTCAAAGATTGCCGTTATAATTTTCCTTAAGTTTTGTAGGAACCATTGTAAATCTAGCTTGCAGTTTGCAACGTGTGCAGAAACAGTAAGAAAAATCGGGAGCAATTGGACTAAGGACAAAGCTAGATCAACTTTCCATTTAGCTTTTTTTTAGATAATGAGCTTCCAATTTATCTGTTGCTGA
The DNA here is from genome assembly GCA_023333625.1 of Bothriochloa decipiens. NCBI lineage: Eukaryota > Viridiplantae > Streptophyta > Magnoliopsida > Poales > Poaceae > Bothriochloa > Bothriochloa decipiens. The sequence goes on along the minus strand of CM041647.1, from coordinate 12,306,030 downwards.
ATATAAGTTAACCAGTTAATGTAGCCACCATTTAATGTAGCCAGATAAAGGTTAGATAGTCCAGTAAATACACATAACCTTAGAACCGAACAAAGATAGAAAGTTCTCACATAACAGATGGAATAAAAGTTGCTATAAAGCAGTGAGAAACTGCAAACCCAACAAAAACGCGAGATTGACTCACCTCGTCTGCACAAATGTAATCACCGTGAGACACCAGAAGTCCTTGGCTAGCATCGTGACGAATCCACCAAGGAGGACGACTGTGGACCACGTAAGGGCCAGGAAACCTGTCCCCGTCACAGCCATCGACAGGTAGCCTATGAACACTGCATAGTCGTTGATGAACTTAACTTCTGGCCACTTTTCATCAATGTGCCCAAGGCGATCAGGATGGCTTTGGGTCTGGGAGTTTTCCTCTTGCTCCACTCTGCTGGCCATTCTTCCTCTCTAAACAGTTCAGTCGATTAAAGAGATATAAGTAAACTTGGTTAGGCATCTAATAGTCAAGTACAAAACATGGCCTGCTAGTGAGATTAACAGCTTCACATCAATTATAAATGAACCGTATTTACAAAAGCAAGGTTCTCCTAGTAAAAAACCAAAAAAAAAGGAGTCCTAAAAGATTTACGCATTAATCAGAATGGGAAAAGAGGTAGCCAGCCATTTATCTTATGCAGGGAATATAACAGCTATATATGAAAAAGAAGAGTCATCCCATGTAAAGTCTGTTCAATTAGCAACTGAATTTGTACAGAGCCACTTTTTCTGCACTGAAAATATGGAAATTCAGAGTTGAAAATTAAGAATAAGTAAAAGAACTCAATTCTATGTCATAAACTTAAATCGAAAAAAAAAACTGTAGAAACCTCATTCAGAGTCTCTTGTCTGCCTTGTGCCAGCCAAACGTTGAGCTAACATGGCTGTCTTAGTTTGATTTTTAGTTGTGCAGCTTCCTCTTCTTTTTAGTTCTTCATCTTGATATTGCTCTGCTCATCTGAGTTAGGGCCTGTTTGGAGAGTTCCAGGCCTCCAGCAGCTTTAGTTAAAAATAGATAAAAAAAAGCCCCACTAACTTTTTTATGCAAACACTTTCAATTCTAACTCCATATCCAAAGAAAACATGGATTTCACTTTAGAGCCATGGTTTTCATAGAGCACCTCAGAAGGTGCTATGAAAACTCATTACACAGTTTGTTCTATTTATTCTATGCCTGTTCCTGTCACCCCGAGCTGCTTGGCTCCTCCGCCCACGCACTGTGCCACCACCTTGACGCCACTCTCAGCTAGCACAGATGACGCGCATGGTTTTTATTATTGAAAATAAAATTTTATGGAAGGTCATGGATAAATAGGATAAATGGGATATATCACAATCTTACTATTACTAATTAAAAGCTCCAACGGAGGCACCACGCTAACTCTCACCAGATGCGTTAGGAAGAAATTCTCACAATAATCAGAAACATCTAGCCTTTAATTTGGTAGACTCCAATCATCATCTCCGATAATAGCCATAGGATCTATTGCAATTTATATAAAAATTACTCACCCCTGCCATTATAAAAACTACTAAAATTAACCCTCTAATTATGCATATAAATTACCACTATTACTAATTAGAAGTTCCAACGGAGGCACCACGTTAACTCTTACCAGATGCGTTAGGAAAAAATATAAATTCTAAAAATTCTCACAATAATCAGAAACATCTAGCCTTTAATTTGGTAGACTTCAATCATCATCTCCGATAATAGCCATAGGATCTATTGCAATTTATATAAAAATTACCCACCCCTGCCATTATGAAAACTACTAAAATTAACCCCCCTAATTATGCATATAAATTACCCACATCTGCCATTAAAAAAGATAATTAAATATAACTACTAAATTTGATAATTAGCAAACACGTTAAAATATATCCATTGATCGGCCAAACTCATGTTCACAGTATTGTTAAAATAAAATATATCTGATGGAGCCTACCAATCACATTGATATGGTTAGTATTATTAATATAAAATCACGTTGGCCTCCATTATTAAAAATATAATATATAGTTAAAATAACTGCAAAACAGAAATCCATGTGCTCTACATGTGTATTCCCAGATCCCATATCGAACCTAGCACATCCTTGCTTCTTCTCATGTTCTCAGCAACATGGTTGGGCATGCGCCATCGCCAATCCGCCGCTGCTTATCCCTATCCTTGACCCTCTTCCAATCTTCCTGGCTTGAGACCTATGGTTACGTGCAAGGATGTGGGGGCGAGGACACCGGGGATCGCTGGAATGATATCGGCGGCGATCAGTGACGCAGAGATAGATGAAGGAGCTCGCCGGGGTGGTGTGCCTCGAATGCTAGATATCGGCTGAAGCTGCGGCACTGGGGTTAATTGGCAAGACCTGCCGCATCTACGTCGTGGGTACTTCACATATGTCGCCGGTGAGTTGCTGCACCATAGTCTCTCTTGCAGTCGCGGATAGATGCAGATGTATATTGGTCGATGATTTCCTGAAACAAGTTTCATCGCTTGAATTGGGTTCCGAGTATAGGTAAAACATATGCCATGCAGAGGACACAACCTATTCTGATATGTAGTATTGGAGTCGCGTGATAAAAGGGTTCCACATAATTAGAAGAGTAACACATGATGTTTTTGTACTAAAGCAATCTGCCTTTTTGTCTCAGATTTCATATATACAAAGCCGTTCTGAGCTGATGCGTATCTAAAGTTTGCAGTGTGAATGTATCTTCTTTTTTGAGAAACCCTTAGTCAGCGTGTATGTATCTAATGTACATAATTAGTACAGATCATTGCATGGATATTTGACACTTGGTTTTATGTGTTGTAGGTGTGGGAAAGACTGTCCATACGTGGCTTGCTGAGCGCATGAAAATCTTGTGAATGCATTAGTGTTCTCCTCCCGGAGTTTGCCTTGCACAAGTTGAGAGGCACGCACATCCCGGGAGGCCTGGAGGAATCAATTTCTAAGAATTTCCTCTCGCAATTGATTGTCTTCAATCTTCATCCAAGGCAGCTTTCTTTTATTTATTTGTCAAAAATCATATATTACGGAGATGCTTGATGCACTATACACTGCATCAACCTAACATCGACCGTACCTCCAACATTGGAATGATCCACCAATATGCAATGGCGCAAATTGCGAGCTCCGTTTGACTAAGAAAGCCCATCCAAATTTTTTCTGGTGCTTTCCTCTTCTATAAATCGTTTTTAATATAAATAACATGCTACATTACAATTTATGTTTTTTCTATTCCAGGCAATATTCGACGCAAACCTGACGTAAATAGGAAGATCTTCGGACTATGATATATAGTCCTTGATTTTCAATGAGTGTACGAGGAAAAACATCAAGGTAATGCAATCATGCATCTCTACATAAATAATGTAACTGAATTATTCCATTTTCTACTTATTGGGGAAAAGGAAATAGGCCCTACCTATGAGTTACAACAACAACAACAACATAGCCTTTTATCCCAAGCAAGTTGGGGTAGGCTAGAGATAAAACCCAAAAGAGACATGAAAACAAAGAACACATAAATGGTACAAGAAAAAGATTACGGTTCAGGCACGTTACTTGCTAGTCTCCAAGCGCTCCTATCCATAGCTAAATCCTTAGGGATATTCCACTCCTTAAGGTCTCTCTTAACCGACTTGTCCCAAGTTAGTTTAGATCGACCTCTACCTCTCTTTACATTATCGACCCACTTTAGAACCCCACTACGCACTGGTTCCTCAGGAGGCCTCCGTTGGACATGGCCAAACCATCTCAACCGGTGTTGAATCAATTTTTCCTCAATTGGTGCCACCCCAACCCTATCCCGAATATCGTCATTTCGGACTCTATCCCTCCTTGTGTGCCCACAACACCATCGTAACATACGCATCTCTGCTACATCAATTGCTGGATATGTCGCCTTTTTGTAGGCCAACATTCAGCACCGTATAACATCGCCGGACGAATCGCTGTCCTATAAAACTTACCTTTTAACTTCTGAGGCACCCTTCTGTCACAGAGAACGCCTGAAGCTTGAAGCCATTTCAACCAACCAGCTGAAATTCCATGCCTAACATCTTCATCAATGTCACCATCCTTTTGTAGCATCGATCCTAAATACCGAAAAGTATCCTTCTTGGCCACCACTTGCCCATCGAGGCTAACGTCTCCCTCCTTATTCCTAGTCGCGCTAAAATCGCACCTCATGTACTCGGTCTTGGTCCTACTAAGTCTAAACCCTTTCGACTCTAACATGTGCCTCCATAGTTCTAACTTCCCATTAACCCCTACCCTAGTCTCATCCACTAGCACCACATCATCAGCAAAGAGCATACACCAAGGGATATCACCTTGTATGTCCCTTGTGACCTCGTCCATCACCAAAGCAAATAAATAAGGGCTCAATGCCGACCCTTGATGTAGTCCTATTTTAATTGAAAAGTCACTGGTGTCACCATCACATGTTCGGACACACGTCACCACATCCCTGTACATATCCTTGATGAGGGTGATGTACTTAGTTGGGACTTTGTGCTTTTCCAAGGCCCACCACATGACATTTCTCGGTACTTTGTCATATGCCTTCTCGAGGTCAATAAAGACCATGTGCAAGTCCTTCTTCTGCTCCCTATACCTCTCCATCAACTGTCGTAATAAGAAACTTGCCTCCATGGTCGACCTACCAGGCATAAACCCAAATTGGTTTTGGGTCACACTTGTCATTCTTCTTAGGCGATGCTCGATAACCCTCTCCCAGAGCTTCATGGTATGGCTCATCAACTTAATCCCATGGTAATTAGTACAACTTTGAACATCTCCCTTGTTCTTGAAGATCGGTAGTAATATACTTCTCCATTCTTCAGGCATCTTGTTTGACCGAAAAATGAGGTTAAAAAGCTTAGTTAACCATACTATCGCTCTGACACCTAGGCATCTCCACATCTCAATGGGGATACCGTCAGGGCCCATCGCTTTACCTCCCTTCATCCTCTTCAAAGCCTCCCCGATCTCTGCCTCCTGAAATCTCCTCACGAAACGTCTGTTGGTATCACCAAATGAGTCATCCAACTCCAAGGTAGGACCCTTATTCTCCCCATTAAACAACTTGTCAAAGTACTCTCTCCACCTGTCCTTGATCTCCTCATCCCTCACCAAAAGTTGATCCATCTCATCCTTGATGCATTTAATTTGGTTGATGTCCCTCGTCTTCCTCTCGCGGATCCTAGCCATCCTATAAATGTCCTTCTCTCCTTCCTTCGTGCCTAGTCACTGATAAAGTTCATCATACGCCTGACCTTTTGCTACACTCACCGCTCATTTTGCAGCTCTCTTCGCTATTTTATAGCCCTCAATGTTGGCTACACTCTTGTCATGATGGAGGTGCTTGAACCACTCCTTCTTCTCCCTAATAGCCCTTTGCACCTCCTCATTCCACCACCAGGTGTCTTTCGCTTCCCATTTGCCTCCCCTACTCACTCCAAACACATCCGAAGCCACCTTCCCAACACATGTTGCCATCTTTAGCCACATGTCATCTGCATCTTCTCCTTCTTCCCACGGCCCCTCATTTAGCATCCTCTTCTTAATGTTTGTGCTACTTCCCCCCTAAGCTTCCACCATTTTATTCTCGCAATCTTGGCCCGATTGTCCCGATGGACACGTACCCGAAAGCAAAAATCCACCACCACAAGCTTGTGTTGAGGGACAACACACTCCCCAGGTAACACCTTATAATCTAATCAAGCACGTCTATCCCCCTCCTTGTAAGGATAAAGTCGATCTGACTCAGGTGTTTTCCGCTACGAAAGGTCACTAGATGGGATTCCCTCTTCTTAAAGACGGTGTTCGCTATCAACAAATCGTAGGCCAACGTGAAGTTCAAAACATCTTCCGCCTCTTGATTTCTACTACCATACCCGAAACTCCCATGCACCCGCTCGAAACCTACATTAGTCGCACCCACATGGCCGTTGAGGTCTCCTCCTATGAAGAGTTTCTCGCTGATAGGCACAGTACTAACCATGCTATCGAGATCTTCCTAAAACTGCCTCTTGGTGCTCTCATAAAGACCTACCTGTGGGGCATAGGCACTGATCACATTCAGAGCCAAATCTTCAACTACCAACCGGACTAGGATAATCCGGTTGCCTTGCCTCCGCACCTCAACTACTCCATCCTTAAGGCTCCTATCGATCAAGATGCCTACACCATTCCTATCCGATGTTATCCCCGTGTACCAAAGTTTGTAGCCAGTATCCTCCACCTCCTTCGCCTTTTGGCCCTTCCATTTAGTCTCCTGAACGCATAGAATATTTACACGCCTCCTAATTACTGTATCGACAAGCTCTCTTAACTTACCCGTTAGGGACCCTACATTCCAGCTACCTAGACGAATCCTAGTTGGCTCGGCTAGCTTCCTTACCCTTCACACCCGTCGAGGGAAGTGCGAAGACCCTTGCTCATTTTTCACTACACCCGGACGCAGATGTAGCGCGTCACAAAGGTTGCGACGACCCGACCCTTGCTCATTTATCATCGTACCCGGATCACGATACGACGCGCCACTAAGGGGATGATGACCCGGCCCTTGCACATTTGACACTACACCCCGGTTCTGATGTAGCGCGTTGCTAAGAGGGTTACGCCCCAACGAATCTCTTGTGGGTTTCATATCCATGAGAGTGGCTGGTTTTGAAATGTTGGCTAGCCGCACCTAACACACCCTCCTCCTTTATCCGGGCTTGGGACCGGCTATGTTGAAATGACTTAAGAAAGTCTTCCAATCAACATAGGTGAAGTTATTGGTAAATAACTTCGCCTATGAGTTATTGGTAAATAACTTCCAATCAACATAGGCCCTACCTATGAGTTATTGGTAAATAACTATAATCACGTAGAGGATAAACAACCTAGGAAAAAATGTCTTTACTGATCTATCGCTTAACAAATAGTTCAATGAGTCCTAAACCCAAGAGTGAAGGCAGAACATCCCCATATATGGGTTCCCTATATATCCAGCAACTTACTTCCAAAAAAAAAGTGTATCCAGCCTCTTAAAGCCTTAACGTCTATGCAATCAAAATCACCCTCCAATATAGTTTCTCAATCCAACATACTATATTTAGTGTTATCTTAAACCTTCCTTTATGTCCCTTCAATTTGGGGTGATTGTGACATATTATCCACCATATATATTATCTGAGATCAGGGAATGTTGGATAACAGAAATGTTAAGCGAGAATTTTTGTTAGGATGGACTCTACGGAGGTTAACTTTA
>CM041647.1:12184770-12298712 GCA_023333625.1 Bothriochloa decipiens | reverse complement strand
GTTAGGATGGACTCTACGGAGGTTAACTTTAGAAAGGCTCTTGGATGTGAGGAGATCTAATCATTCTATTTTATTTGAGGCCTAAGATTATAAGAACATGAATTAGTTAAACCACATTATTATCAAACACAAAACATATGGTCGTTATTGTGTTATCTAATCTATATATATGAGGGGTATGGGAGCCTAAATTTAGGATGACTCTTTGGTGTAAAAGGATATAAAACCATTTCAATTTATTAGTGGCTACAAATTTCAATACAATGACAACATGCATATGAGAATCCAAATATTTGGTCTTAAAGCAACTCCAATTTGTATCCTTCCTATTTTATAGGAGGAGCCAAAAATATCCTCCAACAACATCTTTAATATGATCCCTAGATATAGACGGGCTCCATTATGTATTTGCTAGCCAAATATAGAGAGCAAGTATTGCTCTCTAGAGTGCACACAATCTATATATGTGTTGATTTGTATGGTTTCAAGAATGCTAATAATTTGCAATTATTTCCCATGATTATGATTTTTTCATTATTCAAAATATATAATAGACTTAATCACATAGTTTGTGAGCACTCTTCATGAACAAAATGTAAATGTGTTTACTTTTTTTTTGCCTATTTGAAAATATGCACTTAACCTTTATTAGAGCTAGATAGAGCATAAGGTTTTACCAATTGATAGGTTTATTTATTTAATATAATTTCCATAGGTGGTCTTCACAACTTTCTAAATTGTAGTCTACATCCAAAATTTTGTGGAAATTTATTTGTTCAAAAATTTATAAAAAAAATGAAGGTATCTAAATTTACATATGGTTAACCCGTGCGGCTGCATGGGTTGATTGACTAGTATCGACCAAATTAAAAAAATCAAATTGTTTTGAAAAAAATCCATGCATTTTGACTTGTTCACGGATGAAAACAAGAATAAAACAATATAAGTGTGGGACCGTCGCGTGGCTTAAGAGCTTTCTACGTGGGAGGAGAGAAAAAAGCGGGAAAATTGGCCGATATTAAATTTTATGGCCTCCATAGAACGGAAATTTTAGAAATATCGGTGCATATCGGCCGATAAAAAACCCTGATGGCGCCTCTCGTTCCCCACTCCTACCACGTCCATCTCGAATGAGACTGCTTCCGGCCAGTGTGGCAGGTGTGCTCCACCACCACTGCGGCCGTTTCTAGCACCGGCGCTCCCGGCCAGCACTCCAATGCTGCCACGCCGCTCCCCATGCACTCATACCTCATACTCTTAACATTCGGTTGCGACGGCCTGAGAAAGAAGATGGAAGATCCTGCGTCTAGATTGATGCCGGACACCGACGCTCTGGTAAAATATACTTTATTTCTTCTTAATACAAAAATACGCACTCATGCGTATTCGAAAAAAAAGAAAGTATTTGAGCTCCTCGAGACAGTTTCGTGTGTCGTGTGAACCAACGGCGAAGCTACTCTACGGTGGATCTGATGCGCCCGTTCTATTTTTCAGACTTGAAGTTTTCTACTAAAAACAGGTCCAACTGTCCTCTGTCCAAGTGTGCAGGTAGTTGGCCGAGTGCGTTACAGAATGTTGCATCGGTGTGTCCGACCGGCGGCGGTACGAAGCACCCACCACTAACCACATTCAAGTGAGATAGAGGAGGGTGCGGTTCAAATAAAATTAAAAAAGCTAGCACACGAGCACGAATTAATAAAAAAAGACAACTACCAAGGGGCGTGTGCAAGAAATGGATAATGGATCTATTGGCTCACCACGAGAAGAGATCCCCGCGCGGTGGTGATTTCCTGGCCGGGCCGACGCCACCCGGCACCCGGCTGGCACAGATCTGCGCAAGGAATGCAGGGACAGGGAGGGTTCAGTTCAGGTTCAGCTAGACGAGGAACGCGATGACCGCGCAAGTGTCACGGATGGGAAGCCTGGTAGTAGCATAAAACGAGAAGGGGCGAGACAGCGTGCTTACCGGCGGCGAGGTCAGCTTCACAGATTGGGACAAGATTCTCTCCAGTTGTACGGACGGACTTGCCTCTCCGGTCGATGATCTAGACCATGCAATCTCTATCGGACGGTTGGACCAAAACACAGGAAACAAAGCAGGCCACAGCCGGCCCATACAGGCCCATGGATAGGGACGCGTCCGTGACCTGCTTCCCCTGACTCCACCACAACGCTGCATCGTCGTTCCCCTCCACGACACACTCCGCCGCCGGACCTGGAGGCGCTCTTCACGCTCGCGCCGCGCCGCGCCGTCAGACCTCCTGTGCGTGACTTCGGCGGTGGCGGTCTGCTCCACGGCGGTCTGCTCCCCTACGTTCAGCGCTCCGGCGAGGCAGCGCCCGGCATCGCCCCGACGATCCAGCGCCCCAGCCGTCTAAGCCGCCGCGGCCTCGTCCCCGACTAGCGGTGGTGCTCCGGTACTCACCGGCGCTGTACTCTCTGCCACCGCGCCACCCTGGCTTCGTGGCCAGGGCCCCTGCCGCCCTATGGTCAGGTCCATCGGTGGACTTGGAAGAAGACTGTAATGCAGATATGCTGCAATGTGTGTATATTGCAATCAGTTCTGTAAAGGGAAATCCCTTCTGTAAATTGTTCAGGTGCTAGCAAACGACTTGAGACTATAGAAGATGTAAATATCGTCATTGTTCTGAGAATGCTATTGTTAATGGAATGCACAAAAGATGTTGGTGATTGCAATTTCATACAAAGATGTGCTTACTGCAATTTCAGCAAGCTGCATAGCTGCACAAAATGCTGCATATTACTGCAGGCTCCATTTGGCAGATTACACATGAACCCCAAAATCAAAACTATCTTACACCATCTGTCATTGTGGGACAACTGCAAAGGGGGCATACCACTAGAATTCACCAATACCACTGTCTGGCATTGTTCCCTGAAGAATAGAAGAAAAATAATTGATGGTTGAGTATGATTCAAAGAAACCTTCATCAGGCAAAGATGTACGGTTTGGGCCTGCATTTTGCAGTGTTGCGCCATCTTCGGCTGCCACTTTTGTAGTATGCTGCTCCTGATGATTAAAGAGAATCAAATACTAACAATTGAAACTTTTTGTATTGAATTCAATTAGAGATAATCTAATACATTTGTTCCAAATTAATACCTTTGGATTTTTTTCTTTTTTCTTGTCACACTCTCTTGTACTGTTTTCATTGTTGTTACCTCCCCTTTTTTTTGTCACACACTTACGCTTCTTCTCATACCAAGCTTTTATGCGCTTCGATGTTTTTGTTTCCACCTCCTTTTTCTTTAGGCTTGCTGTACTCAATAATTCTTTCGGCACAGGCACATTGGTGAGAGGGATGACAGGATGCATAGGACTTGCAACACCACTGAGTTCTTCTTCAACTTGCTTGCTGACCATGTCAAGTGCGTTGTGTACTAATAAGCAGCAATTTGGATGGCTGGCAGCTCGATGTGCCAAATGTTGAAATTTGTGACTCATATCTTTGTAGCGAAGCAGCTCATCTAATTTTAGATTTTCTATTACGTTTCGGCCTTGGTTGTCATGTACTGTTGCACTGCGTGCTTCACGTGTCCACCTGTTCAGTATGTATTGTGTGGGAAGTATTTTGATATTCATCAAATCAAGGACTTTTAGAGCATGGCCACAGAGTATTCCGATTCTATTGAAGTGGCCACAGCTGCATGTACTGGTTTGCTTTGAAGGATCACCAATAACTTTGTACTGCTTCTCAAAAATAGGATTTTCATCAAGACTTCCAATTGCCACAAGGTATTCATTTTGGCATTCTAATGTCATGGTGCATGCTACCATTGACCTCTCATAATCACTTTGAAAAGCTTTAAAAATAGGTGCTGTGTATAACTTGCTAGCTTGGATTAACATAGGTGTCTTCATTTTGAGTCTAGGCAATTTTTTCCTTGCTTCAAATTCAAATTGCAACTCATTCTTTCTTTTATATTCCACAACCCTTTCAAATTGCTTAAGAAATCGGATTATATCAAAATCAGATTTGAAATGCCGCTTTAGGTCACTATTCAAACTCTCACTGAGTTGTGTACTTCTCATCCCTAATGTAAACACATCCTTCATGAAACATGCAACCCATTTTTTCTCTCCTTGTAAATACTATCCAACCAAGTTTGCTTTTTCATCTTTGACCTCAGGATGTTAAATGCATCTTCAAATGTTGCTTCATCTTCATACTCATACATACACGCACTAAAATATGAGAGAATACTTGGTTCTTTGTTCTTGTCTTCTACTTCCTGTATGGGAGATGCATCAGATTCTTCATCATCTTGTATGGGAGATGCACAGATTCTTCATCATCTTGTTCAGCTAGATGCTTGACAGCATTCACCATAATGTGATAAGTGCATAAACCATGCCATGCTTCTAAAAATACCTCCTTAACTGCTTTTCCCATTGCATAATCTTGATCAGTATATATTATTTTAGGTTACTTGCCATTGTGAGCTATAAGAAAGGTCTCAATTATCCACTTGAAGGATTCAAATATCTCATCGTACATGAGAACAGCACCAAAAACTACTGTTTGCCTGAAATGATTGAACCCAACAAATACACCAAAAGGCCAACTCTCCCTGTTTGTACCAAAAGTAGTATCAAAACTAACTACATCACCAAAATATGCATAGTCAGTGAGCATTTTAGCATCATCCCAGAATATGTTTGCAATCTTTTCTTCCCTGTCCATCTGCAATGCATACTGAAATGATGGGTTCTCGATAATTTTTTCTTGAAAATACCTAAGCATGCTTCCTGCTTGACCATATGCCATCTCCCGTTGCCGCTTGCCCCACAAATAGTTCTTTTGATCTTGAGAGTGTAACTAAGATTAGCTGAGCTACCAACTTGGATGCAAGCCAACTCATGAGCAGCTTTCGGCCCAATTCCTGCATCATCAGCTGTCTCAATTTCAAAGCTTTGTAACTCTGAAATTTTTCTCTGGGATACCATCAAGTGTGAGGTTTCTCGCAGCTGAAGGACATGATTGTGTTCCAAAATCAGATCAGTCACTTTATATTTTCCCTTATTCTTGTCCATCATAATTCCCATACGAACTTTACAGTTTCAGCTCTTGGACACTTTGTTAGATGATCTCTTTTATCTGGCTTTTTGTGACCTTTATTTGCACAAATGTATCTGCAGGAACTAATCTTCCCATCTAACTTTCTTTTGTTTGTGTACATTTTCCTCACCTCAAAGCCTTTCTGACCCCCATATCTAATCCAAAACATATAAGCCTCAACTTTAGTATTGAACTCCATGCCAACTTGAGGTAAAAGACTAGGAAGCGGATCCTCTCTACAAGAAAACAGATAAAGATGGCATGATATTAGGTGCCGAACTAAACAACTACAACCTATCGGCAAATTAATTGGGAAAAAAACAATCATGGCATTACACACCTTTTTTCTTCCATCTTAAATATGTAAAAAAATATTCATTCAAGCAAGTTGATGTTCCTTTGAAACTTCCATATCCGATTCCTTCAGTCCATCAATTCTAGCAAAATCCAAAGAATGAAGAATAAAAACAATCAAATTAGAACAACCCTAGCTTACTGTACATAGCAAGAGATGACGTGTGTAGAGATTTTTGGCACTTGCTAACCGATGGAGAGCACCAGCACAAGTAGCGGATGGAGAGCACCAGCACGAGCAAGAGACGGAGAGCACCAGCACCAGAATCCGATCCCCGTAAAAATCCAATCGCCGCCACAGCCCTGTCCTTCGTCCAATCTCGCGCCAAAAAAAGATGGTCCAGGCGGCAAAACCTGTAATGCTCGCGCCAAAGAAACAGCAGGGACTGGCCAGATGACCAAGAGACGTGTAGGATGGGCTCATGTGGGCCGATTGGAGGCCTGTTAAGCTGCTTATGTGGAGCTGACGGTTGGATGAGAAATAAAGGGCACAGATTAGCAACTGGAGAGACAAGTCCGTCCGTACAACTGGAGAGGATCTTGTTCCCACAGATTGCAGTTGGCGGCGAGGTCAGTTCCCAGGTTGCAGTTGGCTTCTGAGATGAGGCTTCGCGAATGGGGCCTTGTTTAGATCGTGGGAAAAAATAAACCTGATAAATAGTACCACTTTCGTCTTATTTGATAAATATTGTCCGATCGTGGATCAAGTAGGCTCAAAAGATTCATCTCGTAATTTTTAACTAAACTGTGTAATTAGTTATTTTTTACCTACATTTAATGCTCCATGTAAGCAGCTAAATATTGATGTGATGGAGAGAGAGTGAAAAAATTATAACTTTTGAAGGGATCTAAACATGGCCCGGCTACAAACACGGTCGATGCTAGTGGGCACTCAGGAGCAATGATTGGATTGATTGGCGCTCAACGAAGCTCACACTGTCGCACTGTGCCACGCTTAGAGGTTAGAGCAGGCACAGTAAGGCTAAGGCCGAGTCATTTGGCTTATAGACAAAGATATGTTAGCACAATTCTAGTCGGAAGATAGAGAAAAGATAGAAAAAAAAAACATTAGCTTGGCGCAACGTGCAGCGCCGAGCGCTTGCACAGTTACCCAGGTCACAGAGGTCCCGCGTCCTCGCCGAGTCCGCGTCCGGCCGCCGTGCCCTCGCTGTGCCTGCGACTACCCGTCGGCCACGCCTACATTGCTCGCCTGCCGCGCGCTGGACCGCAACGCGAGCGTTCGCCGCAGCAGCGCCTCCACCGCTCCACTGCAACGCAAGCTCGCCCGCCGCACGTTGCCGCCGCTGCCTGCCCTCGCGCGCACTCCCCGCAGCCCGCGGCCCTGCTCCACCGCGCGGATGCAGCACAGTTAGGAGAGCCAGTTCGGCAAATGGATATGATCTGCACGTTCAGGCCACCTTCGACTCACGGGCCATTCTATCCGGACGCACACAAACAAATGGGTTTCGGCCGCCACCGGAACAGGCAACCCGAGGATGGAGGAACACGGCTTCCTTTGCTCGGCAGAACGGTTCTGCCGAGCAAGGACTGGACTAGTAGGCTTACAGAATACGGAGTAATTTGTAGTAAAATACTGATGATCGACTCATCAAACAATAGAGTTACAGACCACTGATGGCTAGACCATGACAGCCATCCACCAACTGGATTACGCAGATAAAACAATATGGGCCGGGCGATAAAAAGTGCATCTGAAAGTCGAGATCCAGAAGCAACAATATTGACAACCATAACGATTCTTAATAACCCAGTAACAAAGCAGGGGAATTAACGAAAAGTCTTGCAACATCAGGTGTTGTAAACCACACAATGACAGATACGTTCCAAACCGACAGACACACAGCACGACAGAACGAGCCACTCAGGACAGATCACGGGATAATAATTTCAGCAAACAGGCCAGACACTGTGGCACCAGAAAGCTTCTAGTACTCGTCACCCTCATCGCCTTCCTCGCCCTCGTCGAACTCGGCACCGACCTCCTCATAATCCTTCTCAAGAGCCGCCAGGTCCTCGCGGGCCTCGGAGAACTCGCCCTCTTCCATACCCTCACCCACGTACCAGTGCACGAAGGCGCGCTTGGCGTACATCAGGTCGAACTTGTGGTCGATGCGGGAGAACACCTCCACAACACTGGTGGAGTTGGAGATCATGCACACCGCACGCTGCACCTTGGCCAGGTCGCCACCAGGCACCACGCCCGGAGGCTGGTAGTTGATGCCGCACTTGAAGCCGGTGGGGCACCAGTCGACGAACTGGATGGTGCGCTTGGTCTTGATGGTGGCGACAGCCGCGTTGACGTCCTTGGGGACCACATCGCCACGGTACATGAGGCAGCAGGCCATGTATTTGCCATGGCGAGGGTCGCACTTGGCCATCATGGAGGATGGCTCGAAGGCACTGTTGGTGATTTCGGCCACGGACAGCTGCTCATGGTAGGCCTTCTCAGCAGAGATCACTGGAGCGTAGGAGGAAAGCATGAAGTGGATCCTCGGGTAGGGCACCAGGTTGGTCTGGAACTCGTTCACATCCACGTTCAAAGCACCATCAAACCTCAGGGAGGCAGTAAGGGATGAGATGACCTGCACAACATCAGTAACAACTGATGGTTAGAGACAAAAGCCCATTTTCAGACTGTTTAACAGGTCTCAGAATGCATAAGCAATAGACTAAGACAGTACCTGTGACACAAGCCTGTTGAGGTTGGTGTAGGTTGGGCGCTCAATGTCAAGGGAGCGGCGGCAGATGTCGTAGATGGCCTCATTGTCAAGAAGGATAGCTACATCAGTGTGCTCCAGAAGAGAGTGGGTGGACAGGACACTGTTGTATGGCTCAACCACCGAGGTAGAGACCTGGGGGGACGGGTACACAGTGAACCCGAGCTTGGACTTCTTGCCATAATCAACAGACAGGCGCTCCAAGAGGAGGGAACCGAGGCCAGAGCCCGTTCCTCCACCAACAGCGTTGAAGACGAGGAAGCCCTGGAGACCAGTACAGTTGTCCGCAAGCTTCCTGATGCGGTCAAGGCACAGGTCAACAATCTCCTTGCCAACTACAAGCCAAAAAATCAAGTTTAAATAAGATGTTCATTACAAAGTGAATATCATCCAGGAGCAATGTGAACCGAAGATAAGGTCAGTTACTTACTGGTGTAGTGACCACGGGCAAAGTTGTTGGCTGCATCCTCCTTGCCACTGATGAGCTGCTCAGGGTGGAAGAGCTGGCGATAGGCGCCAGTCCTCACCTCATCAATGACAGTGGGCTCAAGGTCAACAAACACAGCACGGGGGACGTGTTTTCCAGCACCAGTCTCACTGAAGAAGGTGTTGAAAGCATCATCACCTCCCCCCATGGTCTTGTCACCGGGCATCTGGCCATCAGCCTGAATACAATATAAACATATAGGAGTGTTACTTATGCAAATTACACAAGGACACCACATAATAAAATGCAGTATGTGTTAACACTATGACGCCTACACTAGTACACCAGACAGATGCATAGAGTAAGTAATCTTCAACGTCGCACGTGGCTGAATGGTCATGTTTCAAACTAGGACTATATAACACAGAATGCCAGTCTCCATCCCATTTTTAACAGATCTGAACAGCAAAATGCAACTGGGTTAAGGTGTCTAATTCTGATGTGTATTCATTTTTTTGCAGATCTAATAACAATACAAAATAGATGCACATCAAATTAACAGAGTATACTCTGCATCTGTACATATGAATATTTACAGATTCAAAGTGGCAGCATTTAAACTTTCAGGGCACTCAGGGCTACCACACGTATAGGCAAAATCAACAACATATACGCTACATACTAAATTCGCAGGACCATGGAAAATAATGTGCAGTACCGAGTAACCCCTATTCAAATGCTCTATCCAGAATTACAGATAACAAATAATCGCCACCTCGATCAGGCAAAATTTCCCCAGATCAACGGATCAGACCAACCTAAGCAAACGAGGATTTGGGCAACCACCACCACATACAGCCAGATCCGTACAGATCTACCGATTTGGAAATTGGAATGCAATTTCCTCTCCCGATTCAGTGCCACAAAATCCAGCAGCACACAGTCCCAGCGACGAAACTCTCATTCCCATACCGATTGCAGATCTATGTCAACAGCGGGATAACGGAAGGGGGAATGGACGGATCGTCACCTGGATGCCGTGCTCGAGGCAGTAGAGCTCCCAGCACGCGTTGCCGACCTGGATACCGGCCTGGCCGATGTGGATCGAGATGCACTCCCTCATGGTGTCGTCGGACGGGTGGAGCGGCGGCGGCGGTGGGAAATGGGAGAAGGGGGGCAAACTTCGAGTCGCGGAGAGAGGCGAGTGCGAAGACGCCTGTCTCTGCGGTGCTCGGCTAGGGTTCCGCCGCCGCTCCTGCTCGGCTCGCTTTTATGTAGTGCCGCCGAAGCGAGGAGAAGGGGAAGGAGAAGGACGGTGTTTTTGCTTCTGAGCCCCCGGTATTTCGATTGGTTTCGCGGGTCGGGCTCCTCGTCGGTTGGCCTGGAGCCTGCACTGTAATGGGCTTTAGGAGGGTTCAGTAACTCATGGACGGCCCAATAAAAAAATAAGATGGCCCAATAAAAAATGAAAATTGATCGTTCCTGTGTTGTGAATTGTATTGTATCGGCACGATTCCTGTATGTCTTGGTGATTTGGACGTGCGTCTGATGGATTTGTAATCACGCACTTGTGGATCCACTTCGCTTACTATATGTGTTGCAAAATATGCAAAATGCATTGCTTATCACAGGTCATTTGAATTATTCCTTTCTTTGCTTATATGCATAATTATTTTTTGAAAAAAGAAAACTCATAGGCTGATGAAGAACATTAATTTGAGTCTTGGCGTTGTATTTTGGTGTACAAAATACTTCTGCAGTAATACGGGGTCTTAACATAAAGCCTAGTGATGCTGGTCTAGTTACTTATTGGGCCATGTGTTGCAATTGCAAGTAGATCGGTGGCTCAATCCAAGCGTTAGTATATCTGACGTACTGCAATTCAATTTGTGTTTCTTTCATCAGTTGAATAATTTTGTTCTATAATTAATTATTCTAGACGTAACCGTAGTATTAGCACGACATTATACTAAATATATAGTGTCACCACTTCTCGTTGACTTGAGGAACCTACTCGGCTATTGTAACACCTCTGGTGTTATATTAACTAAAATCTGCCATGTTATCATATGCACTGCAAAGCATTCATGATTAGGTCAACCTTGATGTGCATTAACTAAAACAAGTTTACATTTCATAGGTTGATTGTGTTTCTAAAATGTGTTGTCACATGAAATAATAAAACCCTACTTTCGAATGTCATCTCAAATGCTTGATTTATATTCTATGTACTTGAGGTGTAAACCGTATTTACACTAGTGTCAAGCATAGTGTATAAATCTAAATCTAACCCTAAAAATGATTTCCACATTTGAAGTTGAATTTGGATTTCAAAGCTTATTCCCAAGTCTTGCAATTCAAATTTAAATTCAAATTGGAATGCTATAAAAATGATTTTTGAAAGTCAACCTGGTCAACCAAGGGTACTATTAGGTCATTGACCTAAAAATATCCTTGGATGATGTATGTGATCACTAATAACCAACCAATTAAATTAGAAACCAAATCGAGTTTGAATTTGGTTTCAAAAACCCTTTATTTCAAAATCTAGGTTTATCCTCTTTTCTATAATTCAAAATCTAAAAAGAATTTGGAGATACTATAAAAATATAGTTTGTAGATCTTGGCAAGAGCTACAAAGTTGGTATTCAAAGTTTTTCAAGTTTCCAAAAATAATTTCAAATGAATTTGAAAATACAGTTTTCCAACATTTGTCCCCTTTTGATTTAAAATCATATTTCAAAAATTATGCATAATTTGGGAAAAGTTGTATATGAAAAAGGTTTGGTTTGAAAAGTTAAACATTTCATAGTTTTGAAGATTTTCAAATTTATTAAAAAATCAAAAGTAATTTCAAATGTTTGTTTCTAGGGTTTTATTTTCCTTTTGAATTTGAATTCATATTTCAAAATCTAGACAAAATTTGAGGATGCAAGTTAAATGAAAAGTGTAGCTCTTGAAAAGTTATGCAAATGATATTTTTGGAGATTTTCAAGTTATTATATAAATTTTGGAGTAATTTATAATTTCAAACGAGTGGCATTTCTATAATTTTCTTGAACAGTATCAAGACCTATCGTCTACCGCCATGGCCGGCTTCTCAAGCCGCGCCGCCGTCCACCGTCGCCCATACCGGCGTACCGCGGTCTGCAGCTCGCTTCGCGCGCGAAGCTTCACCTCCCCGTGTCGCCCGTCCACCCCTCGCCCCTGCCCTATATATAGTCGTGGCTGCCACCGTCGTCTTCTTTCTTCCTTCTGCTCACCGCCGTCGAGCTCGTCCCTGCCGGCAAAATTTGTCGTCGTTGCTCCACCGTTGCTCAATTGCTCTTGCCAGAAGCTCCACATCGTCATTGCGCTCAGTTTGAGCTAGCCCGTGCTCTCTCTCCCCGTCCGAGTCGCCCGCGCGCCGTCGTCTTCCTCGCGACCGGCACTCGAGCCGCCGCGAGCTTTCTCGCCGTCCACCGCCGCCAAGGTGGAAAACATATTTTCTTTAACCCTCCTATCATATTCTCCGTCTTCTCTTGCTCCTCATGTGCACCGTGGTTCGCTCTCTGGTACACAGGACACGCCGTGACGCCGTTCTTGTCGTCGGAGCACCGCCGCCGGCATCAGCGCCGCCGTCCGCAGCTCGACTCGGCCACTCTGAGCCTTCATCTTCAAGCGCACTAGAACCGCGGTGAACTCATGCGTCCCTCCATGCCCTCAATTTCACCTCTCTTGCGCCGTAGCTCGCCGCCGGCATGGTTCTGCCCGCGCCGCCGCGCGCGTAGCCGTTTGAGCTAGAGGCCAGAAACAGTTTCATTTTCTGGCCCAACGTCTTCGCATCGATGTCCTGCACATGCTCATGCGCTCACCGCCACTGGAGAAGCTCCGGTGAGCTCTCTCGTTGGGCCGCCATGGCTGCCGGCCAGTGCGCCGCCGTCGCCCCGCCACTTCATTAGCCAGCCCAAGATGCTCGCCGTGCCGAGATGAGCCTGTAGGACCAAGCCCCGACACCGGAGACCTCACCGCCGGCGAGATAGCCACCGGTCAAGCGCCGTCGCCGTCGGGTCAACGCGGGGAGAGAAAAAAGATTTTCTTTTTCCTTTTCCAAAAAATGATTTAAATGTTATTTTCTTTAGAAATTCATAATAATTCATGTATAGCTCCAAAAATTCTGAAATTTTTTTTGTGTGTTCTTTATGATGTCATCTACCTAGGAAAAATATGAAATGCCAAATTTGAATACTTTTTGCATAAGTTAAAATTATCTCTTTTAATTGAAAAATGGACCTTTAATGATTTTTAATAAATAAAATAATTGGCTTTTAATTCTGAAATTTATTTTGCCATCTAATTAGACCAAGAGCTTTTCAAAATAAAAATTTGAGTTCAATTAGACAACTTAATTTTTATGCCTTTATTTAAATGTTTTAATTAATTAATTAACCCCTTTAATTAAGTTTAATCATTATAGAAATTGTTTGACTTTGTGATTGATTGATGACCTTGGGTAATTAACCCTAATGACCTTTGGTACTTTAATTAATTGTTTGCGCTTACCTGGATCATGTCATTAGGGCTTAATTAACGTTATTTCATGTGTTTAATAACTTTCTTAAATAACGTAGTTAACCCTAATGAACTTAGTAAGTATGTTTTGGTTGGCTTGTAACTTTATCGTGAAGGAAGTTATACTCAAGCCATTAATCTGATCATGTATCCATCGAGCATCATGTTTACCATTCCATCATGTTGAAGCATATCATTGTATCGTATAGTTTCCGTTAACGGAGAGTTTAACGTTGTCACACCAGATCCCAAGGAAGAGCAGACTTAGGAGTTGGGAGTTGATCCGAAACTTGAGACCGTCTACCCCAACCATCAAGGCAAGCCCCGGATTCATTCAAACCCTATTCTATTTAATAAAAGTTTTATCGCTTCAGTTATGATATGTTGCATTAAGTAATAGGAGTTGAGTGAAAACCCACCAACTGCATTACCTGTCTTACTTCCAAATTCCTTGTTACCTGTTCTAGAAGATGTGTAGTAATGCTTAGCCCTGCTTAACTAATTAAGTGTTCAAAAGTAAAAGAATGAAAAAGATGAGTTTGGCTTTATCTGTTGAAATCATGATGATAGTTAATAAATCGAGTCTGGACGGGTAACTTGCATTGGGAACGAAGTCCCTTTGTAGTGTTTCTGTCTGTTGATGCCATAGGTCCCGTGTCGATGGTGAACTCATGTTTATCGAGAAATTAGAAAATCCACATGCATGAAGTGGTATACGGTGGGCTAGAGTTCCCACGTATGTCATGGAGTGACTTATAGTAGGCCAGAGTCCCCACATATATCATAGTGTGTTATACTGTGGGTTTAAGTTCCTATGTATATCGGTACACTGGGTCGAAGGGCTCACGTGTATCATGTGGTGATATATGGCTGCGGTTGTTATCCCAGTATATCGGTTCATCTGATATGCTTAGGAGTTAGAGTCTCCTGTATATCAGTGACCTAGGTCCCAGCTGGGTATATGAAAATAGATTCGAATCGCCGTTGCTTCTCGGAGAAGAAGACTCGATCGGTGTTCATCATCATAGTAACAACTTGAATAATGATTAAGGTTTAAGAAGAAAGTTGGTTGGTAATTTTGATCTTAAGCAAGACAGCTTTTCTTTCTTTCAAGCTTTTTTGCAAATTTTCTTATCTCCTGCAAGCCTTACCTTGTCCCTCTAGTATGCATTTCCTGAGTTTTCACCCCTCTTTTTCGTCGGGTCAGTCTTGTTGAGTACTTTTGTACTCAGGGTTTGTTGAACCCTTGTTGCAGGTGAGCCTCATGGGCAGTCGTCGAGGAAAGTGACGACGAATAGGATATCTCGCTCTTGGGCAGAGCATATAATCAAGGTTGATGTAATAAGTTATATTGTTATTCCACTGCTACTATGGTTTGTAATAAGTCAACTTATGATTTGTAAGTTGAAACTAAACGGTTTATAAATTTATGTTATTGTAATCCTTCCGCTCTTTTACTCTGATGTATATTATTTGTATAAAACTGTTGTAATACTACAATGTCTCTTTGTAATGATTGATCCTGCTCGGAGAATTGTGGATGATTCGGGATTTACCCGACAGACCTTTTAAGTTTTATGGAACACATTCATGGTTATTTGGAGTCTTGTTTAGACAATAATCATGCGTGTGGGCCATATGCTTTAGAAGGTTCTGCCACAGCTATTGCCCTCCATGATTGATTGATGCGCTTTTGCACATGTGCCCTATTCTAAAAGCCAATTGCTTCTTTGCCCCTATTTTTTAAACTTTATTCGTTTGCCCCTGTTTTTTGAAATAGAAGCCTCAAGTTGCCCCTGTCCTATGAAGTGGAGTTAACGGTGTTAAGTCTAGGCTAAAAAGACAAAAATACCCTCTCTCACTGTCAAGTGGACCCTACATGTCATCCCCACTCAACTCTCTCCCTCTCTCAATGCCAAGTGGACCCTGCTTGTCAGCCTCCTCCTCAACTCTGTAACACCCTTGGTGTTATGTTAACTAAAACCTGTCATGTCATCATATGCATTGCAAAGCATTCATGTTTAGGTCAACCTTGATATGCATCAACTAAAACAAGTTTACGTTTCATAGGTTGTTTGTGTTTCTGAAATGTTATGTCACATGAAATCATAAAACCCTACTTTCGAATGTCATCTCACATACTTAGTTTATACTCTATGTACTTGAGGTGTAAACCGTGTTTACACTAGTGTCAAGCATAGTGTATAAATCTAAGTCCAACCCTTAAGAATGATTTCCATATTTAAAGTTGAATTTGGATTTCAAAGCTTATTCCCAAATCTTGCAATTCAAATCTAAATTCAAATTGAAAAGTTATAAAATGTTTTTCAAAAGTCAACTTGGTAAACCAGGTGTCATTGGGTCATTGACCTCAAAATGTCCTTAGATGATGTTTGTGATCACTAATGATCAACCAATTAATTTAGAAACTAAATCGAGTTTGAATTCGCTTTAAAAAAACCTTTATTTTAAAACCCTATTTTACTCCTCTTTCCATATTTCAAAATCTATAAGGAATTTTGATATACTCTCAAAATATGATTTGTAGATCTTGACAATAGCTACAACAATGCTATTTCAAGTTTTTCAAATTTCAAAAAAATAATTTCAAATGAATTTAAAAATACAGTTTTTCAACATTTGTCCCCTTTTATTTTAAACTCATAATTCAAAACTTATGCATAATTTGGAAAAACGTTGTATTTGAAAAATGTTTAGTTTGAAAAGTTGAGCATTCTATAGTTTTGAAGATTTTCAAGTTTTATTGAAAAATCAAAAGTAATTTCAAATATTTGTCTCTTGGGTTTTGTTTCCCTTTTGAATTTGAATTCATATTTCAATAACTAAGCAAAATTTAAAAATGCTTGTTAAATAAAAATATAGCTCTTAAAAAGTTGTGCAAATAATATTTTAAGATATTTTCATGTTGCTATGAAAAATCTAGAGTAATTTGAGATTTTTCTGGGTGACATTACTGGTTACTGTAGTTGTTGACGTCATCGCCTTCAATTCCCTTCCCTGTTCCTCGCCGTCGCCGTGGCTGCCGTGCCATACCAGCTTGCCTCCGTCACCAGCTTGCCCCCGGACGCTCGAAGCTTCATCATCGTCGTGTCGCCTGTCCATGCCTCGCCGTTGGCCTATAAATATAGGTCAGCCATCGCCGTTTTCCTTCTTCTTCTTCCCTGCTCGCCGTCCCGACGACCGTCCTCCACTGCCCAAATTCGCCACTGCCGATCCACCATTGCCCTCTTACTCTTGCCAGCAGCTCCGCCCCATCCTTGTGCTCCGTTTGAGCCCGCTCGCGCCAGCTCTTGCCGCCGGAGTCGCCAGTGCGTCGTCGTCTTCTTCGCGCACGGCAACCGTCGTCGTCGTCATCTTATCCACCATCATGCTCGCCTTGTTATGCTCCCTCTCATGCACTCCTTGGTTTTTCCGTTTGTGCTCAGGACTCGCCGGAACACTCACCTTGCCGCCGGAGCACACCGCCGCCATCCCTGTCCACGTCGAACTCACCTCTCCGCCATCGTCGAGCCTTCATCTTCAAGCGCATCATCACCGGGGTGAGCCCCTTGTCACGCCCATGCCCTCTGTTTGATCTCTGGTCCACTGTCGTGGCCTGCCGTCGTGCGCCGTCACCGACGCGACTTTGTCAAGCCGCCGTGCGCATAGTCGTCTTAGCTAGGGGACCGAAGCGGCTTCATCTTGTTGCCCATCGTGTTCATGTGGATGTTTAGATC
This sequence comes from Bothriochloa decipiens, assembly GCA_023333625.1. Lineage (NCBI taxonomy): Eukaryota > Viridiplantae > Streptophyta > Magnoliopsida > Poales > Poaceae > Bothriochloa > Bothriochloa decipiens. The sequence goes on along the minus strand of CM041647.1, from coordinate 12,281,824 downwards.
ATGCTCGTGCGCTCACCGTCGCCGGAGAAGCCTTCGGTGAGCTTTGCCGCCGTGCCCGAGCTCCACCGTGCCGCCATGGTCGCCGGCAAGCCTGCTACTCTTGCTCCGCCGCTTCATTAGCTACCCCAATCGACTCGCCGTGCCAAGCTGAGCCTGTAGGGCCAAACCCCGTCACCGGAGACCTCGCCGCCGACGAGAAATCGTCGGTCAACCGTTGGCGGGTCATCGGTCAGCGCGGGAACACTGTTCCCATTTTCCTTTTTCTATTTTCAGAAAATATTTAAAAATACTTTTTCTTTCATAATTCATAATAATTCATATACTGTTCCAAAAATTCTAAAAATTTATGTGTATGCTCTTTATGATGTCCTCTACCTAGGAAAAATATAATATGCCAATTTTGAGTACTTTTTGCATAAGTTAAAATTAGTGCTTTTAATTGAAAAATGCATAATCTTTGATTTTTTAATAAATAAAATAATTGGCTTTTATTTCTAAAATTGTTTTACCATATAATTAGACCAAAATATTTTCAAAATAAAATTTTGAGCTCTTTTAGACAACTTTAGTTTTATGCCTTTATTTTATGCTTTTAATTAATTAATTAACCCCTTTAATCATGTTTAATCATTATAGGGTTGTTTGACTTTGGGATTGATTGATGACCTTGGGTAATTAACCTTAATGACCTTTGGCACTTTAATTAATTATTTGAGCTTACCTTAATTATGTCATTAGGGCTTAATCAACGTTATTTCATGTGTTTAATGAACTTCACTAATGAAGTAGTTAACCTTAATGAAATTAGTAAGTTTTGTTGGCTTGCAACTTTATCGTGGAGGAAAGTTGTACTCAAGTCCTTAATATGGTCATGCATTCATCGAGCATCATGTTTACTATTTCATCATGTTGAAGCATATCATTTTATCGTATAGTTTCCGTTAACAGAGAGTTTAACGTTGTCGCACCAGATCCCAAGGAAGAGCAGACTCAAGAGTTGGAAGTTGATCCATAACTCGAGACCATCTACCCCGAATACCAAGGCAAGCCCCGGATGCATTCAAACCCTATCCTTGTTTTTATAAAAGTTTTATCGCTTCAGTTATAAAATGTTGCATTAAGTAATAGGAGTTGAGTGAAAACCCACCAATTTCATTACCTGTCTTACTACCATTTTCCTTGTAACCTATTTTTGGAAAAATGCATAATAATGCTTAGCCCTGCTTAATTAGCTAGGTTTTCAAAAAATAAAAGAATGAAAAAGATGAGGATGATTTTTATCTGTGAATTATGATGATAGTTAATAAATCGAGTCCGGACGGGTAACTTGCATTGGGAATGGAGTCCCTCTGTAGTGTTTTCGTCTGTTGATGCCCTAGGCTCCGTTCGTTGGTGAACTGGTGATATCGAGAAACCAGAAAATCCACATGCATGAAGTGATATACAGTGGGCCAAAGTCCCCATGTATGTCATGGAGTGATATATAGTGGGCCAGAGTCCCCACATATGTCATAGTGTGGTATACCGTGGGTTTAGGTTCCCATGTATATCGGTACACTGGGTCTAAGTGCTCACGTGTATCATGTGGTGATATATGGCTGTGGTTGTTATCCCGGTATATCTGTGATCTGGTATGCATCGGAGTTAGAGTCTCCGGTATCCCAGTGATCTAGGTCCCAGCTGGGTATGAAAATGGATTCAAATCGCCGTTGCTTCTCGGAGAAGAAGACTCGATCGGTGTTCATCATCGTTGTAACAACTTGAATGATGACAAGTATCTAAATGAAGTTGTTTGGTAATGTTGAGCTAGATCAAAATAACTTTACTTTCTGTCATAATCAAAGATAAGTTAAAATTTGATCCATAAGAGCTTTTCTGCAAAAATTCCTATTTTCCTGCGAGCCTTACCTTGTCCCTCTAGCCTGCATTTCTAAGCCTTCACCCCTCTTTTTCGTCGGGTCAGTCTTGTTGAGTACTTTTATACTCAGGGTTTGTTGAACCCTTGTTGCAGGATTGCTTTGCACCCTGCTGCATGACAGTCGTTGCGGAGAGTGACGATGAATAGGCAGTGTATCATCAAGGTTTTGTAATAAGTTATATTGCTACTCCACTGCTCCTATGGTTGTAATAATTAAAAACATATGGTTTGTAAGTTTAAAACTAAACGGTTTGTAAACTTATGTTATTGTAATCTTTCCGCTATTTTACTCTGATATATCTTATTTGAATAAAACTGTTGTAATACTGCAATGTCTCTTTGTAATGATTGATCCTGCTCGGAGAATCATGGATGATTTAGGATTTACCCGACAGACCTTTTAAGTCTTATGAAACACATTCATGGTTATTAGGAGTCTGTTTAGACAGTAATAATGCATGTGGGCCATATGATTTAGGAGGTTCTGCCACAAACTCTCTCCTGCTCTCATGGCGGTGCTGCTCGCCCGGCCATGGACTTGCCCATGCCCACACGGTCAGGCCCGAAGCCAAGGATGGGGACCTCGCCCCGGAGCCGCAACTCTCTGCCCGGCCCGTAGCCACCTCGCTGTAACAACCCAGACCCAGCACCCGGCTAGACCCGCTCTACCGAGGAGTGGGCCCTACCTGCGTAATAACTCGCTTGAACTTTTTGTCCTCGCTTCGTTCAAAACGGTTAACCAAAGGTTACTACGCGTCCTTGGCCTATCTATTTAAGTCGGTTCGGCGAACTCCGCATTCCCGATACGGTACTAAACCTACCGTATGAACAATGCCCCCGTAGCTATAGTAACCTGACATTAGGCCCCAACCCAATTCGGTGCTACAGTATGACGGCCCAACACTGTTCAAATCGGCCCAATTCGGCCCATTAGTGGGATGTTACAATCACCCCCCTAAGGATTCGACGTTCTCGTCGAATGCCAAACCGGCTTACCCTATTCGGCCCATTGACTAGGGATCTCCTCTCTTGGCCACGTCCGTGCGTCCAGTGCCGGCGCATATGCCATGTCGTGTCCACGCCGGGCCCACGCGCATGCGCATCATGCTCGCGCATCTGACGCCACGTGCCCGTGAAACCTCGAGAGTCGGCTTCGGTACCAAATGTAACAACCCAGACCCGGCACCCGGCTAGACCCGCTCTACCTAGGAGTGGGCCCCACCTGCGTAATAACCCGCTTGAACTTTTCGTCCTCGCTTCGTTCAAAACGGTTAACCGAAGGTTACTACGCGTCCTTGGCCTGTCTATTTAAGTCGATTCGGCGAACTCCGCATTCCCGATACGGTACTAAACCTACCGGATGAACAGTGCCCCCGTAGCTACAGTACCCCCGACATTAGGCCCAACCCAATTCGGCGCTACAGTATCACGGCCAACACTGTTCAAATCGGCCTAATTCGGCCCATTAGTGGGATGTTACACTCGCCCGCGCCCCGCGCCGCCGGAGGCCGCCAGTGCGTCCCCGCCCGGCGCGTCGGCAGCGACGCGAACGATTTATAGAGCGAGGGAGGATGACGCCCGCGCGCCGCACCGCCTTGTCCCCACGACGCGCGCCCGCCGCCCGCCTCGCCACCCTGCCCCTGCGCCGCGCCGCGCCGCGCTGCTGCGCCACTCGCCGTGCCGCCCTGCCCTCGCGATGCCGGACGGCTCGCCGCGTCGCTGTGCCCCTGCGACGCTGATGCGCCCCCGCCGCGCCGTCGTGCCCCCGCGAGGCCACCCCTATCGCGCCGCCCTGCCCCTTCGATGAGTCTGGTCCGAACGAAAGAGAAACAAAGGAATATAATGGTAGTGTAGTTTGTCTAATGGATAAGGGGTAATGTAGTCTTTTTCTGTTTCTTCTTTTTTTTCAAAGCAATTTTTTTAATTAATTATATATCATCAGGTCATGGGGTGATGAAGCAGGGGCAAACGGTGCGTTCCATTTCAAAAAACAGGGGCAAACGAGTAAAGTTTAAAAAACAGAGGCAAAGGAGCAATTGGCCTCCAAAATAAGGGCACCTGTGCAAAAAGGCTCTTGATTGATTGGTAATTAAGAACAGTACGTCAAGTCCAACAGTGTATGACTTGAGCCCATGTGTTGCAATTGCAACTGCTCGCTGAACCGAGGAGTGCTGGTGTGCTACTGCAGCGACCTAGCCAATCCAGTTAGGCATATGTTCCGTTGTTCACCACCATGATTGGTAATTAAGAATGAAACAATTTATTTATTGTAAAAATAAAAAGCATGTAATTCAACTTTTTTTTGAACACAAAAGATACACTAAAAATATTCTTATACGTCTGCTGCTGAAATTAAAGATCACATAACAAAAAATTCTTCCACAACCTCCGCCGCGCCCATCGTATATACAAGTCGGATATATGGGTCAAATAAATGTTCTAAATGATGTTTTTTTTGGAAAAAAAATGTTCTAAATGATGTTTGTAAGCTGGGCGTGAGAGCTACAAGCCCAGCACACCTTCCCTCATGTCAGTTATGAAACTGGGCCTCTGCAAACATGCACATCGGCCCGGCTTGTTAGGTTACACACTGGGTCCCTGCGGACAGGCACATCGGTCCATCTTGTGAGGTTACACACTAAACCTCTACGGACTGGCTCTTGAGGAAATGAGGATGGGATAATTATTTATTTGACCTGAAAAAACCTCTGCTTATTTATTTGGTCTTTTTTTCAATTTGTGTATATGGTTTCAAAAAGAAAAACCCTTACTTATTTAGCCTTCCATCAGTTCCTAGCACATAACGTTATATATTTTGCTATATGATACCTGAATTTGTCAAAATATATGTGCTCAAAACTGACAAAAGACCTAATAAGTAAGGATTTTATTGTAAGCCCATATACACAAACCGGAAGGAAAAAAAGGACCAAATAAGCTAGCAGAGTATTTTTCAAGGCCAAATATAATTCCCGCAATGAGGATGGTCTCACATTTTCACCGAGCTAGATCCGCAACGGAGAATGACCGAAATGAGTGCGTACTTGCATCCTCGATCAACTGTGCATGCGACACCAAAAAAGGGCACAGTGAGACTAAATTTGAACCGGCAAACAAAACTTGCACGCGTGGGCGGTGGCTTGGCCTCTCGGAAAAACACATGGTGTGAGATCGAGACGTGTGGGGGTGGGGGACGAAGGATATGTAGAAGGTCCATCCATGCACGCTGCTCCAATCGGCCGTCCGTCCGTCCCGGCCAGCTTCACTAGAGACACGGAGAGAGAAAACAAGCAACGTGTTTCCATGCTTGCTACAGCTTTGACGCGGATCGTAGAACAGAGATTCAGACGAAACAACAGCATTTGGTCAGGCCACGGCCTACGTGTCCAACTCGCATCGTCACGTCTGCAATAGCAAGCCGCAAGACCGGCCGGCCCCGTGCATGGCCTTTTCTGTGGGGGACAAAGGCCCAATACTAAATTATGAGTGAGAGCGGCATGGAAGGCGATGCCCCAGCAGTCACCGGACATCACAGTATGCAGCCTCACTGAATATGCTATGCCCCTTGCTTCCCTCCCATGTATGTAATCACACTTTCACATGTTAGCAAGGGGCAAGGGCTATAAATAGCACCTCTTCCCCTGCGCCTACCACCCGGCACCCGCAATAAGCCTCCTTCCATCGATCACCATCCAGCAGCAGACTCGCGAAGCACGGGAGATCACGCATCGCAACAACACTTCTTTCTTGTGGCCATTTGCTCCTGCAATTTGCAGATACACACATACACAGAGAAAGAGAGGTCGGCCATCAGAGAAATGGAGATGTGCTTGGATGAGAAGTGGAAGCTATCGAGCAGCTCCAAGAAGGGGAGCCGGCGGTCGGCGGCCGTGGCGCCGGCGACCAGCGAGGCGAGCCCGAGGGGCGGCCTCAACAAGGGCCGCACGTCGTCGAGGGGGCCCGCCGCGGGGCGGTCGGTGGTTCCGGGGCGGCTCGCGAGCCTGGTGAAGGAGCAGAGGGCCAGGTTCTACATCGTGCGCCGCTGCGTCACCATGCTCGTGTGCTGGAAGGACTAGCTAGCAGCTAGCACCAGAGCCGACCGTGGGCATGTGTGTAGGGCCTGGCCCTGTGGCCCATCAGGGTGCTCTACTACAACGACTCTGTGATTAGTTATTGAGTAGAGGGTGGGAAGAACCGGAGATGTGCCTAATCTTTTGTGTGGCCGTCCTGTGGCTCTGACAGACAGTTTGTACTTTATTTGTAGTGTGTGTGTGTGTGTGTGTGTGTCAAAATGTTATTAGCTTTGATTTGATTTGCAGCTTGATCTGAGCGCACCTAGCTGCTAGCACTGCTGTAAACAGACGGCTAAGACATCGTTAATTACTAGCAGCTCATGATAATGAGATATACACACCCCTTTCTTACACTGTTTTTTTTTTCAGAGAATATATCAGTTTCCATGAGAATGGTATTTCGTAGTAAAAAAGAACAATTCCGATCCTACGCAACTTGTGGCCGGATGAATTCAACTGCCAGTGCAAATCAATTTTAACAGTAAGGTTACGTAACATTGCCGCCACTTGAAAAAGATCATTACTGGCGGAATTTATTTTGGCGCCAATATGAGTATGTTATTTTTTACTAACCTTTCACATTGATGGTTGCTGTTTTAGGTCGACCTCCTTCGGCGTTTGGTACTGCGTTGTCTGCATGTTTAAACTCTTCAATTTTATACAATAATATGACATTCAAGAAAAACGGTGCAAAAAAAACAACAGTAGAAATCAGTTTACCGCCAGTAAAAACCTTTTGTCGATTACGGTAGTGGTCTCACCAATTGCAATTGGTGTTGTTGATGTAATCTCGAACAATCAACATGGAACAGATTGCAGAGTAGATAGATTTGGTATAACCACTGGATACTCAGGCAGAATCTGCATCATCCACGCATTGGCCAAAACATGGTGCTTTAATGTTTGCAGATTCGTGGATGGGACAAGAAGACAGCCGGTCAGTTTGTCGCTTCCCTTTGACCAGACCTGCAGCTGCTATCCAATTCAGCCGCCGGCCCGCCAAAAAAAATTCTCTGACCAACTGTCATTTATTATACAACACAATTTCAGTATCAATACAGAGCAATCTAGTACTGATTGGCAAAGAAATCACTAGTTTTCTTGACGATCTGGTCTTGACCTAATTTGGACACATTTGCATCTGGCGTATCCAGAGCTCGTGTCCTGTTGGCTGTTGCTAACGATCCACCAGTCAGACTAGCACTATGTGCACATGGCTGCTTCGTCATCTCCCTACTGAAACTGAACTCACATGGTAACTCATGATGGGTTAAGCTAAGATAGAAAATATGTGGTGAAAACTTTTGCTCTTCAAAAAAAAAAAAAAACATGTACATATAACTAGATGCAAACATGTAAACCATTTCAAAAATAGTGCTTTGTCATTCGACTATTCAAAACCTTCAAAACTTAGTACTTTTATGTACTCGTGTATAAAAATTAAGATGCAAATTAAAACTAGAAAAAAATGTGGGAAAAAACAAATTTCAAATGCATGTGCGCTACAAGACTAAATTTCTAGGTTTTTATATTGTAATGACGCACATGCACCGGCCTGAAATTTATCACTTTTGTATAACTTTATTTCTGATTTGACTTTGCATCTCAATTTGTATACGTGCGTACACGTATGGATGCACGTACTAGGAATACTACATCAGGTTTTAATATATTTTTTCTGAAAAATCAAAGAACGATTTGAATTGGTTGCATGTTTTGCACCTAATATATGGTCTGGACCATGTATTTGCCGGGTTAAAGATCTAACAAGTGCAAAACAACAAAATGCAGATTAATTATACAGATTAAGTACTGTGCTTTAGTTTAGTATACGCGTGTATGTTAATTTGAAAATACATGCATGTTGGTTACTACCTTTCGGCTGCATGTCGGCACAGGGATCCATGCGTATCCAAATCAAATGCACTTCATTTGCGCTTAACCGTCGCAGCATGCATGACACTGCTCATGGAATCATGATGAGATTCCACGTCGTGCCGACGAGGCCGGGACACGCGTCGGAGAGGGAGAGGCACTTGACCGGCCGCCGCACGGTCAAATCATGACACGCATGTGCGTGCCCGAATCCCTATGTGTGGTCGTTCGTTCCTCGTCGTCATGTGCTTATCTGACACTCGATCGATCACATGGCAGACACTGTTGCCGGAGGAGCGTATATAGTAACTATCGTCAAGATCATCATGAACACCTCCGTAGTTAGCATAGTCTATCTTATAACTAATCATCATTGTCTTTTTGCAGATTAACTGCTTAGATGTCTACGTGTCGCACAGGTGGCCCCACATAAGACAAATTATGAGTCCACTGAGGCACGCGTCTAGTTCTAGCCAAGCAAGAAGTTGCAAGAGATTTGGGGATCACTATTAGGAAGGATGAGAATTAAGCTCGATAAGGATGCAATTCAAGAGCATACAAAATAGATCAACCACTGTTGTCAATCGATCTCCTCAAGTTACTCGTGTGTATAGAAGGCCATGCTTTCATGGGGTCTTATGTTGGGGATCTCTTTGCCTCTTCGCTGGATTTTGCTAGAGTCGTCGAGACGACTTTTTTCTGTTCTTTTCGTTTTAGTTGTCCAGACCTATTGTTTGACCTTGATATCTGCTTTTGCATTGGTTTGATTTCATTGTTTTTGTCGTCGACTCATCTTGGGTTTGTTATGGTAACTTTTGTTTTGTCTAGTTTAAACTTCTTGCAATCTCCTGTCTGATTCTTTTATTAAAAAGATGTCTCTAGGTGTATTGATGCTAGCTTCCATCGTTATAATATTGCTCTGTATCCGTGAATGTATAGGACTTCTAAATTTAAGAGCATTATGCGTGCTCATATTTTGGCGCAATATCTCTCAGCATCTATATTAGTAGCTCGAACGCAAGCCAAATTTATGTAATTTGCACATTGGAGATTATATATGCATGTCACTATATATATATATATATATCCCTCTATTTTTTCTATGCATATAGACATATTGTATATGTAATATATATATAAGTACGTAATAAAAACTATGTATCTAGAATAAGTAAAAACACCTAATGTAAAGGAAAGGAAGGAAGGGAGTATTGGCCAACTAGTACTTATGTCGGACAAGGACGTGTTACTACCAAAATGCCCCCGGGTTGACCTGTGCTTATGGGGTGTGGATGCCTTGTCTGCTGCCTAGCTCTGTTTCTCTCTCAGACCAGTGGGGCAGCAAGTGTTGTCCGGTACGGTGTGCCTAGCGGCAGTACGTACCGCGCACGTGGGCTTGTGTGTCGTTGCCACACCATATGGGTGCACGTCTCATGAGATGCCGGTGAGCGTGTGTCGCGCACCTGTTGGCCCAACAAATGACAACGCGATCAATGCGTGTGGCACTGTCGTCGTCCACTGTGGACGATCGATCGAGTAGTTAAGAGCTCAGCTTAAGCTACCTCTCATCAGTCATCAGTGACTAATGCAATGAAACGTACACGAGCTCTTTTAACGTGACCTAGCGATATGTCGAGTAAAGCTCACCTGTCAGCGAGCGATGGCTTCGGTTCAACTGATAATATAGGTGCATGCTTGGTGGGCAGTCTACTTCAAAGGATTCATGCAAGGAAGAATGGGAGAGGTCGTAGCTGCTTTGGGTCAACAAAGGTATATACCACACACGCTCCTGAATTCCTGATCAGTGACCAGCCGGGACCATTCCAGCGGGGCTGCAGTTCGATCCTTCTTTCTTTCTGTCGCGGCCTCTCGCGAAAGAGCCAAGGGGCGACGCCGCCGCCGCCACCGCTTTGCGGCCCCCGTTCCCTCTCATCCGGCCTCGCTGCCGGGGATGACGATCAGCCTGGCCGTTTGGTTTTAACCGACAATTCGGTTCGGTTTATTCGGTTAAAAGAACTTTGGTTTTTAGCCTAGAACACCCGATCGGTTTTACAGAAAACAGAAAACCGCAGAGTTCGGTTACGGTTTAATACTTTGGTTTTTTGGTTTAAACCGAACCGCGCGAATTAACAGGTAAGAAAAGGAAAAAGAAAAAGAAAAAGAAAAAGAAAAAAAAGCAAAACGCACTCCGCCGTCCTAACCTACCTCTGCCCGTGGCACCGGCTCCCTGCGCTGCACCAATCACCATGCGGCCTTGCGCGTCCGCTCCCTGCAGCTGTCGCCGCTCGCCGCCGCCGCAGCTGCTCGTAGGTCGCGCCGCCGCCTGCTTGGTGCTCGGGCACGCGCCGCCGCCGCTGCCTGCTCGCCGCTCGGGCTCGCGCCACCGCGCATGCCTGCTCGTCGCTGGGCGCTGGCGCTCGCGCCGCTAGGTTACGTGAGGGAAATCGAGTGAGAGGAGGAATGAGTGGGTAGCTGGGTAGGTGTGGCCGTCGATGGGGTGAGGGGGTGGGCTCTTTGCTTTGGCCCCTTTGGTTCGCTAGATGGGCCGCAGGAGTTGGGCCTTTGCGGGGGGGAGCACTGAGTTCGGTTATTACGGTTGTTCGGTTTGTTCACTGGTAGAACCGAAGCCGTGACCGAACACCGAACTTCTCACATGCCAAAACCGAAGCCAAACTAAAAAACCGAAAAAACCCAAATTTCGTTTTGGTTCGGCTCGGTTCGGTTCGGTCTGCGGTTTTCGGGTAAAAAGTGCCCAGGGTGAGATGACGAGGAGCGGCGGTCCGTCTCTTTTACAGATCTCCTGTCTTTGTAGAGTCTAAGTCGAGTGATCAAGTCCACCTAGGTCTAGGGTTTACTCGATGTCGATGTTCGGCGGTGGAGTTAGGTTTTGCCGGAGGAGTGTGGCTCCTTTGCGGCTTATTTTTTCTGGCGACACCGGCGATGCGGAAGCGGCGACGGCGCAATGGAATAATTTCTTCCAGCCTTTTCCGTTCTCCGATGGTGATCTACTCCGACGTCAACGGAGAGGCTGGGGAGACCTGTCCAGGAGTCGAGGGCCGGCGCATCGTTGTCTTCTTCAGGTGATGATGGTGTTGACCCTGTTAATCTCGAGGAAGATGTTCTTTGGTGAAAATCTGAGCTTTGCTCGGGTTACCGGCATGGAATCGAAGGATGCGTCGTGGGTACGGGAGTTGGCCGATGCGCCTGGGAGGCAGTGTCGGCTGATTCGCCCAGAAGTAAGTCCTCCTCTGCGGCCTCCACCTTGTGGAGTTTTGCTCTGGTGCCCGACAACGATTGGGAAGCGGCTTCGGTGGCGGTGACGAACGGATCTCTGAAGGCTTCGAGAAAGACTAACATGAGTTTTGAATTTCTTTGTAATTTTCCTTTTCTTTGGGGTCTTATTTATAAAAGGGCTGGTGTAATGCGCTAAGATCAATGGGGGTGTTCGGCAGGTATGAACTGGTCTGAAATCAGCTGAAAGCTAGCTCAGCCGGCTGAACCATGGTATGGAGACCAGCCAAATTCAGACCTGTGCAAAACCAGCCGAACAGGCCCAATACATGTTCCTTCTCAAAAAAAAAGTGACCAGCCGGGACCAAGCCTGCTAGTAGTTAGAAATGGGGCCGCCGGGGTTCCACTAGTTATCGTGAAATCAGGATGAAACATTTCCAGGGAAATGCCCAGCCATGTTACGGCGTCGATATAAAAAACATTATTCTTAAATACATATATAGATGCGAAAATCTTTTTTTGCATTCGAAAAAAAACATCTCCAGAGAAATGAATTCGTCGTGTGCGGAGTATTATTTCGTCATGTGCTTTTGTTTCACTTTTCAAACGAATGGACACCGCTCACCCGCGGTACCGGCGATCTGGATATAGCTCTTATTTCGTCATGTGCTTTTATTTCACTTTTCGTCGTGTGCGGAGTATTATTTCGTAAGTTTTACTTTTCTCGTGTGTCAATTCATAGACACACACGGTTGTATAACTTGTATTGTAACGGGTAAAGGGTAATATAATGAATGAAAAATCTAGAGCTAGCTTTTGGAGAGACAGACTCCGTACCTCAAAGTTCAAACAGACCACTCTCTAGCGGGTGTGAAAAAGCAAAATTTTAGCGCACGCATATGCGGCATGCAGCGGCGGCCAGGGCCAGGAATGCCGGCCGAAATGGCTGGCCTGGTCTGGCCCGCAGAAGATCCGCGGCTGGGCGCCCGAAGTGGACACGGACGACACGAGTGCCCGCGAGCGCGACCCGGCCGCCGTCGCCGTGGGTGCGCGCGTAGTACGTCGACACTGTCGTTTTCCACGGACCGCTCTGGTGTGGTCTCCTATCCGCTCTTGTCACCTCCCCGTTGCGCGTCCCATGCATCCGTCCCATCTTCGTGGGCTGCCGGCGCCGTGTCGCCAAACTGCCCCCGCAAACACGCAAACTCGAGCAACGACACCGTCCTAGCTTCTCTCCTCCTTCGTCTCAAATTGTCATTACGAATTTGTGCCACAGAAATGGACACCAAATTGTTGCAGAAAAACGAATACCAAATTGTTACAGAATTGAAGACCAAATTACTACACAAATGCAGATACTACAAACCATAGATGGAGATGTGTTCCAGAGTCCTGAGTCCTGACCATGCATGCGCTTCAAATATGCACGAGGACTGAGCATGATCGATAACTCCATCCATCACCCCATGAGCAATGCAAGGCGCCGAAAGGACCAGCCGGGCCCATGGCCTTTTGGCCGGGGGACATGGTCCGACAGAATATGAGGGACATGGAAAGAGATGCCCGACCACACACTATATGGGTGTGTTTGATTCATTTATTATATTAGCCTGGCTAGTAAAACTAAGTCAGGCTAGACTTAGCTTGTCCCTAGCAAGTCAAGATGATCTATTTGGTTGCATGTCACAATCTAAGCTTGGCTAACAACTCGGTGTGTTTGGTTGTCTGGTTTACACCGCATGGAGTCACCTCTTCTCTGTTCTGGTGAGCTTACCCTTTCTTAGACATTTCATCAAACACCTTGTCTGCGGTGGACATCTACAGCAGCCAAGAGCACGACGAGCAGGGCAGCAGAGCAGAGGACTATGACACATAATCATGGCGGGACTACAGCAAAGCACATGGTGGCATCACGGCAACACCACACACAAGCACCTGCACCACAGCAGCATAGCAAGATGAGACACATGGAGCGTCCATGGTGGTAGAGTAGGATGACCACCATGGACGAGAACCCCGACGGACACAGCAGGGCGAGCACGGCCGCGCCTTAGCTCCGACGAGGTTGCAGCCTTGCGGGTGGGAAGGAGCCCGCGCCATGTCTGGCTCGTGCGCTCGCGTCGTTGTCCCCCACTCCAAGGAGCTCGGAGGGGTTGTCGTCCTCCTCCGCTTGAAGTCCACTCGAAGCAAGCAAGCAAGAAGTAGCATATGTGAGCAAGCAAGATGCAAGCACGCACGACCATGCCTGCACGCACCGCAAGCCGGTCATGCCTGCAAGCACGGTGAGCGGGTGTACACGACGAGCCTGCCATCCTTCTCCTCCACGTTGCTCTCGCCGTGTCCTAGCACTGGACACACCTCGCCGCGACGCGCTTAACTTCGGCCGACGCATCCTCTGCCTCTTGCACCTCCACCTCGTCCTCGTCCCGGAGCTCGGCCACCGCAGCGCCCTCAGACCGTGGGGGCCGACCCACACCGTTCACAGTGCCTCCTATCGCTCACGTCTGAGGACGCGGATCTGCGCGTGGAGGTGGAAGGGCGGCCGCCTTCGCCGCCAGGAAGGTGGAGGTGCCTCCGTGCTCGCTGGGAAGGGGATACGCCGCCAAGCTAGGAGAAGGAGGCACCGCTGCAATAGGTGAGGTGGTCGACCGACACCGGCACACCGAGCGGGGCTGGCATCGCGCCCCCAAGGGCGCCAATCCGGTGACGGAGGGAGGGGGCGCCGCCGATGTGGCCTCGGGTGGGCGGTGCAGCGGTAGGCGAACGAGGTGAGGAGGTGATGAGGGGGTGACGCGAATGAACACAGGAGCTGGCTCAAGCCAGGCCAGGAATGAACGACCACCACGGCCGTTTGATGCTGGCCAGGCCAGCCCAGTACGGTTGGCCAACCCAAGCCAGGCCCCAGGCCTATTTCCAGGCAACCAAACAACCATTTTTTTGCATGGCCAGCCCAAGCCAGGCAGTCCAAACCAACCAAACACACCCTATATCTATACTATGATACATAATAACAAGACTACTATATTAGTCTTAGTAAATTAATCGCCCATGGCTTGCCGCCCTATTAGTCTAATCCAAGCACTCATTGGCACCACAATAACAGAGAGCAGATCTGCCATCTGGCCATCCCCTCCCTTGGATTGTAATCTCATCATCATCCCATCTGGGGTCCTGGGGCTATAAATACCACCTCACCCCCACCACCCAATCCTCACTCATCTTTCCATCTGCAACAAACCAACCTCAATCAACTAGAGAAAGCTTCAACTACAACCCCAACAGAGAGCTGCTGTTGTTTGCCACCACTGTCTCTGTTTTAGCAGAGATCAGAGAGAAAGGGAGGTCTCTAGAATTTAGAGAGAAATGGAGATGTACATGGAATATAAGAGCAAGATGTTGCTGTTCAAGAAGGGGAGCCTGGAGCATATGATAACTACATACGTACGAGATGGATGGCTTGCATGGGGGGTACGAGACAGGCGACTGAGGCGACCATCATCGCCACCACGCCGACCCATGTCATCGAGGCATCGCCGATGGGTCTCGAGGTATGCACCCGTGCAGCGTACTCTGTTTCCCCTGTCTCTTCGATCAGGGAGGGTTCCTTTGGTGGGGGCGAAAACCTAATTTTGCGCATGTCGAAGGATTGTAGGGGATCTGTCCCCCCTCTGGCCCCCTCATCATCTTCCTTTCCGATGACAGCGCCACCGCAGAACAAATTGCAGCGGGGGCGCGTAAACCCCCATGAATTCCCTCAATTACGGGATGCAATTCGTGATGAAAACAAGAAACTGAATCATAAAAAACCTATGTCAAGTATTAGTTTGGTGAAATCAACACCGAGGAGATCAAGCTCCGATATGCTCCGATCAAACTATGTTGGCCTCGTTATTAGAGGAGTTCAGGCCTCGATACGGAGGGAACTGAAACTTTCAAAACGAAGGGTGGGCAAAGTCAAAATTTCGAGTGTTGGTTCACACCACCGCCCAAGGTGAGGATTATTTCGGGTGTCCTTGGACCTGTCCCAGAGGAGTTGCCACACGGCGTGGAGAGAAGGGCTGGTAACAATGGAGGTGATGGGGGTCGCGAGTATGCATACCAGGGAGCCTATGGGGATTCCTTCACCCGTGGTGGGGGGACTTTGAGCAGTCCTAACCCTAGTCCTCCAAATCCACCGCCAATCTCCAATTCCATTGCCAAACTCATAAGTCACCTATGGGGAAAATCTGAAGCTCGTTCATACGCTGTGGTAGTTCGTGCTAAAGCGGCACCTATCATCAGAGTGGCGATGCAACCAAGGGGAGGAGGCCGCGATGGTGGTTTTGACCGGAATCGCAGAGGATTCGGTCAAAATTGGGATGATTTTGGACGGAATCGAGATGGCTTTGGTGAGGGCCGGCAAGAGAGGAGCCAGGCACATAGGGCTAAGAACCAACCAGTGGGTTCGCAGAGAAAATGCTAATGAAGTGTATGTAGATCAAGAAGGGGCTGATGAGAAGCGGGCAGTGGATCCCAACTCATCTAAAGCTAATGGTGATAGCAAATGGGCCAACCAGAAGAATTCAAGTGAAGAACAACAGAATTTGTGGGGAAACAAGGCTTCTGGATCTGGTATGCAGCAGACAGGTAACCCAATGAATCTTGACACAGAATCATCAAAGTTTGCTGCTCCTAATCCTAGAGTCCCCTGCACTTTCTGTGGTTTGTCTAACCATGAGTCTTCTGAGTGTCATAAGCAAAAATAGCTGAACCTGAAGAGCTCTGATGGGAAATAGGATAGGGTGGCTTGTGATAATTGTGGGTTGTTCAACCATACTACTGCTGATTGTCATAGACAGGCTAGAGTTTAGAGGGAATCATCTCAGAATGGCTCTGGTCGTGTTGGTTGCAGCATATGTGGTTTGCCTGATCATAATGCATTAGCTTGTAGATGGCAAGGTTGTGATATTTGTGGGGACAATGATCATACTGCTTATGACTACCAAAGGTGTCTGCCATGGAATTTTGATCCTGAACTGTGCGCTACTCAACTTGAGGGGTAGAGCTTTCTGTTCATTGATGAGTGTATTAACCCAAGGGTGACTAAAGAGAAGGCCAGTACAACTGTCATCACAGTTAACAATGGCTATGCTACTACAAGGCAGATTGAACTTGAGTTTGCCAGTCTGAAAGGTAATGGAGTCTAGAAATGGAAAGCAAGACAGATTGCTGACAACAAATTCCTTATGAGATTTCCCACAATCCCTATGGCCAACCAGTGGTGTCACATCAAACACTTGACCATGAGAAACAAAGCTCAAATTGAGATTGAAGCTTGGACTCCTATGGTTGGGGCTCAAGGCTACCGTCAAATTGCATGGTTCAGAGTTAAGAAGATCCCAGCTGACCAAAGGTCTATCAAGACTATTGCTAAGGTGGCAGGGCTGGTGGGCAAGGATCTAGAGATTGATAAAGGTACAAGATATAGATATGATTATGTCAGGGTTAAAATTGCATGCATTGATGTGACACAAGTTCCTAGAATTGCTCCTGCATACCTTGGCTTATGAAAGATCCCATTTGAATTTGAGAGAGAGGTACTTGAAACCAATGTTGAGAAGAATAGGAAAAATGGCAATCTGATTTCTAATGAAGAACAACCTTCTGCTCCTCTAAATGAATGACATATCACAAGGGTAAGCAATCCATGACTTGGTCTGCTCCTCCAAAGATGAGTCATATCCAACAATCCAACTCTTCATTCATGAAGGATGCTAGGAAGGCCTACAAGGGGTCATGGGCCCAGCAGGTTGAGAAGGAGAATGAAAAGGTTGTTGATGTTGAATTGAAATCTGATGGGGAATACATTTCTGAAAAGAGTAGGAGGATTTCTGGAGAAGGCAAGAACAATGATGATGATGAAGATGGCCCATCAAGATAAATCTGGATGATGAAGATGGTCAACCCACCAGTGAAAGAATTATTCCTCAGCTACTGACCCTGTTGACTTTTCCCAAGAGAAACATAAGGAAATTATCCCCACTGAGATAAAACATGGAAGCATGGATCAGGAGAAAACCTCTGATCTTTCTAGGATATCTATATCCCCTGAGGTGTTTATCATTATCTGCACCCAGGGAAGTAATCAAGCTGAAGATGATATTATGATAAATGATTGTGAAAAGAATCTGGATGTAGCAGAAAACAGTAAGATGGAGGATATTCTGATCAATACAAGTGAGAAGACTAAGACAGTAGCCTCTGACATCCCTGCACCAAGAATTGAGGAACTTCAAGATCCAAGAAAACAAGAAAGAAGGAGGAGTGAGAGGCTCAAAGAATCAACTACCATAACAACAATGGAGAAGAATGTGATGATGGCCAAAAAGAGGAATCTGTAAGGTAACCCCCACAGTACAAACTCCTTCTCTGTTTTACATGTTGATGAAATTGTTGCTCTATCTAGTAATATGGGCATAGATGTAAATCCTTCTGATTTTGCTACTTTTGACTTGCTTAAAAGTCTAGAGAATGCTAGAGATGATTTATATAGGAAAAATACTAAAGTTAATGAACCTTCTCAAAATGTTATGGCTTCTAACAAAATTAAAATCATTCTGGTAGAATCAAGAAAATGATGCATGAGGAGACTTCTGAAAATGGTGATTTCATTCTGGTAGAATTAAGAAAGAAAAAAAGAGAAAAAAGAAATAGTTTGGTGATTTCCCCCATTAGTAAGGGGAGGAATAAGGATCAGGATAATCCTGACCTTAATCCAAGAAAAAGAGGGAGACTCAAGGGGATCCACTCTAAAACCAAACAATCTAAGATCAAATGATGATCCAAGGTTTAATATGAAACTACAGGGGTCTAAAAAAGAGGGGTGTTGCTACTTATATTAAAGATCTTATTGCTCAGCATCAATTTCATTTTATAGGTCTTCAAGAGACCATGCTCAAAGATTGTAATGAGAAATTGATCAAGAAATTTGATACACAACAAGAATATCTGTGGCTTTATAATTCTGCTGTTGGAAAATCTGGTGGTATTTTAGTAGGAGTCAGAACTGATTTATATGATGTGGGATCCTTCAGACAAGGTGAATTTATGTTACAGATGAATCTGTGGGATAAAACACTTAGAGTTAAGTGGAATCTTTTGGTGGTATATGGTTCTACCCATGATGATAAAAAACTTTCCTTCCTGTCTGAGTTATCAGCCTTCTGCTCTAGAAGTGCTGAACCTTTATTAATTGGTGGAGACTTTAATATTCTAAGGTTCTCTTATAAAAGAAACGGGCAAGGAGGGTCTTTTAGATTCTCTAATATTTTTAATACTCTGATAGACTTTCATAAACTGAAAGAATTAGAAATGGCTGGTGGTGGCTACACTTGGTCTAATAATCAACAAATATCCACCTTGGAAAAACTTGATAGAATTCTTGTCTCCAAGGGATGGGAAGACATTTTCCCACAAGTTGGTGTGAGGAAACTCCCAAGGGATATTTCTAACCATAACCCTTTGGTGTTGTTTTCCAACTTAATAAATCATACCAAAAATATTGATTTCAAATTTGAGCTGCATTGGTTAAACAATGATGAGTTCATTCCTAATGTCAAGAAAATTTGGGATAAACCTTGTAGAGCCAAATCTGCTTTGGACAAGATTCAACAGAAGTTAAGCTATTTAAATAATATTTTAAAGGTTGGGGTTTCAATCTCCAAGGTGAATTAAGGAAAAAAAGGAGAAGTATACGTGAGAGAATAGAGGAATTGGAAAAAGTTGAAGAGTCTATGGGACTTAATGTCACTCAGCTGAAACAGAAATTAGATCTTATCAGAGAAAATCTATCCTTGTTGGATCAAGAAGAAATTTACTGGCATAATAGATGTCATGAGGAATGGCTTCTCAAGGGTGATAATAACACTAAATTCTTCCATAGAATTGCTAATAGAAGACAGAGGAAAAATAATATCATCACTCTAGAAAAGGATGGAAATCTTATTGAAGAGAATAA
This sequence comes from Bothriochloa decipiens, assembly GCA_023333625.1. NCBI lineage: Eukaryota > Viridiplantae > Streptophyta > Magnoliopsida > Poales > Poaceae > Bothriochloa > Bothriochloa decipiens. Next base: position 12,262,731 of record CM041647.1, on the reverse strand, counting down.
GAATTTATTAAAGCATGCTACTGAATATTATTCTGAGCTCTTTGGCCCTCCTTCTAATCATAATATTAGTATAAATGGTCAAATCTGGAATGCTGCTGGTACTGCCTTTGAGGAGGATAACAATTTCTTATGCAAAGCTTTTAGTGAAGAAGAAATAAAAATTTCTCTATTCCAAATGGAAAGAAATAAAGCTGCTGGCCCTGATAAAATCCCTATTGAGTTCTACCAAACTTGCTGGGAGATAATTAAAGAGGATATTATGCTCCTCTTTGATGACTTGCATGAAGGAAAGGTGAATATCAACAGATTGAATTATGGTATTATAACCCTTCTACCCAAAGTTTTAGATGCATCTAAAATCCAGCAATACAGACCTATATGTCTTATTAATTGCTTATATAAGCTGATTACTAAGACACTCACTCTTAGGCTGGAAAAGATAGCAGAGAAAAGACATCAAAACCAAACTGCCTTCATGAAAGGCAGAAACATCATGAGTGGGATCATGATCCTGTATGAGATCCTTCATTAAACAAAGATGAGGAAAAAGATTGGGGTGATATTAAAACTTGACTTCAAAAAAGTGTATGATAAAGTAAACTGGAATTTCTTGTTTCAATGTCTACAGGCTAGAGGATTCCATGCAAAATGGTTTGAATGGATAAAACAAGTTGTATCTAGAGGGACTGTTAGTGTTAAATTGAATAACTTAATTGGGCCATACATTAAAAGCTACAAAGGAGTGAGACAAGGGGACCCCCTCTCTCCTATCTTATTCAACTTTGTAGCAGATGGCTTAACAAGAATGGTACATGAGGCACAGTCCAATGGGTTATTTAGTGGTTTAATTGATCATATCATACCCAATGGGGTTGCCATCCTTCAATATGCTGATGATACCATCATTTGCCTGAAACATGATGTAGAAAAAGCTAGGAATCTTAAGCTTCTATTATATATGTATGAACTAATGGCTGGGTTGAAAATCAACTTCCATAAGAGTGAGGTCATGCTGATTAATGATGAAAGTAACTGGGCTGAACAGTATCCTAAAATATTTAACTACCAAACTAGAACTTTCCCCATTAAATATCTGGGTGTTCCAGTGAGCCCTAGCAGATTACATGTTTCTGATTGGACCCCCCTCAAAGATAAAAATGCTAAGAGACTGAGTGTATGGCAAGGTAGTTGTATGTCCATTGCTGGAAGGACTGTCTTGATAAATTCTAACCTTAATAATGCTCCTATCTATCACATGTCCATCTATCTCCTGCCTAAATCTGTCACACATGAGTTAGATAAGTTGAGAAGGAAATTTTTCTGGCAAGGTGGTGGGACTAAGAAAAAATATCACATGGTCAAATGGACAAAAATTTGTAAACATAAGAAGAAAGGTGGGCTAGGCATTAAAGATATCAGAAAGATGAATATCAGTCTTCTCTGTAAGTGGTGGTGGAAGGCTGAGACTAAGAGTGGCTTATGGCAATCGATCATAAATCACAAATACCTTAATGGAAGAACTGTATCTAGTGTTTGTCACAAGCAGTCTGACTCGGCCATGTGGTATGACCTCCTAAAAATTAAAGAAGTTTATATGCATGGCAGAAGGATAGAAATTAGAGATGGCAAACTCACTCTGCTTTGGAAAGATGCTTAGCTATATGATAAACCTTTACGTATGGTACTCCCAAATCTGTTCAAGATATGTGAACACCTGATATATCTGTTTTCCAAGCAAAATTGGCACCTAATGATATATCCTTTTCTAGATGGCTTGTAGATGATTTGAAAACTGTTTGGGACCATATTCTCGAAAAATTGGCTGGCTTGCATCTTGAGCCTGGCCGTGATATCATCTCTTGAAAACTTGGTTCCAATGGTAAATTCTCTGTTAAATCCACTGTAACACCTCTGGTGTTATATTAACTAAAACATGCCATCTCATCATATGCATCGCAAAGCATTCATGTTTAAGTCAACCCTAATGTGCATTAACTAAAATGAGTTTACATTTCATAGGTTGATTGTGTTTCTGGAATGTTTTGTCACATGAAATAATAAAACCCTACTTTCGAATGTCATCGCAAATGCTTAGTTTATACTCTATGTACTTGAGGTGTAGACCGTGTTTACACTAGGGTCAAGCATAGTGTATAAGTCTAAGTCCAACCCTAAAAATGATTTCCATATTTGAAGTTGAATTTGGACTCCAAGGCTTACTTCCAAGTCTGGCAATTCAAATTTAAATTCAAATTGGGAATGCTACAAAAGGTTTTTCAAAAGTCAAATTGGTCAACCAAGGGTGTCATTGGGTCAATGACCTAAAAATGTCCTTGGATGATGTTGGTGATCACTAATGACCAACCAATTAAGTTAGAAACCAAATCGAGTTTGAATTCGGTTTCAAAAACCCTTATTTCAAAACCTAGTTTTACCCCCTTTTCTCTAATTCAAAATCTATAAAGAATTTGGAGATACTCTAAAAAGATAGTTTGTAGATCTTAACAAGAGCTACCAAGTTGGTATATAAAGTTTTTCAAGTTTCCAAAAGAAATTTCAAATGAATTTGAAAATACAATTTTTAGCATTTGTCCCCTTTTGATTTTAAAACTATAATTCAAAAATTATGCATAATTTGAGAAAAGTTTGTATATGAAAAATGTTTGGTTTGACAAGTTTAACATTTCATAGTTTTGAAGATTTTCAAGTCTTATTGAAAAATCAAAAGTAATTTCAAATGTTTATTTCTAGGGTTTCATTCCCTTTTTGAATTTGAATTCAAATTTCAAGATCTAGACAGAATTTGAGGATGCCCATTAAAGGAAAAGTGTAGCTTTTGAAAAGTTATGCAAATTATATTTTTGGAGATTTTCAAGTTCTTATATAAATTTTGGAGTAATTTGTATTTGAAAATGGATGGCATTTCTATAATTATCTCGAACAGTACCTAACCCTATCGGCGGCCGCCATGGCCGGCTTCTCAACGCGTGCCGCCGTCCACCGCCGTGAATATCTCGGTCACCAGCTCGTCCCCGACGCTCGAAGCTTCACCGTGGACGTGCCAGTTGCTCCCTCTTCATCTCCGTGCTATAAATAGCGGTCGGCCGTCGCCGTTCTTCTTCTTCTTCTTCCCGCCGCCGTCGCCGACGACTCCACTCCGCCGCCCAAATTCACCACCGTCACTCCATCCTTGTTCGATTGCTCTTGCCAACAGCTCCGCCACATCCTCACGGTCATTTTGGGCTAGTTCGTGCTTGTTCTTCTCGCTTGAGCCACCCGCACGTCGCCTTCTTCTCCACGCCTCGCCAGTCGAGCCGCCGTGCCATCGCCGCCATTTGACGCCGCCGGAGGTGAAAATATGAAATGCCAAATTTGAGTACTTTTTGCATATGTTAAAAATTAGCTCTTTTATTTGAAAAATGGACCTTCACTGATTTTTACTAAATAAAATAATTGGCTTTTAATTCTAAAATTTGTTTTGCCATCTAAATAGGTTAAGAGCTTTCTAAAATAAAATTTTGGGCTTAATTTGATAACTTTAATTTTTATGCCTTTATTTAATGCTTTTAAATAATTAATTAACCCCTTTAGTTAAACTTAATCATTATAGGATTTGATTGACTTTGGGATTGAATGATGACCTTAGGTCATTAACCCTAATGACCTTTGGCACTTTAATTAATTGTTTGTGCTTACCTTAATCATATCATTAGGACTTAATTAACATTATTTTATGTGTTTAATTAATTTCTTAAATGGCGTAGTTAACCCTAATAAGTTTTATAAGCGAAGTTTTGTTGGCTTGCAACTTTATCGTGAAGAAAAGTTATACTCAAGCCCTTAATCTGATCATGCATCCATCGAGCATCATGTTTACTATTCCATCATGTTGAAGCATATTAAATATCGAATAGTTTCCGTTGACGAAGAGTTAACGCTGTCACCCAGATCCGAAGGACGAGCAGATTCAAGAATCGGGAGTTGATCCAGATTTCGAGACCGTCTACCCCGAACATCAAGGCAAGCCCCGGATGCATTCAAACCCTATTCTATTTATAAAAGTTTTACCGCTTCAGCGATGGTATGTTGCATTAAGTAATAGGAGTTGAGTGAAAACCCACCCAATTGCATTACCTGTCTTATTTCCTTATTCCTTGTTACCTGCTTGGGAAGATAAGTAGTAATGCTTAGCCCTGCTTATTTATTTAATTGTTCAAAGGCAAAAGAATGAAAAAGATGAGATTGGTTTTCTTGTTGAAATCTTAAAGATAGTAATAAATCGAGTCCGGACGGCGAACTTGCACTAGGAATGGAGTCCCTCTGTAGTGTTCTCATCTGTTGATGCCCTAGGTCCCGTCCGATGGTGATCTGTTGATATCGAGAATTTAGAAATCCACATGCATGAAGTGATATACGGATGGTTGGAGCCGTGTATATCATGGAGTGACCTAGCGTGGGGCCAGAGATCCCATCTGTGTCATAGTGTGTTTTACTGTGGGGTTTAAATTCCCAGGTATCTCGGTACGCTGGGCCGCAGAGCTCACGGGTGCCATGTGGTGATATACGGCTGCGGTTGTTATCCCGGTATATCGGTTCACCTGGGGTGCATCGGAGTTAAAGTCTCCGGTATTCCAGTGACCTAGGTCCCAGCTGGGTATGAAAATGAATTCGAATCTCCATTGCTTCTCGGAGAAGAAGACTCGATCGTTGTTCATCATCGTAGTAACAACTTGAACAAAGATTAAGGATCAATAATGAAGTTGGTTGATAATGGGAGCTAGCCCAAGCAACCTTTTCTTTTTGTTGAACTTATCCGCAAAATTCCTTATCTCCTACTGACCTTACCTTGTCCCTCTAGCCTGCATTTCTTGAGTATCCATCCCTCTTTTTCGTCGGGTCAGTCTTGTTGAGTACTTTGGTACTCAGGGTTTGTTGAACCCTTGTTGCAGGTGAGCTTCATGGGCAGGAGTGTTTTGCATCCTGCTGCATGACAGTCGTCGAGGAAAGCGACGACGAGTAAAGATGTTTAGCTCTTGGGCAGAGCTTACTATTTGGTTTTGTAATAAGGCTACCTACTGCTACTCCATTACTATTATGGTTTGTATAATTTAAACTTATGGTTGTAAATATTTGAAACTCAGAGGTTTGTAAACTTATGTTATTGTAAGTCTTCCGCTGTTTTACTCCGTAATATATTATTTATATCAAACTGTTGTAATACTGCAATGTCTCTCTACAACGATTGATCCTGCTCGGAGAATCGTGGATGATTCGGGATTTACCCGACAGACTCTTTAAGTCGTATGGAACACAGTCATGGCTATTTGAAGTCTGTTTAGACAATAATCATGCGTGTGGGCCATATGATTTAGGAGGTTCTGCCACATCCATCTACAAGGCCATGACCAAGAATGAAGCAGACCCTTATCATAAGAAAATCTAAAAAGGCAAAATTCCTGCTAAGATTAAAATTTTCTTATGGCTCCTCATTAACAATGCTTTATTGACAAGAGATAATCTTATAAAGAGACAGTGGTCAGGGTCACCTACATGTCTTTTTTGTAATGAAAATGAATCAATTGATCACTTGTTCTTCAAATGTTCCACTGCTAAGGCAGTCTGGGCCATTGTTGCCTATGCTTTTGGGGCCACTAATATACCATGCAACATAAATCACTATTGGGATTGGTGTAAGAAATGGATTTCACATGGTTCCAAATTTCATACTACTGGTGTCGCTGCAGTCTACTAGGCACTTTGGAAAACTCGGAATGCCGCTTGCTTCGATGGAAAAATGATAACTGACCCTGCAAACATTATGTGCTATGCGTGTACGCTCATGGGTTATTAGGCAGGTTTGTACTGTGAAGATGACAAGGAGACCATCCTGGGCGGGATCAACACCATGCTGGAGATCACCACAAGTCTGGTGGCCAAGAAGAACAAGCAGGCGTTCCCGCAGCTGGAAGATGGCGCAAACCAAGACCAACACCGGGATGCATAACTCTTCATCATGACTCGTTGAGGCCACAAGTCTGTTGTTGGCATGCTTGCCTCCTGTTGACTCATTCTTGAGTCGAGAACTTGTCGTTTTCCTTTTCCTAGGGGTTTAGCCCTTAATAACCTAATCTATCCTTATGCTTTGCTTCCAGTGAATTCCGAACAATGTATTTCCGTTAGTGATAATGAAAATGGGGAATGTCCTCGTATCAAAAAAAAGAAGGGGAGCCGGAGGTCGACGGCGACGGCGGCCGAGGGGAGCCTGGCGGCGGGGCTCAAGGGCCAGGCGTCCAAACCTGCTCCCGGCCAGTCGGTGCCGGGGCAGCTGGCGAGCCTGGTGAAGGAGCAGAGGGCCAGGTTCTACATCATGCGCCGCTGCGTCACCATGCTCGTGTGCTGGAGGGACTAGTACTAGTACCAGTGGAGGAGGATGCGTTAATCTTGCACCCATCCAGGGCCGTCCACCCGCCTAATTGCGCCTGGAGCTGTAGCCTGGTAGGTCGGTTCATGTGTCATAGTGACTCGTCTTCTTTCCGGATACTGGAAAGAGATCATGAGATGTGCCTGTTCCATGGTCATCCTCAGGTAGTGTTTATAATGCTAGATTGCAGAGTAGATATATAGATTTGGTATAACAACCACTGGATAAATACTCAGGCAGAATCTGCATCATCCACGCATTAACCAAAAAATGGTGCTTTAATTTGTGCACATGGGAAGCCATAAGCTGTTTGGAAATTCGTGGATTGGAAAGGAAGACAGCCGGTCAGTTTGTCGCTTCCTTTTCCTTTTGACCAAACCTGCAGCTGGTATCCAATTCAAGGATTCAACCGGCCGGCCGGCCGGCCCACAAAAAAAATATCTCTGACCAACTGCCATTTACTTATACAACAACACAACTTCAGTATCAATACTGAGCAATCTAGGACTGATCGATAAGAAATCATCAGTTTCTTGACGATCTGTGACCTGATTCAAGTGTTTGAACCCTAATTTGGACACATTCGATCGTCGGGCGTATCCAGAACTCGTGTCCTGTTGCTAAGGATCCATGCATGATCCATCAATCAATCAGACTATCTCTGCGCGCACATGGCTGCCTTCGTCGTGTCTCAACTAAACTCACATGCTAATACATGATGGGCGGTTAAGAGGGAAATATTTGGTGCAAAAACCATGTCCACCTGTAAACCATTTATTCTAAATTTTTTCAATGTATGTATGACGCATTCATGTATCCTCATGTGAAAAAGCTAATTAAGATGCAAACTAAAAGTCGAAAAATCGTGCGAAAGTAACAAATTGAAGAGGCACGCGTGTGTACTACAAGATAACATTAGGGTTTTTTAATCTTGTAGTGCACATGTACATAGAATTTATCATTTTTATTATGTTTTGTAGTTTCACTCTGCATTCAAATTTTATATGTGCATATGCATACACAAAGTGAGAAGATTATACTAAGTATTATTATTTTAATTATAAAAATATGATTTTTAATGATTTGCATGTTTATTACACCAAATATTTTCCGATTAAGTGACTAACAAGCGCAAAACAGATAGTAAAAGGCAGATTTAACTCTCTCTCTCTATCTAAGCTAGTAAACGGCAGATTAAAGCTATGTTTGTGTAACACCCCAGTGTTATGCTTATTTAATCACATTGTAATCCATGAGCATAAGCATCATCATCATATGTATTAAAAAAATAATATATATATTTTGAAAGTCTATGTATAGATGATGATTGAATTGTTTGTTATATGCTTGAAATGTTTGAGAACATGATAAAATGGTACAAGTGATTGATGTTTGCTCACTAATGACCCACCAATTAAATTAGAAACCAAATCAAGTTTGAATTCGGTTTCAAAAACCCTATTTTTCAGGAAACCCTGTTTTACCCCTTTTTGCCTAATTCAAAATCTATAAAGAATTTGGGGTTGGTTCAAAAAGGACTTTTGTAGAGCTTGTTGAGACATACAAAAGTTGTGTACAAAGTTTTTCAAGTTTCTACAAAGAATTTCAAATGAATTTGAAAATATAGTTTTCTAACACTTTTCCCCTTTGATTTTAAATTCATATTTCAAAAATTATACATAATTTGGGAAAACTCTTTATATCAAAGATATTTTGTTTGAAAAGTTGAGCATTCCATACATTGGAAGATATTCAAGTTATTTAGCAAAATAAAAATATTTTTAAAATATTTGTTTATGGGGTTTTGTCCCTTTTTGTCCCCTTTTCAAATTTGCATTCAAAGCTCAATTTTTCGGGATGAATCTGAAAAACTTCATTTTGAGAACAGTGTAGAACATGAAATTTTGATCATTCTATAGATTGAGAGATTTTCAAGTTCTATTCAAAATTTAGGAGGAATTTGCAAAATTCAACCAGTGGCAATTCTGTAATTTTTCCAAATCGAGAAAGACAACTCCTGCTTCGCCACCGGCGTGCTTCTTCGGCCTTCCAGGCGCGTCGCGGCTGCCAGCTCCTGCTTCGCGCTAGCGAGAGCGTCGCGCGTGTTATCTTCGCGTTTCCCTGGCCGTCCTTTAAATAGCTGAACCGACGCCGTGCCCGTCTTTCTCTTCTTTTCTCCTGCTCGCCATGGCCGCCGCCCTCGTTCCGCTGCTCCGCAGCCGCCGTCGCCTTCCCTTTCTCCCGTGCCTCCACCGCCATAGCAGCATCTCCCACACCCTTCGCCGTCCTTCCGCAAACCCGGCGCGACGTTTCCCTGACTTCCTCTGCCGCCGGAGCAGCCCCAGTGTCGAGCCGCCACCGTGGTGTTCACGGGCGCACGCTGGCAGCACGCCTCGGACCACCTCGAACCGAGCTGAGGGCACCCGAGGATGCGCGCCGGCCTCCTTCTGCTTCTCCGTCGCTCCCCATCCACCGGCGTCGCCCCTGCCGGCCAGAAATCAACTTTCCCCGCCGCTCCCTTTACATGATTAGCGACCAGGGACTTCGCGCAAGAATTGAAAGCTTTTCAGGGTTCCCAATGTAAAACTCGTGACTTAGGTGAATAGTGCTCCAAGGACCTGTTTTTAACAGCTTTTCTCATACTTCATAAATTCATATCTAGAGTTTGGTAACTCCGTTTTAGGTGAACCAAAATTTTTTATGCTGTTAAGATGTCTAGTTTTTATTCAAAATATGATTTATGCCCTATTTAGTAGTAAAATAATTAGTTATATTTTATGCCTTTTAATTATATTTAAAAAGAGAGGGAAATTCATCTCTCTTGCTGTGTTGCTCCAAATGACTTGAAATTTTGATGAGGTGCTACTGATGCTATGTTTATGCTATAGTTTAAATTTTAAGAGTTTTGATGTTGTATGATTTAGTTATGAATTTTCTCTTGCTATAATTAATTTCTTATTAATGCTTTTTGAATGGTTTATGATTAGTTTTTTTAATCAAGTTATTTAAGTTGCTACGCTTTCATCCAATGCACTTCATGCATCATGGCATACATCCCATCATGCTAACGCATGCATCATTCAATTACGCGTAGTTGTTCGAGAGTGAGATGGCTCGTGTTGAGCGAAGTTCGGGAGATGTCGTCCGACAACGGTGTTCGAAGAGATTATCTACTAATGATGACAAGTCATCTATCTTAATGTTGGTCATCCATCCTTGGTGATTGGTGCCAAGTCATCTCTGATATCTACAAGAACTAACCACCGCTGCAACACAGGCAAGCCTCGTAGCATTCTAAGTCTCCCATTTTATTAAGCAATAATTATATATATGTTATATATGTATTGTTGCATTAAGTGTAGGAGTTGGATGAAATCCTTGCTGCATATATCCCTCCTTGTCCAGTAACATATATCTAGAATCCTATTGAGATGCAGAATCATTGTAGATGCTTTGCAATGCTATAAACGATAGAAGTCGGGCGATTACTTGTCACCCGCGAGAGGTAGGAGATACCTGATCACGGTTGGAAATATATTGCTGTCGTGGAAGTTAACCATGTGTATGTAAATCAATGGCAAGACGAAGCATGTAAGCTACAAAGCCAGCCAACCTTGTTAGTGAAGCGAATCGTCGTGCTGATTAATCACCTACAAGGAATGGAGCCTTTCTTTGTCATGTTGAACAGTGCCTAGCACTTAGCTGGCTGGTGTAACACCTCTGGTGTTATATTAACTAAAACCTGCCATGTCATCATATGCACTGCAAAGCATTCATGATTAGGTGAACATTGATGTGCATTAACTAAAACAAGTTTATATTTCATAGGTTGATTGTGTTTCTGAAATGTGTTGTCACATAAAATAATAAAACCCTACTTTCGAATGTCATCCCAAATACTTAGTTTATATTCTATGTACTTGAGGTGTAAACCGTGTTTACACTAGTGTCAAGCATAGTGTATAAATTAAGTCTAACCCTAAAAATGATTTCCATATTTGAAGTTGAATTTGGATTTCAAAGCCTATTCCCAAGTCTTGCAATTCAAATTTAAATTCAAATTAGAAAGCTATAAAATATTTTTCAAAAGTCAACTTGGTCAACCAAGGGTGTCATTGGGTCATTGACCTAAAAATGTCCTTGGATGATGTATGTAATCACTAATAACCAACCAATTAAATTAGAAACCAAATCGAGTTTGAATTCGGTTTCAAAAACCCTTTATTTCAAAACCTAGTTTTATCCCTTTTCTGTAATTCAAAATCTATAAGAAATTTGGGGATACTCTAAAAAGATAGTTTGTAGATCTTAACAAGAGCTATAAAGTTCGTATATAAAGTTTTTAAAGTTTCCACAAAGAATATCAAATAAATTTGAAAATATAGTTTTCTAGCATTTGTCCCCTTTTAATTTTAAAACTATAATTCAAAAATTATGCATAATTTGGGAAAACTTTGTATATGAAAAAGGTTTGGTTTGAAAATTTAAACATTTCATAGTTTAGAAGATTTTCAAATTTTATTGAAAAATCAAAAGTAATTTCAAATGTTTGTTTCTAGGGTTTTATTCCCTTTTTTAATTTCAATTCATATTTCAAAATTCAGATAGAATTTGAGGATGCTAGTTAAATGAAAAGTATAGCTCTTGAAAAGTTATACAAATGATATTTTTGGAGATTTTTAAGTTATTATATAAATTTTGGAGTAATTTATAATTTCAAACGAGTGGCATTTCTATAATTTGCTTGAACAGCACCGAGACATATCGTCGGCCGCCATCGCCGGCTTCTCAAGCCGTGCCGCCGTCCACCGCCGCACATGCCACGGCCGCCAGCGTGCTCCTGGACGCGTGAAGCTTCATCGTCGTCGTGTCACCCTTCCATACCTCGCCGCTGCCCTATAAATAGGTCGGCCGCCGCCACTTCCCTTCTTCTTTTCTTCCCTGCCGTTGCCGCCGACGACCTTGCTCCACCGCCCAAGTTTGCCACCGTCGCTCCATCTCTGCCTGTGCTTCATCTTGCCTGAAGCTCTGCCTTGACCTTGCGCTTCCTCTGAGCCAGTTCGTGCCCGCTCTCGCCGTCTGAGCTGCCCGCACGACGTCGTCTTCCTCGCGACCGGTCACCGAGCAGCCGCGAGCTTCCTCGCCGTCCACCGCTGCCAAGGTGGAAAACATTTTTCCTTTAACACTCTTATCATGTTCTCCATGCTTCTCTAACCCTCATGCACACCTTTTCCCATTCGTTGGTGCACAGAACTCGCCGTGACGCGGAGCTTGCCGTCGGAGCACCGCCGCCGCCATTAGCGCCGCCGACTACATCTCGCCTCAGCCACTCTGAGCTTTCATTAGCGTGCGCACTAGACCCATGGTGAGCTCCTGCGTCCCTCCATGCCCTCAATTTCACCTCTCTTGCGCCGTAGGGTCCGGCCGCCGTGGCTCACCGCCGGCACGGCTTTGCCAGCGCCGCCGCGCGCGTAGCCGTTTGAGCTAGGGGCCAGGAATAGCTTCATCTTCTGGCCCAACGTGTTCAAGTTGATGTCCTGCACCTGTCCGTGCACTCGTCGTCGTCGGAAATCGCTCCGGTGAGCTTTGCGGCCGCGTCCGAGCTCCGCCGTTCCGCCATGGCCGCTGGCGAGCCTGCTGCCACTGCTCCACCACTTCATTAGTAAGCTAATCTTGTTCACGGAGTTGAGCACGTAGGACCAAACATCATCGCCAGAGACCTCGCCGTCGGCGAGCAATCGCCGGTCAACGTCGGGAGGAATTTCCTTTTTTCTTTTTCTTTTTCTAGAAAATGATTTAAATGCTATTTTATTTAAAAAATCATAGTAATTCATGTATAACTCCAAAAATTCTGAAAATTTTTGTATGTGTTCTTTATGATGTCCTCTACCTAGAAAAAATATGAAATGCCAAATTTTAATACTTTTTGCATAAGTTAAAATTAGCTATTTTAATTGAAAAATGGACCTTCAATGATTTTTAATAAATAAAATAATTGGCTTTTAATTCTGAAATTTATTTTTCCATCTAATTAGACCAAGACCTTTTCAAAATAAAAATTTGAGTTCAATTAGACAACTTTAATTTTTATGCCTTTATTTAAATGTTTTTAATTAATTAATTAATTAATTAACCCCTTTAATTAAGGTTAATCATTATAGGATTTGTTGACTTTGGGATTGATTGATGACCTTGGGTCATTAACCCTAATGACCTTTGACACTTTAATTAATTATTTGCGCTTAACTTAACCATGTCATTAGGGCTTAATTAACATTATTTCATGTGTTTAATAACTTTCGTAAATAATGTAGTTAACCCTAATGAACTTAGTAAGTATGTTTTGGTTGGCTTGCAACTTTATCGTGAAGGAAAGTTGTACTTAAGCCATTAATCTGATCATGTATCCATCGAGCATCATGTTTACCATTCCATCATGTTGAAGCATATCATTGTATCGTATAGTTTTCGTTAACGGAGAGTAACGTTGTCACACCAGATCCCAAGAAAGAGCAGACTCAGGAGTTGGGAGTTGATCCAAAACTCGAGACCGTCTACCCCGACCATCAAGGCAAGCCCCGGATTCATTCAAACCCTATTCTATTTTATAAAAGTTTTACCGCTTTAGTTATGATATGTTGCATTAAGTAATAGGAGTTGAGTGAAAACCCACCAACTGCATTACCTGTCTTACATTTCATATTCCTTGTTACCTATTCTAGAAGATGCATAGTAATGCTTAGCCCTGCTTAATTAATTAAGTGTTCAAAGTAAAAGAATGAAAAAGATGAGTTTGGCTTTATCTGTTGAAATCATGATGATAGTTAATAAATCGAGTCCGGACAGGTAACTTGCATTGGGAACGGAGTCCCTCTGTAGTGTTTCTGTCTGTTGATGCCCTAGGTCCCGTGTCGATGGTGAACTCATGTTTATCGAGAAATTAGAAAATCCACATGCATGAAGTGGTATACGGTGGGCTAGAGTTCCCACGTATGTCATGGAGTGACTTATAGTGGGCCAGAGTCCCCACATATGTCATAGTGTGTCATACTGTGGGTTTAAGTTCCCATGTATATCGGTACACTGGGTCGAAGTGCTCCGTGTATCATGTGGTGATATATGGCTGCGGTTGTTATCCCGGTATATCGGTTCATCTGATATGCTTAGGAGTTAGAGTCTCCTATATATCAGTGACCTAGGTCCCAGCTGGGTATATGAAAATGGATTCGAATCATCGTTGCTTCTTGGAGAAGAAGACTCGATCGGTGTTCATCATCGTAGTAACAACTTGAATAATGATTAAGGTTTAAGAAGAAAGTTGGTTGGTAATTTTGATCTTGAGCAAGACAGCTTTTCTTTCTTTCAAGCTTTTCTGCAAAATTTCTTATCTTCTGCAAGCCTTACTTGTCCCTTTAGCCTGCATTTCCTGAGTCTTCACCCCTCTTTTTCATCGGGTCAGTCTTGTTGAGTACTTTTGTACTCAGGGTTTGTTGAACCCTTGTTGCAGGTGAGCCTCATGGGCAGGAATGCTTCACATCCTGCTGCAGGACCGTCATCGAGGAAAGTGACGATGAATAGGATATCTCGCTCTTGGGCAGAGCATATAATCAAGGTTGGTGTAATAAGTTATATTGTTATTCCACTGCTACTATGGTTTGTAATAATCCAACTTATGATTTGTAAGTTAAAACTAAACGGTTTGTAAATTTATGTTATTGTAATCCTTTCGCTCTTTTACTTTGATGTTTATTATTTGTATAAAACTGTTGTAATACTAAAATGTCTCTTTGTAATAATTGATCTTGCTCGGAGAATTGTGGATGATTCGGGATTTACCCGACAGATCTTTTAAGTTTTATGAAACACATTCATGGTTATTTGGAGTCTGTTTAGACAATAATCATGCATGTGGGCCATATGCTTTAGAAGGTTCTGCCACAGCTGGATCCAAGGTTGTTCGCCATGAAGCCTAGTAGCTCAACTCAGGCCGAAAATCGAGGAGTATCAAGTGCTCACTACTGGGGTGGTATGTACATACTAGCCGTCATGTCTGTAAGTCTAGTGGCATAGTGGTACCCAGATGAGGACCATGTCCGTAAGTCCAGGTGAGTTAAAATTCCTGACCTAGCTTGGTAACCCCCATGAGAGTGAGGCGCTGCTTGGATCCGCGATTCCTGAGTTGTACGAAGGTGTTCTACGGCTACCCTTAGCGGGGCTTACCGGAAGAGTGTTAGAAATATTTCCCTAGCTGGGTTGTAATCGATTCGAATCGCCATCTCTCTTGGATAGTGAGAAGCTTGATGGGATTATCTCCATACTTGAAAACATTACATTGCTTGGATAGTTAATGATGCTTCATAAGATAGCTGATGGTAAACCTGCTATGGTTATGTAATTCTCTACTCAATTGCTTGATTAGCACAGGTGCAAATATAGATGGCAGGTTAATAATTATTAACTTGATGCTAATAAATAAAATGGTTTACTCTTAGTTACTTAAGGCTTTTATGCAAAATGAGTTAAGCCAGCTCCACCAAAGATAGCCTTACATCATCCTTGGTGTCTATTTATTTTTGGTTTATGACGGGTAAGTCTCGCTCAGTACATTCTCGTACTCAGGGTTTTATTCCCACTTGTTGCAGATCATGAGCCTGTTTTTCTGTGGCGACAAGATGGACTTGTATCCCACTACGGGAGGATTAGACCATGGGCAAGGTCATCTCTTATAGCTTATCTCAGATGCTTTTGTTAGACTTGACTATAAACTGGCACTATATTTAAAAAAATGTGAGGTGTGAGTGTTTTCAACGTATCTTGCTTTCGCTATCCTTTTATTCAAAATGTGTTGAAATAATCTTTTGTAAACTCTGATGAATTGAATTTATGTGCAAACTTTATGTAACATGTGGACTGTGGTTACTAAATCATTACGATCTTGGTTATACGTTGAAAAGTTTGAGATCCCTCGAAATTTTTTGGACTACCGGGTTTATATGTGTTCAAGTATGCAAATTAGCGGATTATCAGTTAATTTCATACTTGAGCTCGTATAAATTGGGCGGTTCTGTTACAGCTGGTATCGGAGCAAGGTTCAGCATACTACTGTTCACATATGTATTTTAAACAAAAAGATTTTGTTTTATCAAACTAATTGACAACTTATAGCTATATATAGGTGTTTAAATCCATAATTTTAAACTTAAGTGTGTGCCAGTTTTCATATCCTTTAAGCCCTGTAGGAATTTTAGGTGGCTTATTTAAATACTAACTTGTGAGAAATTGCATCATATTTTCGTTTGCTGTTGCCCATACAATGGCGGAGTCAAATGGGTGTCATTCACTTGAATGGTAATATATGGATTATTTTTGCCTCTACGCCAAGGTAAGGTTGGTTCGACGCCAAGGTAAGTGTGAGTTGTGAGAGCATGATCAGATACACTGCCGATCTAGGGGAGTGCTTATATGGTACTGAAGTATTTACATGCCAAGAGCATGTTTATATGGATGTCCGCATGTGAGGGTGTTTTCCGCCTATTATGGCGATGCCGTCTTCTGATGATGATTCGGGTAGCATGCACCTACATGTATGTATATTCGTGGATATGCATAGATGTAGGGGGTTCGAGTAATTAGGTGTTTTCACCTTGTTCGGAAGGTGCGTGGAAATTTTGCATTGAATTGCATTCATGATGTGGGTTTGAGCTGAAATGAATCTTCTGCGGGTACACTAACCGCGTCTAACATGTAGAACGAACTAGTTCCGTATATATGAGGGTACGTAGGAATGCCACCGCTTATCACAAATTGAAAATCTATTTCTTTCCTAAATCTGTGAGGACGTACAGAACGTGCATGCATCATATTGAAATGCTCATGTCATGTCATCGCATTGCTCCTCCTAAATTGATTATTTCTTTTTGACAATGACCGTCTCATGAGAGTAGCAGTCTTGGACAAATGGTTCACAAGAAGCGCACTGCTCACAAGGTTCATCAGAGGAAGAGTTTCAAGTCATCAAATTGTAGCTAGAGAGACACATGGTATTAAGAAGTTCTTAATGAAGTTCTGCATTTCTTCGCTACTACGAAGAGTTTTCGCTCCATGCGTTATCCAGAAGATAGAAAACCTCGCAATCAATGGAGCCAGTAGCAAAAACTTGAGTGTCAAGGACCGGCTACAGCTGACATAGTGGTTCTAAACCGAGCGATGCCTAAGCTTGTCTGGTATGCCATATTCTTTATGGCACAAGGGAAAGACAACAAGATTGGCATTGTCTCTAGTGTGAATAATAATATATGATTTGTTAACCATTTGGTAATCTATACTCCATGGGTTCCTAATCTTTGGGACTTAGTGAATATACCCAGATATACATCGTTACCTTAAAACCAAAGCCTGGTACTACTCCTTGATTCATTTGATAAGTATGTGTCATGCCTTGATTCCTCTCAAACCCGAACCATGCTGCCTCCTTAGTGTCATTTGACAATGAATATTTTCCTCGAATATTACTATAATTGTGTCCTATAAGGTACCATGATCCATGACTTGGAAACATCATCGAAACTCGGGATCACCTGTGTGGTGTTATTGCTGGGCGTTCGCCGTTACCCAAGTCTATGATCGTGATCCCTTATAGTCCACAGTTAGGGTGATGTCATCCTGTCAACACTTCTTACGGATTCAAAGTTGTTCTTCGAGTTCCTAAATGCCTTGTGATTATGATCAACTTCTGATCTTGGTTACCTACTCAATATTTTGAGACATGGGTTACTGCTGTTATGCCCTATAGTGGTGCCGTGTCCCGTAACCCTGGTGCTACGAAAGAACCTAGAGTCTCTTGTGTGTCCGTGTCACATAAGTTTCTACTAGGCGCGCACAGGTATCGAGGTTTGCGGGCATGAGCTACTATAGGTTCACAACTAATGTACCCCTACTCTTTGAACCTATCATGGAAATCCATACTTGAACTCCTTGATAATATCATATCTAGCCACAATTTGGTTGGCACGGAATATATCCATGTCATCTTGTGCCATAATCTATTCTTTCATCTTATCCTTGTTATCTCTGAATCTTGTGATCATCATTGCTTGCTTAACTCATCTTGCACGTGACGCTTATCCATGCGAGATCTACCTATGTTATGTGGGATTTCATGTTGGTTGTAAGATTGGTAATGGTGTCTTGATTTTAACTAACGGTGCCGCGATGAAACCGAGAGCCTCCTATGGGCGGCCGACACATGGTTGTGCTACTCGGCACGCGCTAGTATCGTGGTTTTAGTCAGGATCCATTATGAAAACTACACCAATGTGTTATCTTTTCATGATTCCTCCCTTGGCTATCTTTCTATATCCGTTTGAAAGACCTTTATCGTACCATTTATAATGAAGCATTCCTCTAGAGTTGCAAAGAAGGTGATCTTTGGGCGAACAAGTCACTAACATAAACATTAGTATACTACAAGAGATGGTAGATAAGTGACTCTGTTGACCGTTTCCACGAGTGATGTTATCATTATTGGATATGTGTTATCCCTATTGAAGTAAAAAGGGGGCAAACAACACTCAAGTTGGACAAGATATTAGATAGACACGGGTCAAGGGGGATCTATGTTTCTTCATAGGTTATTCCTTATGCTCATGATTTTTCGTCCCAGTTCTCAATTGCTAAATGAATGTATGGTGATCATTCAACGAATCGGCGCTTTTAGGTGTGAATCCTTTCGGCTGACTTCGAGAATGGTCGTCTACATTGGCAACAACCATAATTGCTTGATACAAGAACTGAAGCCTTGGAACTTTTTAGTGTTGAGGGACAACTAATTGGTTACCTACATGAAGGCTTTATGAAGTGGCTCCAATGTTGTGGAAATGTCGCCAAACTTTGTGAACCCGCTCAACCTTTTAAGTAATGCAAAATGTCCAATGGATTTGAGAATTTGTTGAAGAAAGCCATAGTTATGAGAAAAGTTTCGCCTGTTAAGTTGTTGAAATTTCATAATAGAACAATGTTTGACCTTCTTGGTAGTGTATGGTTCACCAATCAGTATTTTTACCCAAGAGGTTCCATCGGATTCAACAGAGATGACTGTTATCGTTTGGATATGGACACACTTATATAAGAATCTTTGAGAACAATGAGTCGATAAAGTTAGGTATCATGTCTATGCACCTAATGGACGCAGATGACACGATGTTATCACCAAAGAAAGAGGACAAGTATTTGGAGTCATCTTCTGGATTCCTTCCAAGGTATCAACACTTCATGGGGATCAATGAAGGAAATTCTTCAGATAAAAACTTTCTACGAAGAACAAGTATCAGAAAGTTGTTTTGACCAAGTTATCCTCTCTCATGGTCAAATCTAGTAGCCTTCTGCTATCGTTGCTTTAGGTATGTGTAACACTACTTCTCTTCCTTTAAATAACTTTTCGTACCAAATCTCGGGACGAGATTTATTTAAGGGGGGAGGGCTGTAACACCCAAGTGTTATGCTTGTTTAATCACATGTAATACATGAGCATAAGCATCATCATCATATGTATTAAAAAAATAATATATATATTTTGAAAGTCTATGTATAGATGATGATTGAATTGTTTGTTATATGCTTGAAATGTTTGAGAACATGATAAAATGGTACAAGTGATTGATGTTTGCTCACTAATGACCCACCAATTAAATTAGAAACCAAATCGAGTTTGAATTCAGTTTTAAAAACCCTATTTTTTAGGAAACCCTGTTTTACCCCTTTTTGCCCAATTCAAAATCTATAAATAATTTGGGGTTTGGTTCAAAAAGGACTTTTGTAGAGCTTGTTGAGACATACAAAAGTTGTGTACAAAGTTTTTCAAGTTTCTATAAAGAATTTCAAATGAATTTGAAAATATAGTTTTCTAACACTTTCCCCCTTTGATTTTAAATTCATATTTCAAAAATTATACATAATTTGGGAAAACTCTTTATACGAAAGATATTTTGTTTGAAAAGTTGAGCATTCCATACATTGGAAGATATTCAAGTTATTTAGCAAAATAAAAGATTTTTAAAATATTTGTTTATGGGGTTTTGTCTCTTTTTGTCCCCTTTTCAAAATTTGCATTCAAAGCTCAATTTTCCTAGCTGAATCTGAAAAACTTCATTTTGAGAAAAGTGTAGAACATGAAATTCTAATCATTCTATAGATTGAGAGTTTTTCAAGTTCTATTCAAAATTTAGAAGGAATTTATAAAATTCAACCAGTGGCAATTCTGTAATTTTCCCAAATCAAGAAAGACAACTCCTGCTTCGCCATCGGCGTGCTTCTTCGGCCTTCCAGGCGCGTCGTGGCTGCCAGCTCCTGCTTCGCGCTGGCGAGAGCATCGCGCGTGTCATCTTCGTGTTTCCCCGGCCGTCCTTTAAATAGCTAAACCGACACCGTGCCTGTCTTTCTCTTCTTTTCTCCTGCTCGCCATGGCCGCCGCCCTCGTTCCGCTGCTCCGCAGCCGCCACCATCTTCCCTTGCTTCCGTGCCTCCTACGCCATAGTAGCATCTCCTACCACCTTCGCCGTCGTTCGACAAACCCGGCGCAACGTTTCCCCGACTTCCTCTGTCGCCGGAGCAGCCCCAGCGTCGAGCCGCCACCGTGGTGTTCACGGGCGCACGCTGGCAGCACGCCTCGGACCACCTCGAACCGAGCTGAGGGCACCCGAGGATGCGCACCGACCTCCTTCTGCTTCTCTGTCGCTCCCCATCCGCCGGCGTCGCCCCTACCGGCCGAAAATCAACTTTCCCTGCCGTTCCCTGTACATGATTCGCGACCAGGGACTTCACGCAAGAATTAAAAGTTTTTCAGGGTTCCCAATGTAAATCTCGTGACTTAGGTGAATAGTGCTCCAAGGACCTGTTTGTAACAGCTTTTCTCAAACTTCAGAAATTCATATCTGGAGTTTGGTAATTCCATTTTTGGTGAACCAAATTTTGTTGTGCTCCTTAAGATGTCTAGTTTTTATTCAAAATATGATTTATGCCCTATTTAGTAGTAAAATAATTAGTTATGTTTCATGCCTTTTAATTATATTTAAAAAGAGAGGGAAATTCATCTCTCTTGCTGTGTTGCTCCAAATGACTTGAAATTTTGATGAGGTGCTACTGATGCTATGTTTATGCTATAGTTTAAATTTTAAGAGTTTTGATGTTGTATGATTTAGTTATGAATTTTCTCTTGCTATAATTAATTTCTTATTAATGCTTTTTGAATGGTTTATGATTAGTTTTTTTAATCAAGTTATTTAAGTTGCTACGCTTTCATCCAATGCACTTCATGCATCATGGCATACATCCCATCATGCTAACACATGCATCATTCAATTACGCGTAGTTGTTTGAGAGTGAGATGGCTCGTGTTGAGCGAAGTTCGGGAGATGTCGTCCGACAACGGTGTTCGAAGAGATTATCTACTAATGATGACAAGTCATCTCTCTTAATGTTGGTCATCCATCCTTGGTGATTGGTGCCAAGTCATCTCTGATATCTACAAGAACTAACCACCGCTGCAAGACAGGCAAGCCCCGTAGCATTCTAAGTCTCCCATTTTATTAAGCAATAATTATATATATGTTATATATGTATTGTTGCATTAAGTGTAGGAGTTGGATGAAACCCTTGCTGCATATATCCCTCCTTCTCCAGTAACATATATCCGGAATCCTATTGAGATGCAGAATCGTTGTAGATGCTTAGCAGTGCTATAAACGATAGAAGTCGGGTGATTACTCGTCACCCGCGAGAGGTAGGAGATACCTGATCACGGTTGGCTATATATTGCTGTCGTGGAAGTTAACCATGTGTATGTAAATCGATGGCAAGACGAAGCGTGTAAGCTACAAGGCCGGCCAATCTTGTTAGTGAAGCGAATCGTCGTGCTGATTAATCACCTACAAGGAATGGAGCCTTTCTTTGTTATGTTGAACAGTGCCTAGCACTTAGCTGGCTGGATCCGAGGTTATCCGCCGTGAAGCCTAGTAGCTCAACTCAGGCCGGAAATCGAGGAGTATCAAGTGCTCACTATTGGGGTGGTATGTACATACTAGCCGTCATGTCTGTAAGTCTAGTGGCACAGTGGTACCCAGATGAGGACCATGTCCGTAAGTCCAGGTGAGTTAAAATTCCTGACCTGGCTTGGTAACCCCCATGAGAGTGAGGCGCTGCTTGGATCTGCAATTCCTGAGTTGTACGAACGGTGTTCTACGGCTACCCTTAGCGGGGCTTGCCGGGAGAGTGTTAGGAATATTTCCCCAGCTGGGTTGTAATCGATTCGAATCCCCATCTCTCCTGGATAGTGAGAAGCTTGACGGGATTATCTCTATACTTGAAAACATTACATTTCTTGTATAGTTAATGATGCTTCATAAGATAGCTGATGGTAAACCTGCTATGGTTATGTAATTCTCTACTCAATTGCTTGATTAGCACAGGTGCAAATATAGATGGCAGGTTAATAATTATTAACTTGATGCTAATAAATAAAATGGTTTACTCTTAGTTACTTAAGGCTTTTATGCAAAATGAGTTAAGCCAGCTCCACCAAAGATAGCCTTACATGATCCTTGGTGTCTATTTATTTTTGGTTTATGACGGGTAAGTCTCGCTGAGTACATTCTCGTACTCAGGGTTTTATTCTCACTTGTTGCCGATCATGAGCCTGTTTTTCTGTGGCGACAAGATGGACTTGTATCCCACTATGGGAGGATTAGACCATGGGCAAGGTCATCTCTTATAGCTTATCTCAGATGCTTTTGTTAGACTTGACTATAAACTGGCACTATATTTTAAAAAAATGTGAGGTGTGAGTGTTTTCAACGTATCTTGCTTTCGCTATCCTTTTATTCAAAATGTGTTGAAATAATCTTTTGTAAACTCCGATGAATTGAATTTATGTGCGAACTTTATGTAACATGTGAACTGTGGTTACTAAATCAGTATGATCTTGGTTATACGTTGAAAAAGTTTGAGATCCCTCGAAATTTTTCGGACTATCGGGTTTATATGTGTTCAAGTATGCAAATTAGCGGATTATAAGTTAATTTCATACTTGAGCTCGTATAAATTGGGCGGTTCTGTTACAGTTTAGTTCTCACCTCCTAAACTAAAGTGGACTATAATGTTTTAGTCACCTTTTAGGCCTCATTTGGTTCCCACCTTCTAAAATTTAGTAACTAAATTTTAGTTACTTTAGGGACTAAAATTCGAAACAACTTGACTAAAACTCGTTATACTAGTCAGCCAAAAAGTGCTAAAAAGTGACTAAAATATTTTAGTCTAGTAAACTTTGAGCAGTGGGATCAAACAGCCCCTTAATACCACTTGAGTGACTAGTAAAACTAAATTATTTTAATCACATTTTAATCAGTTTATTTGGCATTTTATTCCCTGAAGTGACTTAGTTCACTCTAGTTTAGAAACAAACAGAAGTCCTACCTCTCCATCTCTATGGATCTCATACATATACAGTGTACCGTGTTTAGCATACACGCGCATGCGCACAGTTTGCATGTTCATTTTAAATACATGCATGTTCGTTACAACCTTTCGGCTGCATGTCGGCACACGGACCCATAGCCCAAAAATGCACTTCATTTTTTTAACCTAAAATGCACTTCATTTGCGCTTAACCGTTCGCAGCATGCATGACACACCAACACCATGATGAGATTCCACGTCGTGCCGACGAGGCCGGGACACGTGTCAGAGAGGGAGAGAGGCACTTGACCGGTCGCCGCGCGGTCAAATGATGACACGCATGTGCGCCCATGCCCGGATCCCTATGCGTGGTCTGGTCGTTCGTTCCCCTCCTCGAGTCCTCGTCAGTGTCGTCATGTGCTTCGGTCAGAGTTAGTAGTGGAGCGGCAGATGGTTTTTGAACTAATCTATCAAAAGCTCAGCTGACACTGGATCACATGGCAGACATTGGTGTGCCGGAGAAGTGTACTATAGTATCTATCGTTGGCATCATCTATCATAAACATCTCCGTAATTAGCATATAATCTATCTTATAGTTATAGCTAATTCTTGTCTTTTTGCAGTGCAAGTGTTTACATGTCTACATTTTGCATGCTAGTTTTTCCATCATTGATCGTTTCTTTGAGGACTCCTTGCTTTTCAGATTTGTGAATGCATTCGACTCTTAAATATGGCTAGTTTTAATTAATGAGAGGTTCAACAAGAGTTTGATGGGCACTAAGTAATAAATGACATGACACTAGAAATAAAAAGGGAGATGATGAAAGTTTCACGAAATAAAATGAGTTAAACTTAGTTTACACTATTTGAAAAAGTTCTTTTTTAAACTAGGACGTGAAACCCCCCAAACATTTTATTGCTAAATAAACCGTTTACTATTTGCTCGAATGACGACAGCTGAATTGAATGCAATTTTGCATATTATTGGAGATTATCCATGTCGGCCAATAAGATTTGTATGTATACGAGTCTCTTTTTTTTTTGATAAAATGTATAAGACTCTTAAATGGGTTTTAATGAGATCAAATATGTGTTTGATGGGCAACAAGTAAGTAATAAACGACATGACACTAGAAATAAATAAAAATGAGATGATAAAAGTTCCGTGAAATGAAATGAGTTGTATAAGAATGAAATGGAACTTTTTTTTTTTGGGAAAACAGAATGAAATGAAACACTTGTTTACACAATTTGAACACACGAAATTAAAGCTTGGTAAACTAGGACGGACGTGAAACCCCACGCATTTTGTTGATAAATAAACCGTTTACGGAGATATTTGCTCGAATGACGACAGCTGAATTGAATGCAATTTTGCATATTATTGGAGATTATCCATGTCGCTATATATATTACTCCCTCTGTTACTCGAAAAGAAGACGTTTAGAACAGTATTTAGCATACCAAGGAGTAATTAATTAGGGTAGAGTTTTTTCTGTTTGCCCCTATTAAATACTCCTGCGGGTGCATGCTATACATTAGTTCAAACAGTCAGCGCAGCGCTGTGCTATTCCTAAGGTGCTGGGATGGAAGCCTGGCGGGCATAAGTATTTTTTGCTAGTGAACGCATTTTTGCTAAATGTTCACGCTGGCGCGCGTTGCAGCGTTCGGGTCGCCTATATTTGGCCTGGCGCGCATCAGAAGCTCATGGCGCGCATGGTAATGTTTTTGGCCGCAATTTTTGCCGAAATTTTTGCCGGCGAGCGCGAGCGGCGACGAGATGCATCCAGCGGCAGCCAGCAAAGACGAACTAATAATATTACTAGAACGGAGTGGAGAGCAGCGAGGCTAATAATAGGCGAGCGTGAGCGGTGCGGATGGGAATCGAGGAGCTCCTATTTGCTGCGGCAGTCGAACGGCCCCGTCATCAATTGCTGCGGCGTTGAACGGATCGATGGGGCAGGGGCAATAGCGTCCAGAATACCCGCTGCTAGCCAGAAGGACGTTTTTTTTTTTTTGGCAATCACACGTGGACGTCTTTTAGAGTAACGGAGGGAGTACGACGAACAACGACTTGTCGGCCGGACAAGGACGTGTTACTAGCAAATATATGCATGCCTCTGTGCCCGGCGTTTGGCCTCTCTGCTAGCTAGGAGTATGGCTGTGCTGTGGATGCCTTGTCTGCGTGCCCCAGTCTCTCGCTCAGAGCCGGCCGGCCGGCCTGTGGGGGCAGCAAGTGCTGTCCGGCCGGTGGTGTGCCGTCCGTAGTGGGCTGTACGTACCGTAGTGCACGTGGGTTTGTGTGTTCCTGCACCATGCTGGCCGGGACTGGGTGGTGTACGTACACGTCTCATGAGGCACCTGCTGCCCCAACAAATGACAAGGCGGTCAATGCGTGGCATGGACATGCATGGATGTACACGAGTGGTTGATGACGAGCTGAGAGAGCTTAATTAAGCTATAGGAGTAGGCCGGTAAGCTGCGGCTCTCATCAGTGACCGATGCCTGACAAAACACACGAGTTTAATCATAGGAAGGCCCACCTGCCGCGAGCGATGGCTTCGGTTGATTGATCCAAAGAAGCACTGCTCTCTCCATTCCAAATTGTATTTCGTTTAACCATTTTTATCTCAAATTTTTCTTATTCAAAAAATTTATGTAAATATATATGGTTAAATTGAAGTCATTCTTGAAAATCTTTGATCAAACTTAAGGTAACGAATTACGGAGCGAAACGGAATATCAGCAGTAGAGTGGAGAGTGCATGCATGTTTGCTCTCGTGTCCACATTACTTTGCATTATTACCTCTTTGAAACGACGTGCCATCCGATCGCGTGCATCGGACATGCATCTCGGTGCATGCATCGGCAAGATCATCCCCTGGTACACTAGACTTTTGTCGCGTGGTGTATTGCAGTGTGGACCGTGCCATGTCGTTTTAATTTGACCCTACAGTTGGTTAGTACTCCTCCCTATAGCTAGCTAGTGTAGTAGGGTGTGCTTGGTGGGCAGTCCACTTCAAAGGATATTATATAGATGCATCAAGCATGGTATTGGATAGAGGTAGCTGCTTTAATTTGGATCGATGATCACCAAAAGGTACGTAACGCCCCTCATCGATCCTGAGTGACCGGGACCAATGTACAACGACCAACAAACGCCACTAGCTAAGAAATCATTTTGGAGAGACGACCGTGCCTCAAGCAAAGCACATAGCGCGCGCCTTAAAAAGCGGAATTTTTACCTTGGCGCGCGTACCGTGCTCGCTCGCGCACACACATGCACCGGCCAACCAGGACCAGGGATGCCGGAATCGTCTCGTCCGGCGTGTTCCGCAGAAGATCGCTGGGCGCCCGTACGTCGTGGACACGGGCATGGACAACACGCGCGAGCGGTGGGCATGCTGGCCTATGGACACGAGTGGCCGCGAGCGCGACGTCGGCCGGCCGGCGTGGGTTCGTGCGTACGTGTACGTCACTGTCGTTTTCTGCGGACCGCACGGGTGTGGTCCTCTCTCCTCTCTTGTCACCTCGCGTCCCGTGCATCCATCCGTCCCATCTTTGTGGGCTACAGCCTGCCGGCGCCGTGTCGCCCAACTCCAACTGCCCCCACGAACATATCAGACGCAACGCAAGCAAGCGACGACACCGTCCTTCTCCCCTCTCCAATCATCTCAAGTTGTATTTCTGCCACAGAAATGAATAAATAGTACTAGCATAGAGATTGTTCCAGAAACTCTAACAAATTGTTACAGAAACGAAGACCAGATTACACAAATGCAGATACCAAGGAGACGTGGTCCTGGGTCCTTACCATCGTTCTATTCGTTAGGTCGTTTCTTATCGTTCTATTCGTTAGGTCGTTTCTTATTCTGGCTGCTGTTGATTTTTTTTAAAAGAGTCTTTTTAGAGCTGAGCTGAGCGCGTGACCCAAGAAGCAAGAAAAACAAGGCTCCTATCATTTATGATCCGTGTCCGCCCCTATCTTCTTTTCTCCCATCAGGATCCGGTGTGGAGGCTTTATGTGCTGGTGTGGAAGATGAGTGGAGAAAACAAGGTGGGTGTCTCAGTATGAATGGAGCTCAGGGTAGGTAGCAGAATTGCATGATGTACTGGATGCATGCACTGAGTAGGAGCATGAACCAGTGGATGGCTGCAGTTATGGGTCCTGGCCTAGGACGACACTTCTTACGGGACATGGATAAATTCCTACAACAACTCTAATAGTGGGACGAAGGGAGTATGCGCTTCAGAATATGCACCGGAGGATGAGCTCCATCGCTCCACGAGCCGCCGAAAGGACCGGGCGGGCCCACGGACCTTTGGCCGGGGGACATGGTATCACGAGGGACATGGAAACAGATGCCCTACCTTAACAAGATGATTAGTCTTAGTTATTAGTGAATCGCCTCTCTGATAATAATAGTCTAATCCAAGCACTCATTGACACCAAAACAGAGAGCCGATCGATCTCCCATCCTCCCTTGGATTGTCATCTCATCATCATCGTCCCATCTGGGCGCTGGGGCTATAAATACCACTTCACCCCCACCGCCCAATCCTCACTCACTCTTTCCATCTGCAACAAACCAACCACCACAACCAGAGAAAGCTTCAACTACAACCCCTGCAGAGAGCTCCTGCCGTTTGCCACCACTGTCTCTCTTTCACGATCCTAGCAAGATCAGAGAGAAAAGAAAGATCTCTAGAATCTAGAGAGAGATGGAGATGTACATGGAAGACAAGAGCAAGATGCTGTTCAAGAAGGGGAGCCGGAGGTCGACGGCGGCCGAGGGGATGAGCCCGGCGGCGGGGCTCAAGGCAGCGGGGCGGGCGTCCAGGGCCACCGCGCCCGGCCGGTCGGTGCCGGGGCGGCTGGCGAGCCTGGTGAAGGAGCAGAGGGCCAGGTTCTACATCATGCGCCGCTGCGTCACCATGCTCGTGTGCTGGAGGGACTGACTAGTACTACTAGTACTAGTGGATCCATCCAGGGCCGTCCGCCCAATGGGTGCCTGTGACTGGGCCCAGTTGGGCCTGGAGCTGTAGCCTGGTAGGTCGTTCATGTGTCATAGGCCGGAAAGAGAGATCAGAGATGCGCCTGTTCCATGGCCATCCTGTGCTTCATACTGTAGTGTTTATAGTGTCGGAAAATTAGTCTCTGTTCTGGCTAAAGGACAGAACAGCCATTGTTGTAAAAGGCTAGTATACGTCCAATTTCAGTGAAAATTACAGTTCGTGTTCCCATGTTTTTAACTGCATCCAACAAGGCTAGTATCACAATTCACAACACAAGTCTGAACTTTTTTTTCCCCTGCTTGGTACCACAATTCTGAAATCTGAACAAGGCAAGATGGTGGATTGTATTGCTCCTTGACAAATCAGTATCTGTAAATGAAACCTGAACATTACCATTTATCAGTCACTGTATATTTCTGAATGGTAATCATCTTATTAACGACTGAAGCATTTTACAGTGCTGTTCTAACCGTTCCTTACTTCCTTTCAGATAATTTGATCTGAATTCCTTCCTCTGCAAACTACTGAAGATACGCCTACAGAAATATTCTATTGGAAAAATTGTTGTAATGAATTTTCTGAAACCTTCACCTGTTACAACAAACGCTCTCTTACCGAATTTCTGTCAAAAAAAAAAAGGAACAAAATAAACGTAGCTACAAAAAAAACCTGACAGACTGCCACTTTCAACTCTGTCAAACATACCAAAGAATCTGCAACAACTACACAACATCAGCTAGCGTGCACTATCTGCTGCTAATCATCCTGTTGATTGAGGTATATGACCCGATGCATGCACATACGACGCCAATCATTATGATGATTATGCACAGGACGATCTGAAAAGAATGGGAAAGTTAGATTTCAGAGATTCAGTGTTCAGCAATCTCAGGTTCAAATTCTGTATCTGTTGGTGTGTATGTATGTGTCAGCGTTTCTAGTTGGTTACCTCCCACAAAGGTACTGCACCCTTCTTGATGGAGAGATAGCATGCACATGGGAGTATCAAAGCCTGTAAATCATCAAGCACATTTTTATGAACTTGTTCAATTGGCCAAAGAGAAATCCACTGCAGAAGTTTAGTTTAGGTGAAATGTTTTCCAGAACCTACCACAAGCATGGTGAAGACGGATCCAAGCAATGCCATCACCAAGGCTGCAAATCAGAGAGGATAGGAAGTAGCATTAGCACGCATGATGTTTTGGGTGGTAAATTTCACATGTTTTGACTTTCCTAGATATATCTAGCCATACTGTATGTCTAAGTGCAATAGTGAAAGATATGTATCTAGAAAACCAAAACATCTTAGAATTTGGTATGATGGAAGCAGTAAATAGTATTTGAAATTCAGTCACTGAGGAGACTACTGACCAAAATAAGGAAAAAGCAGAGCCACCGCAACAGTTGAGAAGACGAGGCATGTCCTAACAGACATTCCAACCAGGTAACTCTGCATCTTCTTTGGTAGAGCTTCCTCTATAGACAAGGCGACTGGCGTCATTGTCAATGCATACTTTGTGTATGGATTCACGACCTGAAACCAGAGGAAAAAGGGAAAATCAAGTAATGAAATTAACATCTCTTCTTCATTTTTTGAATGCAATGGCAGAATGATAAGGATTTTTTTTTTCCTCGTACCGTCATCCAAATGGCAATTTTCGATGGGATGTACTGTTGTGGCAAGTTCAGAGTGAACTGTGACATGGTGGACTCACCAAACATCAGAAACCCTGAGACCGCAACTCCAGCATAAACAAGTGTTACCACTGTGAAGCTGAAACGGTGGAGAATAGCATCAGGTAAGCAGGCGTCAATTTTCATAACAAACAACGAAGTTATCATGTTGAAAAGATAACTACTTACCAGAACAGGAGCACAAATGGAAACTGGGAGCGTTCCTTCATGGACGAATATATGTTTGGAAAAACCGAGTGCCCTGAATAGCAGTATCCATACAGGCCAAGTGCCACTGGCAGGTGGGTCACATTCACTAGAGCACCAGAAGGGTGAAACACAATTCCTTCTCCAATGCCAACCCAGAATAGGCAGACGATGACTGTAATTGTCGCGATCACACCTCCAGCTGAGTACAAAGATGGTCAGGACTCAGGAACAATCCTTCTTTCACTGAAAGATCATTTTTATTGCTCAGAAACTAACTGAACTCTTAGTAATTGGAGTCAATTCTAATACTTCTATTATTTGAATGATTGTTCTGACTTAAATAGTCCTACATTCCTCTGAAAGTTCAGAGACAAGAAGCAATGCTGTAGAGATTCAGCATTTTTACATACCAGAAAGATATGACAGGAGACTGAGGTTCCTGAGCCAGACTGATGGGAGAATTGCCAAGGCCATTGTGATTGCAAAGAGATTGTGTGCGTTCAGGTCGATGCCGGTAAAAGCTAAATGTGCCGAGGGAAACACTGATGACAAGCTGTCTCCTAGCAGCGTGATGTACTCCACACAGCTTGCCTGCAAAAATCACTTATGTTCAGCAATCAAAGGCATACCAGGCTACTAGCCATTCACAATAAGTTTCAGAATTCAGAGAACACTTACATAAAGCTCCAGGTAAAGAACAACCTGAAAAACAGATGTAATCAGTCAGGTAAACAATAGATAAGGTGACTTCTGAAGAAATCTGCATTGTCAGGGAATACACACCGATACAAAGATTCGACCGAAAATACCGAAAGCGACTTGTCCAATATCTGGGTATGTCTCAATGTTAGGCGAACTGTCTATGCATCTCTTCAGAAGCAAGCCCGTGTAGCACGAGCTACCACCCAACAAGGGGAGCAGCAGGAGGCTTAACCATCCCCCTTCCTTGATTCCATAAGCTGTAGTGAGGATTCCAACGCCGCATAGAACATTGAACCCTGAAAATTCGACCAGCAGAGAATCTTAGAACACCAGTCTGCATCAACATTGTGAACCTAGCTAATTTGTAATTACTCATTTACTCTGCAGCTGATTCAGAGTTTCAGATCATTTCAGATATTCAGTTATTACGATTTGGACTTGAACAATTAAACTGAACATAAGTCTATCCAATTACTCGGCAGCTGCTCCAGAGTTTCAGTCAATTTCAGATATTCACATACATAGCTACTACGATTTGATGAACATGAACAACAAACACCATAGAATCGAATCAAGTTCAACTGATGACGCACCATTGATGATTGATTGGCTCCTGCTGCACTTGCTAGCAGGCGGAGGAAGCTCGATGTAATCTGATTTCAGGCACGCCCTGGACGGCCTCTCGGGCAACTCAGCCTCGTGCCCAGCCGGAGGAGGCCGCGGCGGCACCTGCACGAGGCCGTCCGCGGACTGCTTCACGGGCGGCTGCGGCTGCTGCTGCGGGTGCAGTGACGACTGCGACAGCTGCGAGAGCGAGGGCGGCAGCAGCGGCCTGGTGAGCGGCAGCCCCGAGCCGTCGCCGCCCTTCCTGAGGAAGAAGGAGCTCCCGGCCTTGAGGAAGGAGCTGCCGAACCTCGTCAGGCTCGGGCTCGCCGCCATCAGCGTGTTCACCCTCGGCGACGGCACCGCGCTCAGCATGTCGATCGACTGCCTGCGAAACGAAAATGCCGCGGAGAGAAAACGTCGGCCGTCAGCTCCGACTCCGAAACGAAAGCGGCATTAACAGCATGCAACCATCGTACGAGAGGGCGACTGGTTGACGAACCTGTAACTCTGCGGCCACGCGCCCTTCTGGCCGCCGTCGTCGGGCGCGCCGTCGCGCTCGTCGCCGCCGCCGCCGCCACGGCCGGCGCGGGAGGCCTCATCGTCGTCGCTCCGATCGGAGAAGGATTCGTCGTCGGAGGAGGAGGTCGGCGGGGAGCCGCCGTCCCGGTCAGCGCCGAGGTCGTCGTCCTCGTCGCCGATGAACAGCAGCGACCGGTCGCCGTGGCCCATCTCCTCGTCGCGGTCCATGGCTGGCGGCGTCCGCGATCTCTGTACGAGAGTGCACGCAACACACACAGGACGTCAATGCAAGCGAGGATCAACGAGATTCCCAATTGTGTTCGCATCAATCCCTGACGCAACGCAACACGCAACGATCTCCCAACAACGAAGAAGAGATTAGGGGTAAGTATCGATCTGTACGTACCCGGACGAACGCGTTCGTGGCGACGCTTCCGCGATCTCGCTCCAAACTCCTCCAGCCACGAGCGCGCGAGCGAGCGGGAGAGCGAGGGGGGAGAGAGAGAATATGGGGGCCGGCGAACTCGAAGGGGAGGGGGGGAGAGAGGCGGCCGGTTTCTGAGGAGGCGGTCGTCCCGGACTTGTGGCCGCGCCGCCTCTCTCGCGTTCGCGCACACCTCTCGCAACACGATGAACCGGGTGACGTACGCACGTAGTCGCGTTCGCGGCGGCTGACACTGGGCCCCGCCCGCGCTACTGCCACTGAATTGTGGGCCGTGTGGGCCCATGCCCTTCCTTGCGTAAATCGAGATGACGTAGCATCAGGCTGGTATTGAGCTGGAAAACAGGAGTAGTACG
Organism: Bothriochloa decipiens; assembly: GCA_023333625.1. NCBI lineage: Eukaryota > Viridiplantae > Streptophyta > Magnoliopsida > Poales > Poaceae > Bothriochloa > Bothriochloa decipiens. Next base: position 12,230,338 of record CM041647.1, on the reverse strand, counting down.
TACGTGACAGCTTGTTCGGAGTTCAAATCACGCTCCTATTGTATAAAACAAGGGCAAAGTTTTACGTGACCGAATATTCTACCGTCTAAACTAATATCCCCTCCGATCACACAAGTATTTGTCTTTTCTAAATACATTCCAAAAATATTTCAAATTTATGAGATTCTAAAAGTACCTTTTTTTATTAAAATCTAAGATATAACTCAAAGGTTTTAAGAAGAATTACGGAAATGCTTACTTAAGCACGCGCGCAGGATCCGGTTCCAATCATGTGTTGGTCAAACTTGAAGCAAAGTTGTGTGACCAAATTTGTTGATCTTGTGAGGTTTATGTGTTGGTTTATTCAAAATTGAAGGGATCGTGACGTCTAAAAGGGACGTGTGAATTATACAGCTTAGGGTGTGTTTAGTTATCTATAAAATGCAAAATGCTAACTACTTTAGATTAATGAAATATAAAATGCCAATTTTTTATGGGTGTGTTCAGTTCCATCCAAAATGCCTAATTTTTCATGGGGTGGGTAAGGGCCGCATCATTTTTGGGTTTTTTTTTTTTTGCCTCTTGAGACCAAAATCCAAAATGGAGAATGGCCAACTTTTTGTTAAAGTTTTTGGGTGTTGTTAGTTTCATTATGCAATATGATGGGCCAAAACCCAAAAATGTTTTAGATGAAATGGGGAACTAAACATCTCCTTAAAAACTAACGACCTCTAAACCTACTTATCAAAATCTATGCAAGGTAGTACCTAGATGTGCATGATGGTTTTGGTAAGCGTTGTTATCTCTAACACAAGTAGGGTTTTGCACCCTAGGTTCCCACTGTATCAGTTAACCTAGCAAGTTATAGTAGGAAAGGTAAGTACATAACTATGGAATATAAGTACCGACACATAAATTGAGTTAGATAATGCAAACATCCATGATGACTATTTTTCCTAAGGTATAATATCACACTTTCCCCTAGTCATTGTTGGTTTCTCACAAGGATTCCATCTCAAGGGCAAAACTTTCGGTCGAGTAACTTCGTGGATAGCCCACAGGCCTATATTTTCTACATGAAAGTGGGTATCTGTGTGGCCGCTCTTAGATATTTTCTAGCCACCTTCACCATTGACCTTCCGATCAAAATGCCTCGAGACTCATTCGATCCCTTAGTCCATGTCGAAGGGTCTAGCCAAACTTACGAAGTCCCAAGAGTATGTACAACACTTGGTCCATGCAATCACTGATGGCTTGGAGATATGCAAACCTTACTACATACAAGACCTAAACCTAGAGCAAGCACTAATTGTGGTCTAATCTAGCCTAAGAAATTTGCAAAGCACAAGCAATAATCACCTAATCTTTCCTTAAGCACCTTTGGTGGTTAGAACGCTTGAGCCTTAACCCTCTCACAACTTCAACACATTCTAACACCTTTCAAATGGTTGGGTACATAGGTATATCTAGCAATTGTAGTTGACCATCGGAGACAAAAGATCCGGTGGGGAGATCCGATACACCATTAGAGAGCTTCAGTGAGAGTATAACATCTACCATCAACATGCCCTCTCTAGACTTAAAGATCTTGTGCACTCTGAAATTTAGGGTGAGGGTCTTCTATTCCCAACCTTTGGACCAAGCTTGACCAAAAATATTATAGTTTTTCCAATGAATAGTTCTCCAACTAAGTAATTGTATTTGTGTTACATGTTGTATAAGTTCGTGAGTATTAAATTTTGCAATATAGATCGATTTTAGAGCCACTTTAGGTTGCACCATATTGCAAGTTTGATACTAGGAGAGAAAATAGTGTTGTTCTTGTACATGGCTAGAAAAGCACACCTCACGTGTTTGGGAACCATGCATGCAGTCCAGTTGATCACAAAAGCAAGATGCGGAGAATTCTACACACACACATGTACTTGTATTTGTATTATTTGAGCTAAGTTATGATTATTAAATTTTGTGGTATAGATTGGTTTTGGAGACGCTTTAGGTTGGACCATATGGCAAATATAAAACTAGAAGAGAAAACAATGTTCTTCACAAAAAATGCACCTCGTAGTTGAAAATGTGAACGACGTGTTTGGAAATCATGCAGTCCAGAAGATCACTAGGAGCGACAACAAGATTTATTGTTTACACACACACACACAAACGCACACATACACACACGGCGCTCATGAATACACTAAAATATTATTTGCTTTGGATTCCTTCAAAATTTTGGAAACATTCAGTGAAGTTCTAGCAACTAAATGACTCATTTAAAATTTTTAATATAATTACCTATGAATATATGCCAAACAATATATAAAATCAAAATAAGGCCACCTATGCGAACACAATGTAGCTCAGTTTGCTCGGTTACTTGGTGGAACCTTCCTGTCCTTGTTCAAATCCTCAACTTATCACACATATTGTTTGGCATATGTTCACATTGTATGTATGGTTTGACCCACATTTTAAAATGTGACTAAGCTATTGTCTAGTTGTTGGCAACTCTAGCATATCAATAGTAAAGCACACCTATGGTGACTTTGTCAATCTCAAGATTTGTCGGCTTAGTATATCAAGGGTTTTCATATGGGTGGAGTGGGCGTGAATATAGGCACGGATATGCGAGCATCTATGTCTGTACTATATTTTGTGAAAAATCTAACTCTAGGTATACCTTCAAAATTTCACAAACAAAATAATATCTCTAGACAAACTCCACTCTACATTCATTGGCTTCATGATGTCAAATGGATGATATTCCCCTAGTACCCTCTCTTTCTAGCTAGAGTTGTAAAGTGTCCATTGGTGCTGCTATTTATGTTGCTTCTCACATACATCATTGCACACTAACCTATATATGAGATATATAGGCATAGGGAAAATTATTTGTTTTGTGCATGTCTCTGTCAAGGATTAAAGTACACAAAATGTGTGGTAGAACCTCCTAAATCATATGGCCCACATGCATTATTATTGTCTAAACAGACTTCTGATAACCATGAATGTGTTCCATAAGACTTAAAAGGTTTGTCGGGTAAATCCGGAATCATCCATGATTCTCCGAGCAGGATCAATCATTACAAAGAGACATTGCAGTATTACAACAGTTTTATTTAAATAAGATATATCAGAGTAAAATAGCGGAAGGATTACAGTAACATAAGTTTATAAACCGTTTAGTTTTAAATTTATAAACCATATGTTTTTAATTATTACAACCATAGGAGCAGTGGAGTAGCAATATATAACTTATTACAAAACCTTGATGATATGCTCTGCCCAAGAGCGAGACAGCCTATTCGTCATCACTCTTCGCAATGACTATCAAGCAGCAGGGTGTAAAGCAAACCTGCGCATTGGACTCACCTGCAACAAGGGTTCAACAAACCCTGAGTACAAAAGTACTCAACAAGACTGACCCGACGAAAAAGAGGGATGAAGACTCATAAATGCAGGCTAGAGGGACAAGATAAGACTCGTAGAAATTTTTGCAGAAAAGCTCTTGTGGATCAAGTTTTAACTCATCTTTGATTATAACAGAAAGTAAAGTTATTTTTGCTCTAGCTCAACATTACCAAACAACTTCATTTAGATACCTTATCATCGTTCAAGTTGTTACTACGATAATGAACACCGATCGAGTCTTCTTCTCCGAGAAGCAACGACGATTCGAATCCATTTTTATACCCAGTTGGGACCTAGATCTCGATATGCATGAGGCTCCAACCAAAATGCATACTAGACCAAACGATATACGTGAGGCTCCGACCAACACGTATACCGACCACACGATACACATGGGACTTTTGACCCACAGTGTATCGATATACGTGGGACTCAAACCCACAGTATACCACACCATTGTATGTGGATTTCTAGTTCTCGATATCACCAGATCACCATCGGACGGGACCTAGGGCATCAACAGACGAAAATACTACAGAGGGACTCTATTTCCAATGCAAGTTACCCGTCCGGACTCGATTTATTAACTATCATCATGATTTCACAGATAAGCCATACTCATCTTTTTCATTCTTTTACTTTTTGAAAAGCTAACTAGTTAAGCAGGGCTAAACATTACTATGTATTTTATAAAATCAGGTAACAAGGAATATGGAAATAAGACAGGTAATGCAATTGGTGGGTTATCACTCAACTCCTGTTACTTAATGCAATATTTCATAACTGAAGTGATAAAAACTTTATAAAACAAAGATAGGGTTTAAATGCATCCGGGGCTTGCCTTGGTATTCGGGGTAGACGGTCTCGAGCTCTGGATCAACACTCAACTCCTGAGTCTGCTCTTCCTTGGGATCTGGTGCGACAACGTTAAACTCTCCGTTAACGGAAACTATACGATAAAATGATATGCTTCAACATGATGGAATAGTAAACATGATGCTCGATGGATGCATGACCAGATTAAGGACTTGAGTACAACTTTTCTTCACGATAAAGTTGCAAGCCAACAAAACTTACTTACTAAGTTCATTAAGATTAACTACTTCATTAGTGAAGGTCATTAAACACATAAAATAACGTTGATAAGGCCCTAATGACATGATTAAGGTAAGCTCAAACAATTAATTAAAGTGTCAAAGGTCATCAAGGTTAATGACCCAAGGTCATCAATCAATCTCAAAGTCAAACAATCATATAATGATTAAGCAGGATTAAAAGGGTCAATTAATTAATTAAAAACATAAAAACAAAGACATAAAATTAAAGTTGTCTAACTAAGCTCAAAATTTTATTTTGAAAATCTCTAGGTCTAATTAGATGGCAAACCAAATTTTAGAAATAAAAGCCAATTATTTTATTTATTAAAAATCATTGAACATGCATTTTTCAATTAAAAGGGGTACTTTTAACTTATGCAAAAAATACTCAAAATTGGTATATTATATTTTTTTCTAGGTAGAGGACATCATAAAGAGAATACACATAATTTTTTAGAATTTTTGGAATAGTATATGAATTATTATGAATTATGAAAGAAAAAGCATTTTTAATTATTTTCTGAAAATAAAAAGGAACAATGTCATCTTCTTCCTCGCGACATTGACCGCGGCAGGGCAAATTTTGACCATGGCGAACTCGCCGACGACGAGGTTGCCGGCGATGAGGTCGGTACCAACGTGATCCTCATGACCTGACTAATCGATTGGTAAAGCTTCTATGGCATCTAGGGCTCGGTAGCAAACTCCCTGTCGGCCATGGCGGCCACAGCAGCGCGGTGGCCTATGGAGCGGTGGCCTATGGAGCGGCGGCCGACACGCAGGCGGCGATCCTTCGAGTGAGAGGCGCGAGCTAGCGGCCGTAGCAGGCCGGTATGGCGGCCATGGACACGGCATCGCCGGTGAAGAGAGAGAGAGGAAGACGATGTTGACGTCAGCGCTACAGTAACAGGTGATGTCATTTTAAAATTTTATAAATTACTCTAAAATTTATATAGGAATATGAAAATATCTAAAAATAAAGTTTCCATAACCTTTTAAGAGCTACACTTTTTATTTAACATACATTTTCAAATTCTTCATAGTTTTTGAAATATGAATTCAAATTCAAAAGTAAAATAAAACCCTAGAAATAAAATATTTGAAATTAATTTTGATTTTTCAATAAAACTCGAAAATCTTCAAAACTATGGAATTCTCAAATTTTCAAACCAAACATTTTTCATGTACAAAGTTTTTCCAAATAATGCATAAATTTTGAATCATGGTTTTAAAATCAAAAAGGGGCAAATGAAAATTTCATTTTAAATTCTTTTTGGAAACTTAAAAAAGTTTGAATACCAACTTTGTAGCTCTTGTCAAGATATACAAACTATCTTTTTAGATTATCTCCAAATTCTATATATATTTTGAATTATCAAAAAAAGGGATAAAACCAGCTTTTGAAATATAGGGTTTTTGAAACTGAATTCAAACTCGATTTGGTTTCTAAATTAATTGGTTAGTCATTAGTGATCACAAACATCATCCAAGGACATTTTTAGGTCAATGACCCAATGACACCCTTGGTTGACCAAGTTGACTTTTTGAAAAATATTTTATAGCTTTTCAATTTGAATTTAGATTTGAATTGCAAGACTTGGGAATAAGCTTTGAAATCTAAATTCATCTTCAAATATGGAAATCATTTTTAAGGGTTGGACTTAGATTTATACACTATGCTTGACACTAGTGTAAACACGGTTTACACCTCAAGTACATAGAGTATAAACTAAGTATTTGAGATGACATTCGAAAGTAGGGTTTTATGATTTCATGTGACATAACATTTCATAAACACAAGCAACCTATGAAATGTAAATTGGTTTTAGTTGATGCACATCAAAGTTAACCTAATCATGAATGCTTTGCAATGCATATGATGACATGGCATGTTTTAGTTGATATAACACCAGAGGTGTTACAAAATGTGAACTAAATGTTGATCAGTTGTACTTCACATGGTGATGTCAAGTATAGCTTAGTCACATATATACTGAGTTACAGAAATAAATACATCCTAGTCTCTTACACAAATAAGTTTCCCGTTTTTGTGGGTCACTATTTTGATTGAGCTTTTGATTTAAGTAACTTAGTTATATGGACCAGTCAATACATACAGTGTACTTTTCAGCATTTCTTACTATATGTCTCATGAAAATGGACTTTGTGCATATGCCACTATGAATCCGCTGAGTAGCTCACATTGTCTCATTTCAAATTAGCTATTTATGTGTATAACTTACAAATTTGTATATAATCTACTGTTATCATTCCATTTCCTTTTGTGTGTGACACATTCAAGTCATAAAAACATCCATCTCAAGTTTGCATGCCATGTGAATAAAATGACAATATTTGGTTGCATCAACACAAATGTCCAATAAGAGATTTTGTGTGAATCACAATAGTACAAATACAGATGCTCACATATATGCATGCACAATTATCCTTATGACACAGGGGCATATATACACTACCCAATGTGGGTACCTCTCAAGGATTGAGCCGATAGATCTTGAGATTGACGGAGTCACCACAGGTGCCTTGCTTGGGATGGGCACATCACTTTCCACTAAAAATAAAGTGTTATTAAATTCTATAATATATCAAGAAAATTTGAGTACCAATGTCAAAACCAGGAATTGAACTTGGGAGGATAGGTTCCACCACAAGGAACCTAATTAGCTAAACAACACAGTCAGTGTGCAATGTACATTGAAATAATGTGGAAGTGTTCAATCTTGCAATATATCAATTTCACAGCCAATTTATGTCAGTGCATATTGCTGATATGAAACTAGAAGAGAAAACAATTAATGTTCTTCATAGAAAGCACACCTCATGGTTGAAAATGTGAAAAACGTGTTTGAAAATCATGCGGTCTAGAAGATCACATAACACACACACAAAATAATGACTTTTTTATAGATCAATTTAGAGCCACTTTAGGTTGGACCATATTATAAATATGAAATTAGAAGAGAAAATAATGCCCATCATAGAAAGCACATCATGGTAGAAAATATGACTGGCGTGTTTGGAAACCATGCCGTCCAGAAGAACACATAAACACAATGGAGTACGTGTGTGCGCGCACACACAAAGTAGTTGAATTTGTGTTACTGTCTGCTAAGTTTGTGAGTATTGACTTTTGCGGCATAGACCAATTTTGGAGACAATTTAGATTGGACCATATTGTAAATATGAAACTAGAGAAGAAAACAATATTCTTCACAGAAAGCACACCTCAATTATGGTAAAAAAATGTGACTAACATGTTTGGAAGCCATGCAGTCCAGAAGATCACATAAGCACAATGGCGAGATTTATTGTTCACACACACAGGTCACAGCCCTTTCATTTTATATAGTGGAAAGTCAGACCTCATTGAGTTGCTAGTTTTTTTAAAAAAAAAGACCTCGTTGAGTTGCTAGTGTTAAATGTGTATACGTAGTGCCTTGTTCTATGAATCTTTGTATTGCCTATCTATAGTAGTGCTGTCAGGTTGTCATCATATAAAATACTCAATGAGGTGCATGGCAAACATACATAAAATGGTATAGTTTGATGAATCTTGTAGCTTATGAAATGACTAAGCGGGCGAGGATCGGACCTATTTCATAAGAGGTAAAAAATGAATATATTACTCATTTATATACTAGCAACTTAAACAAAAAACACACTTTAGAATGAGTCACAAAACTAGGCCTCTATGGAAACCTAAACCCATGTGGATAAACTGGCCTTCCCCCGTGGAAAGAAGCCCACGCAAACCTCAGCCATGACCCAGCTCACCTGCCCAAGCTAAATGAGAGGTCTTCTACCTGGACCCTACCTTTTCCCCAGGGGCTGCTGCTCTCACACGCTTAGGTCTAGGCGACTTTTCCCCAAGTGTTGTGCATCCAATCGTCATCCTTGGCTCCTCGTTCGCTGCTAATTATGTCTTTTTCCTCGCCCTCATCTTGTCCATCATCGATCTCTCCCTTGAGACACGGCTTTCAGGTTTGCTCAATATGTCGACACGTGACTGCCACTGCCGCCACCGCCATCGCTGCCACCTTTGCATCAACTTCATGATCTAGATCCACTCTAGGTTAGATCTAAGGTATAATCCAAGTTCCTCTCCAAGATTTGTTGATTCATACATTGATGAGATGTGTGGGTAAAGGGTCATAGAGCGTGTTGTGGGAGATTATGGCAAATTGGCGATTAAGACTCAATCAAGATTCTGGCAACAACAAGTGTGTTTCATAATATAACTATAGAGGGCACAATAGGCAAGATAGTTGGCTAGACTACCAACTTTTTTTATTTCCTAGAGTGGGGTAGCAATTACACAAATGAGATGGAATTGACACATTATGCCAAAAAAATAGTGCAAGCAATGTGGGTTGTCTATAATAATGGGATGGTATCTTTATCAGCATTTAACTTGTTACATTTACGTCTTATTATTTTCAACAATATCAACATGCTAGAGTACAAGGGTTGTATGGAGCTATACATATGTGAAAGGATGTGCGGACATAATGAAGAGCATGTCAATATCCCTATGTACAAGACACAAAATTCATGGTTGGAGAAAGATCACCAAATAGTTTAATGAAAAGTTTCCTTTGTCTCATTCTATAAAACAACAAATACAATCAAAGGAAAGGGGGTTACAAAGAACTACAATATAACATGAGATGCTAGGAAAAATAGTGGTGCTGGTTGGAATGAGTCATTAACATTATGTATGAAGCTAGCTATGTTTGGGCTATGTTTTCACTCTTTTAAGAAGCTAACCAAAGTTAGTAACTTTCAAAAGAAGTCATTTCCCGTATATGAAAAATTGGCATCATTGTATGATGGTAATGATCACATAAGGCAACAAATGTTTCTCTTTTGATCTGTTTAATGCTAAAAATTCTTGTCTTGGTTCTTGTCCTTGGGCGGGGCCTGTTTGGCACTAGAACATGAGTCGTGTGTGGTCCTCTCATAATGAAACTGGATAGAACCTCAACGACAAATAACTGAGATAATAAAAAAAGTGAATTTGGATACCCAACAACAACATGAGGCTCATTGTGCAGATTACATGGGCAGGATAAGAAAAAATCATACACGACTCATGTCTAAAAAAATACTGCTTGCACACACATGTTGCGTGTGTTGCTCACACTCGTGCACACACATAGTAGAAGAATAATAATTGAATTCCTTACTGAAACGAAGCGTGTGTTGCTCACACTCATTGCTCACACTGCTTGCACACACAAGTTGCGTGTGTTGCTCACACTCGTGCACTCATACTCGTTCTCACACTCGTGTTTACCCTAATCCACCACATATATATTTTTTTGAAACAAAGCGGCGGGCAGGGTTTAGAGCGTGTTTCATTTGCGTCACTGCATGGCGATTTCTGTCAGGTTCTTACCTAGCAGATGGATTCGTGATCCTAAGAGTTTGGTGTGCCACCGACACTATGTTGGTAGCTGCTTCTACTAGGTCCATCATCGTGTTAAACCATATGCTTGTCCTTGACCCGCTTTAGATGAAATTCTCCATCACCGACCTCTCTCTTTAGGTATTCATATGAAATGGCATCCCAAAGTGCTAGCCGTTGTCGATGCAGGGGTGAACAGGCTTGACTTAGCAGTTCTTGGTCCCGCACAGAATTTAGATCTCTATTCTAAGACATGGCAAAACAATGGTGGTAGCACAAAGGAGTGGCAACATGAAAAGCACCACCAATTGCCTGAGAGCTACAGAGGCCACACTACATTAGTGGTGCAGCCAACAGCTACTTGTAGGGCACTGCAACACAGAAACAATACAATATTTCATACCAAACCTCAAAACATTTCAGGTTGAGAGATTTTGCAAGTCAATGCATGGATGCTGTTTATCACGCTCTCCCATATGCAAGATTGCGACCATCATTAGTGTCACCACCAAGTATATGAAATGCTAAGAACCTTCCTGAGCTTGTCTCACACATTGAGAATTAGATTGTTTTGTTGGTTCATCATGCATCCTACTTGCTCGCATATGTACTGGACTCATGTTGCTGTATCCAAATTATCTCATGTCCACCATTATAATACAACGTGTATGCTTGGGCCACCATATATATAGTTTACTGCAATATATAAGAAGTTATGTTCATGTTATTTTGGGGCCTAATTCCTTTAGGCCTTGTTCTCGTTTTGGCCGGAACGGCCCGGAACGCAGCCTATTCCACCTAGATCAAACAGGCCTGGTTCAAAGTCGGGCTGGATAGAAAATGGTTGTTCGGTTAGTTTCGGCCCGGAATAAATACTGGTGGATTCGGATCTTTTTTACCTCAATTTGGCCCAGAACAGAGACGGGCCACCTTACGTCCGGAACAAAAATATGCCTGGAATGGTTGGAACGAGTGACATACCTGGAATCACTTTATCCGGGCATGAAAACTTTCCTGGCATGGAACTGAAACGACGCAAATGAACGAGGCCTTAGAAGATTACTTTATTCTAAGCTCACAATAACATTTACGTATATCTTCAAAATATTGCTAAAGCTATAAAAATGTTTGGTAAATACACAATTACAACACTGTGTCATTTATGTGTAATCTACAAAGTGCATAGCTAGCATTTGTTTGAGTCCTAGAGATTTCAAATCTCTAGGTCCAAAAGGTTTCAACTCTCCATGTCCTAGAGTTTTTAATTCTCCATGTCCAAAATGTCCCCTCTGTCAGATTTCAACCCCTTAACATTTGAATGTGTTGGTAAGCTACGGGAACTATATCATGCAGGTAAGCCACATGCTAGTTTACCTTCTTCAATGTTTTCCTTGTCTATTGTAACACACAGGCATGTTGTGTGATATACATACACATACACGACCAAAAAAATACAAAATGTGAAGCCTTAATATAGTTTGCTTTCTTTTTACAGAATCTTTTGCAAGGCAGGATTCCCCTTCTACAATCTGCAATTGTAAGGATGTTTGCTGAAAATTTATGTCCACGAGCTAGGAAAATACTCATCCATGTGCTGCAAAAGTTCATTGAAGCCTACAAGGATTGGTTGCGCAGGATGATTCTGAGTGCCTCAAGACTCGTTTTGGCAAAACTTTGCCATATGCTCCTGAAAATTGGCCACTTATCCTGGAGCTTTTTGACTGTGTTGATACTCTTCGTATCTAATTCTACTGGTATGTATGTACTATAGTATACATCTACTCTGATTAAACGCACATAAGTTTGCACTTTGCAGTAGAGCTAGTAGTTTAATTATGTACATATATATGTAATACGAAGCTATTTTGAAAAGAAAACAATGTGTCTAACCAAGATTATTCTTGTTTGCTTGTTTGGTACCGTACATCTATTTCCAGGATCGTACAGACCAAGAGAATTTTATAGAGAATGTAAACCTTCCTTGTTATTCAGAGTTGGAGTTCATGGTGAGCCACGTACCCTAGGCACAAGTTTGGCCCAACAATTCTAAACCTTCTAGGAAATGTAGTTGTGTGAAAAAGGTGGCGCTTCAGATGTTTAGCAGGGAGGAGGTACATATGATTCTTATGAATTATGATTATCTTTCTTGCTCCTCTCTTGTTGACATGACTGTGCCTATCAAAGTCAATTCAGGTATTGATCTTATTATTGTTCTAACTTTATTGTTTCAGGTTGGGTACATTCGTTGCCCATCTAACTACAAACTATCATCAACTATTAGTCTGGACAGACAATGCCATCAACTTAGACTCTCTTGAATGGGTATGAGTTTCGAGGCACACAAGATGTGAGGAGTTTCATATACTACATTATGAGAAATGCAAAGCGCCACCACATGGTGTCTATACTATTCTCTTTGGGTGCCAATCTGACAAGAAGGTTTTTCCACAAACTCTCAAATTATCTGAATCATCAGGATGCACTGTCAAGTGCTACTCCCATTGAAAGTCAAGCCTACATATGTGTGAAGCGTGATGGTGAGCTCAGGCTACAGAATAAAGAACTGAATTGCTGGTGCCTTGTCATTGTTATTAAGAGAACACCATAGTCTTTGTTGTTTCCTTGTTATTGTTGCTTGTTGGTGTTCTTTCGATAGATATTCTAAAGGAATTGAATTTGAGACGAAGAGTATGCATAGTTCTTTTAGAAGATTAGTTTAGTCTGAACTCACAATAACATTTATATATATTTTCAAAATATTGTTGAAAGTTATAAAATGTTTGAATAACACATATGTCCTTTACAATTACAACTCTTTGTGTCATTTTTGTGTAATCTACAAAGTGCATAGCTAGCATTTGTTTTATTCCTAGATATTTCAACTCTCCATGTCCAAAAGGTTTCAACTCCCCATGTCCTATGGATTTTAATTCTTCTTGTCCAAAAGGTTCCCTCTGTCAGATTTCAACTCTTTAACATTCGAATGTGTCAGTAAGTTATGGGAACTATATAATGCACGTAAGACACACACTAGTTTACCTTCTTCAAGGTTTTCCTTGTCTATTGTAACACACACATACACTGCTTGTGCACACATGTTGTGTGTATGTTTTTTTTAGAAAAGGGATAGCTCACACATAGGCAGGCATGTTGTGGTATATACATACACATACACAGACAAAAAATACAAAATGTGAAGACTTAATATAGTTTTGTTTCTTTTTGCATAAACTTTTATAGCGCAGGATTCCCCCTTTACAATCTGCAATGGTAAGGATGTTTTGCTGGAAGTTTCTGGTCATGAGCAAGGGAAATACTTATCCATGTGCTAGGAATAACTTGTGCAATCTTGAAAGCGAAGGCTTTGTTGAATCGCATGGGCTTGTAATATCTGCTGGAAAGCTATCACACATATGGCTCTCGAGCAATCCAGAGAGGGCAATGTGCACCTCAAGTGTGTAATCCATTTTCATAGTATTGAGCATGTGTTTATTTCTATAGAATGGCATTTGCACGGATGATGATACAACTTTTACTCTAAATCTTCCTTCTTTATATTAATATACACTTTTTATTTTGTATGTGTATAAAACATAACATGTCTCTTCGTTGTTTACACTAAACTGGAACATGCTATGTTATTCACTTAGCTGATGGATACTTATTGTATGTTTCTTATCTTTTGCATTCTTCTATAGGCTCGGCTATACAAATCGGTGATCTTGATCAGAAGGTGCGGTTTGCAAAGGAAGTTGACGGATTTACATTGCGATGTGCACATGACCAAAATGCTAGCCACATTGTTCAAAAATGCATTGAACACATTCCAACACATGCATTTCATCTTTAAGAACGGTGTTCCTCTTGCACTCTTCCCCAAAACACAGCTCTCGTAGACAATCTTGCCCAGAGCGCCGCCAGACACAGGTTCTCTCCAAAACCAAGTTTTTCTATTGATTCCCTTACCCTATTGTTTTGGCTTCAGTCCCGCCCCCCCCCCCAACCCCCCCAAAAAAAAAAAATCTTGAACGAACTTGATGAATCATCTGGCAATCTGGGACTTTTTGGTCGCCTAGGTGTTTTAGGTTGGCGACTTATGAAAGGGGGATGAGACTATGGGATACCTCTGTACCCCAAACCCCCGTGCCTAGTGGCCACTACTACAATAAAACTTAACCAGGGCATTTGGCAAATGGGCTCGGAAGCAGGCGGCTGGCTGAGATTGCCAGCCTCCGTTATTTTGATGGCCGGGCGGCTGACCCAGCAAGTACCACTTCAAATCAAAGGTCTGTCCAATCCTTGCTAAGACTAGTATCATATACATAAAATTTTCTAGCAAAATTCTTTTGATGCTTTTGCCGTAAATTTTATTAGTCAGAAAAAACAAAAAAGTGGTTTTAGTGCAACACGGCTAGTCGACTAAGAACTTCAGCCGTGGTTGAAGGAAACACAAGCTTGTAACCACATTCAACAGAAATAAAAACCGACTGAACCGCCTATGAAGGACAAAAAACCCCTAGGGAGCAACCGAAACTGAAAACCAAAACCACTAACTCGTGGGCATTCTAGAAATCATTGCCATGTTGTATTGGTTGATATCATCCTTCCATAAACTAGCTACTCATCTTCTAGCAAGATATTGACATCATGTTAGCCACTTTGTTCATAAATGTATCAAACACATTCCACAGCAACACATCCATTTCATTTTTAAGAACGGTGCTCCTCCTGCACTCCCCAAAAACACAGCTCTTGCAGACAATCTTCCCCATAGCGCCACCAGGCACAGGTCTCTATTGTTTAACATTTTCTATTGATTTCCCTTCTATTGTTTTGGCCTCATTTCCCCACAAAATATTGAATGAACTTGTCAAATCGTTTGGGAATTAGGGGCTTTTTGGTCACCTAGGTGTTTTAGGCTCTATTTGGATCAGTTTTAAAGAGCCCCTTAACATTCTTGAACAATATATGAAGAAACATGAGTTAGAATTGTAGTCCCTTCCATAGGCGGGCCCATGAGGATGCAGCAGCCCGAGCAAGACCAGTGTGAACTCCTAGTTCACTGCTCCTAGCCCAGGTAAGCAACACTAATAAGCTGGGCCTTAATGGATCACCAAGAGAGGAGCCCAAGCAAGGATAAAAGGCCAACTGATGGTTTGTCTCTAACACCACATGCTATTGCTAAATCTGTTTGTAATTTGACGCCAGGGAGATATGTTTGACTCCTTGAGCGGCCAAAAATGTTGTATGTACCTCAAAACATTATGATGGTTAATAAATAGTATGCCTATCTTCCTCTAAAAAAATATTATCAGAATAAGGGACTCAAAGCTCATCATCATTACAGGAGGTCTGTACTGATAACATCCATGAAACATTATCAAGAATTGACAAAAGCTTGTAATAAGTGTGTTGCACACATACACGGTGTGGTTTTAGAAAAAGAAGTGTTGCGCACATTATGGGCACAACGCCTCGCTACACACTAATGTTTGCTGTGTAAAGAGGAGTGCAAGCAGAACATGTGCGTATGCTGAAAATAAAAGATGAGCACGAAAGCGATATAGTTAATTGGCAGAATATATATTAATATTATTATAGTGTGCATACTTGTTTCATCATGGAATCCACGTGCTTCCTCTACTGTAAAGGATCAGTGCAGCACTGCACGCTATACCCACACATTGTAGGTGCTCTTACTCATGGTGTTGCCGACGACAAGGGAGATCGCAGCTCCACAGGCACCAGCGATACGGACGTGGTGGTCACTCTGGCGCAAAAAACCGATACCGAGAACCGAACCGAAATACCCGAGAATCGAACCGAACTAACCGACCGATCGGTTTCGGTTCCTAGTTCAGTTCCAGCATCTGAGTACCCGAAATTAGTACCGGTAATTCAGTTCCAGACCTCGGGTAACCGAATAGCCCGAAATACCCGAAATAAGTAAGGCCCATGATGAAAAAAAATAAAAAACAGCCCAGCCCATGAAGCCCAATAGGGTTACTTCCTTCACTCACTCAGACACTCAGTCACCTTCACGCGCCGCAGCACCCGCACCCCCGTCGCGAGTCGCGGAGTCGCGACTCCGACTCCACTCGCCCAGCGCCGCCGCCCCCCGTACGCCGGCCGTCGCCATCTCCCCCGCCGGCCCGCCCTCCACGCATCTCCCCTCCCTCTATCTCCTCCCTCCGGTGGCCCACTCCTACTCAGATCCAGCGACGCAGAGAGGGCGGGGCAAGCCGGCAAGGCGGGGCGAGCGGCACCGCAGCGAGCAGGTGAGGTGCGCTGTCCTCCCGGCAGCGGCACGAGCAGGCTCGGCACCCTGCCTTCCTGGCGGCGGCGCGAGCGGCCTCTGCGCCCGACGGTCCCGCGGGCAGCTCGAGGGGCCGTATCTGGGTGCGCCCGGCCGTCTCGACGGCAGTGCTGAAGCACAGCCAAGGGCGAAAACTCCGGTGATGAGGGGCCGCGTCGGGGTGCTGAAGATGATAAGCTCTTCATCGATTTGTTTTTCGTGATGTGAGATTCATGTGATAAGTTCTTCGTCGATTTGTCCTTCGTGATGTGAGATTTGGGATTTTTTTCCTCTGTTTCTAGCACCTCGGTTCTGTTCGGTCATAACCGAAACCGAACCGAATTACCCGAAAACAAAATGGGAACCGATCGGTTCCAATTCCTAGGTAACCGAATTACCCGATTACCCGAGGAACCGAACCAATCAGTTTCGGGTAACCGAACGCCCAGAGTGACGTGGTGGTCACCTACAAGGAAAGATCGGAGAAGGGGACTGGATGCTGCTGGGAGATATGCCATGCATGGGAATAAGTTCTCTAGGACAATTGCATGTGGGAGTTCATCTTAATTCTTGGAAACAAATCAGGTGCGGATCGTCCGTACACAGGCATATGGTTTGGACTGCGTCACTGATCTGTGGGCCACAATATAAATTTGAAGGTAATTACGCTAATCAAACACCCCCATGGGACCACGTATCAGCTAATGGGTACCTGATTTTTTCCTAATTCTTTTGCTTATCATACAAACGCCATATCTAAAGATCATGTGCAGTAGCAACGGCGACCTTAAGAATCTTTCCAGCCTTCCAGGAGCATTCTTATTATCGTAACTGTGCATGGCAACATAATTAAATGGCAATCTCTCTATCTCAAATTATAAGTTATTTTCAAAAATCATGGAGAGCAAAACATTTTAAGTTTGACCAAATTTATATGATAAAAAATAACATTTAAAATATCAACTAAGTATCATTGGATTCCTTATTAAATATATTTTCATATTATTTTTATTTATTGTCGTAAATTGTTTTGGTTATCTCTATAATTTTGGTCAAACTTTAGATGCTTTGAATTTCTAAGATTTTTGGAATAAATTATAATTTGGAACGGATGGAATATAATTTTGATAAATCTTGTAACTTAAGAAACGACAGAAGCGAGTGAGGCTCGACCTATTTCACCAGGGATAAAAAAAAATGAATATGTTGCTCATTTATATACTAGCAACTTAACAAGAACACACTCTAGAGTGAGTCACAACGGCCCTCTTTGGAATCATGTATTTCTCGACTATATAAGCATGCATGTAGGATGTAGCAAATAATATAAAAACTCCACTATAATTTGTATATTATTATTTATTTTTTTAGAATTATTATTATTATTTATTATAAAAATGTTGCCAAAAGCAGTCTGGTGGGCCGCCGTCGCCATTCACCAGAAGTCCAGACCAGCAGCATCTCATTCTTCTCCTCGTGCGGTCATGCCCAACCGCATCCTATTCTTCTGTGCTCTGGTCCTCGCGTCATGGACGTATATATACTAGTCTTCTCTTCTTCTTTTTTTATTTTTTCTGCAAAAACTAGTCTTCTCCGCTCTTTTTTTAGTCAATAAAAAAAGAATTGCTCAACTTCATGGACATATAAGTTCTCCATAAGGTGTTTGGTAGGGACCTGAGTCACTCATCATTGACATTGGCTACTACTCGCCGATCGTTTTGAATTTTGACGCAGCCATATGTCAAAATTTCCTTGACCAAGTTTTACATGCTAATAAGGTGCATTCCACTGAAGGAAATATTTTAATTTTAATCCAAGAAGACCACATGTGTATAAGACTCTTCAGCCCAAAATCGAACGGTTTTCTCTGAAAAGAAATAAACTAGAGCCTTGTTTAGATTGCGAAAAAATTTCAACTTGATAAATAGTAATTTTTTTGTCTTATTTGATAAATATTGTCTAATCGTGGACCAACTAGGCTTAAAAAATTCATCTCGTGATTTCAAACTAAATTATGTAATTAGTTATTTTTTTACCCATATTTAATGCTCCATGCATGAGTCTAAAAATTAATGTGATAGAGAGAGAGTGAAAAAATTTAACAATCTACAGAAGGCCTAGGCCTCTGAAATTGCACAACTTCGGCCTCGTTTAGTTACCAAATTTGATGGACAAAATTTGTATAGTAAGTGTCCCATCATACTGTAGTAATTTTATTTTTATTTAGTAATAATTATCCAAACATTGATTAATTAGGCTTAAAATATTCGTCTCATAAAGTACAACAAAACTATATAATTAGTTTTTTATTTTATCTATATTTAGTCCTCTATACATGTGTTGATATTTTAATATAATAAAAAATAAAAATTCTGCATAATAAATTTTGAATGCCAATTTTGATATCTAACCGACGCCTTCGTTTGACATACGTATGTTTCATGACTACTCCCTCCGTCCCAGTAACAGCGTCGTTTTGGACTTGGGCGGGAGTGCCAAGGAAACAGGACAAAGACCTGCATGCCCCAGCACAAAGACCTGTACGCCCCTACGTTGTCTCTCCTCCATCTTCTACCATTCCCCTCACTCGCCTCATCGAGCCGGCGGAGAAACAGAGGAAGGGCCCCGGCGCCGGCAGAGAAGAAGAAGATGGGGCCTGAGCTAGATCTCGGCCGCCCCGGCCTCCGCACGCCGGCGGAGAAGTGGACAAGCCCGGTCGCCGGCGGAGAAAAAGAGGACCCCGATGCCGTCAGAGAAGAAGAAGGGCCCGGCCTGGATCTCGGCCGCACTTCCGAGGGGCCTGCCTGGCCTTCGCCGGCGGAGCAGCAGAGGAGCTACCTCTGCTACCGGCATGGAGGCAGAGGAGCTACGCCGGCCCCGTACCGGCGTGGAGGCAGAGGAGCCGTGGAGGCCCTGCACCGGCATGGAGGCAGAGGGGAAGCGCTCCTCCACACCGGCGCGACGGTAGCC
This sequence comes from Bothriochloa decipiens, assembly GCA_023333625.1. Classification (NCBI taxonomy): domain Eukaryota; kingdom Viridiplantae; phylum Streptophyta; class Magnoliopsida; order Poales; family Poaceae; genus Bothriochloa; species Bothriochloa decipiens. Next base: position 12,211,161 of record CM041647.1, on the reverse strand, counting down.
TCTCCGGCTCGAGATGCTGGCCTGCTGCCGGCGGAGGAGGGGAAGTGGCGGCGGTTGAGAAGGGGATCTGACGAGTGGTGGAGAAAGGGAGGACTAGGAGGCGCCGGAGTGGATGGCTCAGGCTCGCTGAGGGGCAATGCAGGCATGCAGAGGCGTGAGTGCGGTTGTCAGATGGGGTCGATGCCTAAAACGACACTCTTTGCAGGACACCGAGCAGGCGCTGGAAGGGACGGAGTATCACTTCTGAATTTTGACGCAGCCATATGTCAAATTTTCCATTTACCAATTTTACACGCTAATAACAAGGTGGATTCCACTGTAGGAAATATTTTAATTTTAATCCAAGAAGAAACCGCACGTGTATATGACTCTTCTGTCCAAAATGGAACGCTTTCTAAAAAAAAAAAAAACAAACAAAAAGAGGCTACCAACTATCACTCTGCTTGCTGTTTGCGTTACTGAGTGCAGTAAAAAAATTGACAGCTCAGAAATAATATAAACAAAGCCTCTGTAGGGTCCCACTATGTTTGACGAAGTCGTCGTCTTAACTGGCAAGTGGGCCCAGGAATGTCGACGCATCTCATTCACATGCTGACGTGAGACGACCGCATGGACAGCGGCGAGAAGGGGAACGTGGCGACCGACGTCTGGGTCCCACCGTCCCACCCGCCGCCGCCAACAGCCGCGGCGGCGCGCTCGAACGACGACGACGGGTACGAGTGCACGAAGTCGTCGAACCCGACCTCGCCGGAGAACGCCGGCGGCATGGGCGGCGGAGGCGGAGGCTCCGGCACCTCGCCGGCGCCCTCCCCGCCGTCGAGGTACCTCGCCACCTCCCGCATCGTGGGCCGCGACGCCGCCACCGGGTGCGAGCACCACAACCCCACCTTGACGGCTGCGGCCGCCTCCGTGAAGTTGTACGCGCCGCCGAGCCGCGCGTCCACCACCTTCTCCACCTCCCCGGCCGCGTACCGCTCCCACGCCCACTCGGCGAGCACCAGCCCCTCGGGCTCCGCGCGGGGCTCGATGGGCCGCCGCCCGGCCACCACCTCCAGCACCAGGGCGCCGAACGCGAACACGTCGGCGGCACACGTCGCCTTCCCCGTCCGCGTGAGCTCGGGGGCCAGGTAGCCCAGGGTGCCCACCACGCGCGTCGTGCTAGGGTTGGCGCCGCGCTCGTGGAGCTTGGCGAGCCCGAAGTCGCCGAGGCGCGCCGACATGTCGGCGTCGAGGAGCACGTTGCTGGCCTTGACGTCGCGGTGGAGGACTACGCTCTCCCACCCTTCGTGCAGGTACAGCAGCGCCGACGCCACGTCGCGGAGGATCCGGTAGCGGACGGGCCACGTCAGGCGCGACGCCTTGAGGTGGTCGCCGAAGAGGTGGCTGTCCAGGCTGCCGTTGGGCATGTAGTCGTAGACGAGGAGGAGGTCGCCGCGGCGGCGGCACCAGCCCTGGAGCTGGACGAGGTTCCGGTGGCGGAGGCGGCCGATGGACGCGATCTCCGCCACGAACTCGCGGAGCCCCTGCCTGGACTCGTGGCTCACGCGCTTCACGGCCACGGTCTCCTCGCCGGACTTGCCCCGGCGGAGCACACCGCGGTACACCTTGCCGAAGCCGCCGGACCCCAGCACCTCGCGCTCCCGGAACCCCCGCGTCGCGCGCCGGAGCTCGGCGTACTTGAACCGGTGCGGGCCGTAGTCCAGCTCCCACGCCTCGATGATGTCGCGGTTCTTGTACCGGTACGCCCCGTACGCGGCGGCGCCAGCGAGCACGACAACCCCGACAAACACCGAGAACGCGACGGCGAGGATCAGCGAGGTCCGGTTCTTGCCGTTCTTGATCCGCGGCAGCGACGGCAGCGACGCGAGGTCCAGCGCCGGCGCGGCGCCGCCGCCGAGGCGGAAGCTCCATCCTCTGACGTAGTGCGAGCTCGCGAGGACCCCCGTGGAAGCCGAGAAGCCGACGTACATCTGCTCCCGGAAGATCCCCGACAGGTCGACGCGGAAGGAGATGAGCGGCGCGGCGGGCTTCCCCGCCGTGCCGTTGGCGATGGAGACATTCAGCACCCTCGCGGCGCCGTCGTAGTCGATCCAGGCGGTGGTCTCCCCGGCCTTGAGGTTGAGCGGGTCGGCCTTGGCGGACGCGTTGGAGACGAGGCTGTTGAGGTCGACGCCGACGTGGTTGCCGTTGACGTCGTCGAACTCGAAGTCCTGCACGGTGTCGAACTCGACGGCGAAGAGGTGGTTGGTGGCGTTGCCCACGTCGGCGGCGCTGAGCAGGCCCAGGTACTGGCTGGGCAGCGCGCCGGGCATGCGCGGGTCGGGCGCCACCACGAACGCGAAGCCGTGGCCGCCGAGCTGCGCGAACTCGGGCACCACGGTGAAGGCGAACTGCGTGGAGAAGGACACGGCGGTGCCGTTGGGCCGGTCGAGGAAGCGGAGCGGGGTCGGGTAGAAGGCGTGGCCGAGGAGCTTGGACGAGTCGTTCGTGAGGCGGAGGATGCCGCTCGGCAGGACCGCGGTCGCCGACGTGCCGCTCAGGTTCAGTGTCGGGTTCTTGCCGGCGCCGCTGGCGCTGAAGCCTTTGTAGGTGAACTCTTGGGAGGCGGCGACGGCGAGGCTGGTGAGGAGGAAGAGGAAGGAGAGGAGGATGGGAGGCTTGGATTTCTTGGAGCGTGACATTGGAGTGATAGAGGGAGGAGTGGAATTAATGGGGATGGAGATGGAGATGAATCATGAATGGAGGTTGGAGGGGGAGATGGTGGTTTTGTAGGTAGGAAGGAAGAAAGGGAGAGGACTGGTGGGACTCGGCGTGGCTGTCAGTAGCTCCCTTTGACTGCCTCGCTGTGGGTCACCAACAACACCTGTATTTCTTATAATAATAATAATTATTATTATATGACGGCATTGCCCATAAAGCAATATGAGAGTACTATTGTTATTATTTCTAGACAAGCTTGTAGTATTCCCTTCCTCTATTTATCTTTTTCGTATTAGCTTTCAGCGCAACTAAAAAATCAGTGAACAATAAATGCATATAAGAAACGGCCATTGAACACTAAATATGCAACGTATACAAGGAGCCAAAACTGTGAACGAAGGAGATAAATGGATGGAGAGAGCACTACCTAAGCTTTTGGTTTTTGCTCATTTTCACTCAAATCAAGCAGAATTTTTGTCTCGTATGTTGGAATGCTTGAGGGGCCGAGGCAAAGGCGTGGGACCGCTCTGTTCATTTAAATTCATCAGTCCAATTTATCAGTGATACGATGTTTATTTTAGGAGTTACTAAATAATTTAGTCTCTTTTAGCAACTCCAGGGTTGTTAAAAGATGCTAAGAAAGACTTTGTAGTCCCACTTAGTAGAGATGTTTAATTTAAAACTACTAAAAACTACTAAATAGGATAAAATTTAAGAGCTATTAGATGAACCAAACGGGCTAAAAAGACCGCATGAGTCGGTCTTAGCAGTTGTAGATACTTATATGGAAAAAGTTACGGAGATACCGGACGGGAAAAGTTACAATACAAAAATAAGTTACGATATGAAGAACATGAGAGAGGATAAATTTTTACCCGAGGGAGAGGATAGATGGTTTGACAAAAAATAGTTTTCTTCTATTGTAGATACAGTTTTCATGCGTATTATCTATATTCAGTGACAAATATATGTTGGAACTATCCTTAAATCTCCTAGTGAGTTCTAACAAAGGAGAAGCATAAAAAGCTGGCATGTGATCTACATAACTCAATATCCAATATTATCACGAAATTTCGACGTACGTTTCTCTTCTTGGCGTGTGCACAAAGAAGCATGAAACTCTTACCTATTGATTGGCGTTTAGCCGCCCGACTCGCCTGCGACCGACGAAATCCCAAATGCTGCCTCACTAACAGGGACATGTAATGTAGTCTTGACGCTTAATCGATTCCTTCAAATATTTATTTGCTTACACTCGCCTTGTTCTGCATTTGTCAAAAGGCCAATCTGAAAGGAACTTTGTAGGGAAACCCCCAAAAGCCTGCGTTGTAGTAAATCGACTCGTATGGCCGGAAGCAAGCAAGCACGCCCAAAGTCAACCAGAACAAGACGGCACTAGTAAACCATATCTAGCAACTTGGCGCCAACTGTTTGACCTCAAGTGCTGAGAAATTCAGCAGTGTCGTCGTTGAAAACTGCCGTGTCATCCAACCAAGGTCGTGTCCGTTTCTGTGTCTGACCAATCACGATGGGAGTATATAGGAGTACTGGTAACCGACCTGTTCGTCGCCAGTCGTGCTTGAATGCTTGCAATGGCAACTCTCACCGAACACTCATTGATGAGGCAGCAGCTCCACATCAGCACGCCACAGTTCGCTCCAGGTCAACTGGTTACTGGTCATGCGCAATATCACGACGGTTTCTCTTTGCGTTGTAGTTTGTCCCTTCTTCATTGGTCGAAGGAAAGTACATCATCGTAAATAAATGCGTTGTGCAAATTATAAGTTGTTTTATCTTTTTTTTTATACGTATATTTTGTTATTAATATAAATAAATAATATATTTAGATTTATATGAATAGATTAAAAAAATTAAAGTGTCTTCTAATTTGAAACCGAGGAAGTAGTGACTAGTGATTAGTGTCGGCAGCCTTCCACTAATGATACCATCAGCAGATAAGAAGGGAAAGCACACATCATCAGAAACTTCGACGGCGACGACACGATTAATTAATAAAGAATGAATGAGTGACAGTGATTTGAGGAGCTTAGGTCACTTTCATTGTGCTTGACCAAACAATTTTTCTTCCCATTACAATGACAGCGTCCCTGATACCACGCCTACCTACAAAAATACAAAATCACTGTTACGAGAGGAACAATTAACTACATGGAACAAACACAACCTAGTGATGTGATTGCGGTGGAACCATGTGATTATGATTGGTTACTGAAAGGATTAATATTTGTTCTTTAGAGGAAGTTGCATTGGCAAATGCCAAGTCGATTCACAAAAAGGCAGCCGAAAGATTTGGTGAGCTCGCATTTGCAGATAAAAAGAAATGCTTTGAATGCACTAGCACTTGATCAGTCAAACCTTAAATATGTGTTTCTTTACTGCTAAACAGGTCAACCTTTCACCACATCGAGTATAGTGGCCACACAATCTCCTACTTGTTCGTTTTAGGGGCAACAATATAATCTCTCTATTTTAAATTATAAGTTTTTCTACTTTTACTACTATATATCTTAGTTTTAAATCATAGTTCGTTTGACTTTTTGAGTGAAAGTTTGGTGAAACATCATAGACGAGTGGTCAACTATTTGGTTAAAAAAATCAAATGAATTATAATTTGACATGGAGTGAGTACTTTTTAGATGTGTAGCAAAAGTTATAAATCCTTAGAGGATGGCTAAGTCAAAGGCCCAATGGGATTTTATTTTTCTATTAAAAATCTATATACAAGGGCTTATTTGATTAAATGTACTAGAACATCTCAATAATGAATAAAATAGAGATAAATATAAGAATTTGTCTATCCCACACACAGAGCGTTTGATAAAGAAAAGAAAGAAAAAAAATCGAAGTATTGAAACACTTGAGCGGAGTGTTAGCTTTTGTCAAAAGATAAACGCTGGCATGTGATCTACATAACTCAATATGCAATATTATCCTGAAATTTTGATGTTTCTCTTCCTGGCGTGTACACAAAGAAGCATAGGACTCTTATCTAGGTATCGACATTAGCCGTCCGACTCGCTTGCGACCGTCGAGTCATTTCTTCAATATTTGTTCACGCTCGCCATGTTCTGTATTTGTCAAAAACGCCAATCTGAAATCTGAAAGGAGCTTTGCAGGAAAACCAAACCCGCCTGCGTTATAGTGAATCGACCAGTCAGGCCTGGCCTGAAGGAAGCACCGCCAAAAAGTCAACCAGAACAAGACGGCACTAAACCATATGTAAAGCAAAGTTGGCGCCAACTGTTTGACCCTGAGTGCTGAGAAATTCAGCAGTGTCGTCGTCGAAAACTGCTGTGTCATCCAACCAAGACCGTGTCAGTGTCCATGTCTGTGTCTGACCAATCACGATCGGAGGAATCCGCGGTCACATGACGCTCTTACTGAACACTCATTGATGAGGCAGAAAGAAGATCAACATCTCAGCATGCTATTGCCACTACTCCGGAGTACTCCCTCCATTCACACAATAAAATAATTACCAAGTCAATCGTTGTCAATCAAACTAACTCAAATTTGACTAAATTTATATAATAAATAGTGTTAGTATTTATGTCTTTAAATAAATTTATTTTAAAGATATATATATATTGTATAACTAATTTAACGATACTTGTTTTGTCCTATGAGTGTTATTATTTTTTCACATAATTTTAGTCAAAGTTTAAACTGTTTGACTCTTTAAAATATGAGATTACATTCTTCTCTAGAAATGACTGCAAACCGAATGTAATCTTGTTTATTACACAGATTAAGTTTTTGGAAGAAAAATATTTTGGCCATACACAAGATCAAATCAAACCGTGACATTTTCAATTTGCGTTTTTTTTCTATCTAGTCGTTTGGGTAGTTTGTTGTTCTGGAGAAAAGAGCAAAGCATGTCATCGTAAATTCCGACTTGGTCAGCCAAGATGTTGATTAAGGAATGAATGAGTGGCGAGGTGCTTACATACGTCACTTTCATTGCGCCTGACCAAACCTACATACAAATAAAATCACTGTTAAGAGAGGCACATCTACGTGCAACGCAGCCTGATAAAGGAAAAACACTATGTGATTAATTGCTTAAAGGATTTCATGGATCGGAGGACATTTCATTGGCAAATGCCAACTCAAACACAAAAGTTGCTCGAAGGTTTGGTGATGACCGCGCATTGCAAAACACAAAGTAAGCACATATTTAGTCAAACCTTAAATATGTGCTTACTAAACAAGTCAACGTCTAGCGGTCACATATTCTCTTCCCATTTCGAAATAATTTATTAGTTACATTTTACGTCACGATAATTTCAGTTGTAAAAAAACTAGTATGTTCCTTTCTTCTAACTTTTCCTCGTATTTATTTAGAGGTTGAAAATGACTTCACAATAACTGCTCCTTCCTTATAATTATAACTTTCCTCGTTGACACGCTAAGCTCGGGCGGCGCCCGGGGGGGAGGTGCGGGCGCCGGCGAGCGGGCTGGGCGAGGGCGATGCCAGCGAGCAGCTCGGGCGGTGCGGACACCGGCGAGCGGCATGGGCGAGGGTGACGCCGGCGAGCAGCTCGAGCGGTGGGGGGCGGTGCGGGCGCCGGCGAGCAGCTCGGGCGGAGCAGAGCGAGGCGCGGGTGCGAGCGATGGATAAGGTTCGCGTATGGATGACGATGAGCCACGGCGCGAGCAAATGTTGATAAGCCTTGCGTACAGACGGGCGGCCGTGCAATGATTCATAGTTGGGCCGTTCAGGCGGGCGAGGCCCAGCAAGCGTGAGCGTCCGAAGGATCAGACGTAAGGCAGTGAGCATTACCGTAATAAAATACATGGTCATATTATCTTAGTTAGTTAATAGGATCTTGATGATCATTTCATATTAACTATTGCTCCCTCTATTCCAATAAGAAAATTATTCTAGATATGTACTAGGTCAAGTTATTCTAAGTTGACTAAGTTTATAGAGAAGGGTATTATTAGCATTTAAGAGACCAAATGGGCATCTAGATCTAAATATGTTTGACGACTCATGTATCACAAATGTCGATATTCTTTTTTTTTTTATAATAAACTTTGTCACTCCCAAGTGTATCCAGATGATACTACCAAAGACATCTGATATTATGGTCAATCATAGTTGACATCAAAAAGGTCATAAAGACCAAACAGAAAGATATATATAGCAGGTCAGAAAAATTCAAAAAGGGGAGAATATCATCATTTCAGGTCCACCCAAAATACAATCTGCAAGATTCCGAGCCTGCTTTTCCTTTATTGGTTTTCAGATACTATATATATATATATATATATATATATATATATATATATATATATTCAAAACATTGCTTCTGCTAAATAATTGAAGAAGAGCACTTTGCGTGTTCTGAGGTAGGAAGACAAGAAGAAATTCCGGTCTATACACTGCCACATGATCTGCATATTCGATTATCTTGTTGCAATATGTGGTTAATTTCGGCGAGTTTCTATGATTGTCAACATTTTCGGCAAACATCAGTCACATCCAATCCTTACGTGCGTGTTTGCTTTTTTTCGAGATTGTGGTGGCAAATAATGATATGCATCTTTTTCTTCTGCACGCTAAAAGGTAGAAAACGGCTTTGTGGAATAACCGAAATGGAACTCATTTGTTTAATCTGGCCTTATAACGGAAAACCAACCAAAGTGACATTATCTCAGCGTACGATCCTGTTTGCTCTTTCTTCTTTACTTACTTGTACCAATTATATGTATAAAATGACTTGGGTCAACACCAATGGAAATTACGGCACTCACAAACATATTTGGTGTTTCAAATCCACCATGAAACTTAGTCAATTATTTGACACTGTAGATATTTCGTAAACTCCATCAGGGTTAGAGAAGTTTAGCTCTGGCTAAAATTAAGAAAGAAAAGAAACACTTCCTTTTTAGAATGGAGAAAATATAAGACTATGCTTCACATTAATTATATACTATAAATAGAATATAAAAAACGATTGGTCCTACAAAATGTGCCCGAACAAGAGACCAAGTTTCTACAAGAACGTGCAAAGTGGGACGACGAGGCAGTGACAGGTCCACTCCCCCATTCCATGCATCGAACATATACGCCGATCGATCCACATCCACCATGCATGGAACATATACGCCGATCGATCCACATCCACTGTGGTGGTGGCTGCCTCGTCATCCATGGATCCCACCCACATCTGCAAGTTGCAAGAGCCAAAAGACCCAAGAGAGGAGGCTGGCTGGCTGCTGGCTTCGAGTCAGACAGAGTGGCTGCCGGGCTGGCTGGTCTGGCCGGTCAACAAAATCGTCTCCGACCGAGTTGGCAGCCGCGCACCGACCCATGCATCCATCACACCCAGGCCTCGTTTAGATTACGAAAAAATTTCAAACTGATAAATAGTAATTTTTTTATCTTATTTGATAAATATTATCTAATCGTGGATCAACTAGGTTTAAAAGATTCATCTCGTGATTTCAAACTAAACTGTGTAATTAGTTATTTTTTATTTACTTTAATGCTCCATACATAAGTCTAAAAATTAATGTGATAGAGAGAGAATAAAAAAATTTAGCAATCTAAACAAGGCCCCAATTCCATTTGGCGCCGCTGATTAGCTCTTGCCTGTTCTTAGTTCCTGCCTAGCTAGGAGAATGTCGGCATCGGCCTGTTCTTGTTCCTTAGAATTATTCAGGCCTAGCTGGGGATCACGATCATTCTCATTCTCGTGGCTGCCAAGTGCCGAATACCAGTTCACCATGGTGGCTGTTGCTGTTGAACCACTCCGGCGTCTCGATCACGGTCTCTTCAGTCTCCATTCTCCCGCCAAATTTGTAAACCAGCAATCTTATTATTTGCAGTTTTTTCCTGGGCCCACATGCTGAGACTTCCTTTTAATTTTCCTGGTATATATACACCACTCCATCTGATCCAAATTACATGTCGTTAGCCTTTTTTTTTCTTGTCCCGTTATCCACATTTCCGGCCTTAATTTGGACCCGCCAAAACGACACGTGTAACCCGGAGAAGCTGGTGGAAGGCTCATCGGCCACGCATGGCTTCTTGTCGATTACGCTAATAAGGATGCGGATCCATGGGGAGACCGGAGGTAGACGACGATAATGATGGCGACTGTAGCGTGGACCGCCATCTAAGAAAACGGTGAGCCTTCAGCTTGCAACGAACGTATCGTATACACTGGCGGACCCAAGGCCCGGCTAACCTGGGCGTGTGCCCGGGCTCCGGTGGCCTTGCAGCGTGAGCCATGCATGCTACTATGTGCTAATTTTAGCATGGTAATCTTTAACATTTTCTACCAACCAAAACCTCAAAGCATTTTAAGGGTTTGACACTATTTTTTTCCCTAAAATATAGAGTTTGACAACTTTCTTTACTCAAGCTCAATTTAATTGCTGGGTCCATCACTGAACGTATATGATCGATTATTACTGGAATTTGCATCAGGGGCTACTTCAAAGTACATATACACATAGCACGACCAAGGAATGATGACGCTTGACGCGTTAGCGTACATGTATTTGCTCTCATATATGAGATAACATTTTGTATGTATACTATACACATCACGTCAAGTCTACCGTCGTCTGACGCGATTTCTAGAGATTTACTCTGTGACACACTCGATCCTGCTGGCCGGTCGTCCCCCGGCCTTATCTCTATCTATCGTGTTGAACAAGTTAACTAATGCTTTTATCATGTTCAAAGTTGGTATATATGTATATATAATAAAGCATATCATAAATAAAATGTATGTAAACAGAGTATTAGCGAATCCCATATTCTGGTAACCTGATCTGAAAACTACGTGTAGACGTTATGTGTATCACTCGACACAGGTATATAAATATTTGCATTCGTATCTGGTCTCGAGATAACTATCAAACCCAACCATTTTTATATAGTGCTTGTAGTATAATAAGAAAACAAAGCCTCGGCCGCCCGACAGGCAGTGAGTCAGTTGCTTCCAAATCGCTCCTCGATGAGGTTGCCGCAACGACCACAAGAAAAATGTACTAATATATAAAGAGATACTACGTCCAGAGTATGATTCTCGTTGACTTGTCCTTATCTCTGACTTTGACCTCGCCACAGCGACAGCAGTACAGCTCTGATAACCGGATCAAGGGATTAGGAGCTGAAGCACAAGGACAAGCAAACAAGAATTAGCAAGAGGACACGGAGAATTTGCAGTTGGGTTTATTGGGAATGAGGTACTAGTGGTAGGGGTTTGTTTGTGCTCCCCACTTGAGACTGACACTGGGTGAATGAATGTGCTCTGCTCTGGGTGATGGTGTGCGTGGATTTATATTCGCGGTGCCCGTGACCATGGAATCAAGGAATGGATGCATGAAGTGCGATATTGCCCTGAACCTGAATTGAAGTATCCATTGGGTGCCACTTCCATCGCTGCCGGCTGTCCTGGCCTGAACCGGCCACCAAATTGTGAGGATTGAGGTGATGGTAGAAGGAGGAGAAAAAAAATGAAAATCTTTATTTAGCACTAAAAGATGATATGGTTCCTTATTTAGCATTGAAAGATAAAGTTTTCACAATGCAGCACAAGGTTCATTTTTTTATTACTAATATTATTCAATATACATATGCTCTCACATATTATTCAATATTATATATATACTCTTGAAGGGCGGTCCTGGTGCAAGCGGTAGAGCTTTACCGTCTGTGACCAAGAGGTCCAGGGTTCAAGCCCTAGCCTCTGCACATTTGTACAGGGATGACTGCTGGCTATTTTTTCTTCCCCAGACCCCGCAGTGCGGGAGCCTACGGCACTGGGTACGCCCTTTACTCTTAATATTATCAATAAAGTTTTCTCAATATATATACTCTGATATATATTCTAATATCAAAAATGTATCTAAACATGCATACTACATATGATTTTTTATTTGTCCGTGTAGCACATCATTAGTCTATCTCTCTCTCAGCAACAGCACTACCACTACGGTCAATACGTCGTTGTCACTCTTCTGGTGTTGCCGCTTGCCCTATTGGTGACTAGCAATGTCCTTAGCAAAGTCTGTTGCGCCATAGTCATACTACATTACCAACAACAACAACAACGAGGCGAACCTTGAGCTCCTCGTCGTGTCCCTTTCCACGAAGGTAGCCTCTTTCAAGGCTCTCTTCGTCACTGCCACGATGGAGTCTGTTCACGACGTCGTCCACGGCCTCGTGCAGGGGTAGATCACGATGGGGCTGTTCCCAACGTCATCCACAGCCTCGCGTAGGGGCAGATCTAGTTGTGGGGGACTAGGGGTGTGGGTGGAGGGGGGGCATGAGCCCCCTCACTATTGTCACCGAGTCGATAGAGCCCCTCCTGATGAACCCTTGCAAGAAATTTCTACCATGGACCATGGCTATAGAGGGTGCCATCGAATCAATGTGTCTCGAGGCTGAAGATAGTGTTCTATTTGTGAAATGGGCCAAGGTACGTAGTATAAGTTTTTCCTTGTGTTCACACCTGGTCTGGTAGCCTTTATTTTGGTCCAATAAAGCCCAAGCCCAGTCCACCTTTAGCAAGTGCCACTACACACACCGATCTCCCGTTACCATACGCAAAAGTCACCAGTGGCGGCCAACCCTCAGCATCTCCCATTGCACCATCCACAAAAAGCCATCGGTGGTGACCAACCCTTGCCATCTCCCATTGCACTATCTGCAAAAACCATCGGTGACAGCCAACCCTACCTATTGCAGTAGCCAACGCCACAAAATGGTACTATGATAAATAATATAGGCAAAAGACATATATACTGCCAGAAAACATTCATTGTCCAAAAAAATTGTACTATCAAAAAAATCCAATGTAAACAAATGGTACTATTAAAAAAATCTATTCACTAAGATATAATTGTTAACACATTGATGTGGCTGCACATTAAACAGGGGTAAAATGATCTTTTCCTCTCATAGTTGATGGTGTTAGATGAAATATAATAACAGCAATGCTATATAGGAAAAAGATAAATCCAGTGCTATATTGAGAAAACTTCTTTCAATGTAAATAAGGAACCATGTCTTCCAACGCTAAATAGGGATCTTTCTCTCTAGAAGAAGCTGCTGCACAAGTTACCAAGGTGGACTGACATGTGTGTTTAGGCTGCTAAGATATGATGATTTTTATGAAAAGTGAAAATGCAGGGGATAATGGTGGCAGCAATAATTCCCTCAAAAAAAAAATGGCGGCGGCAATAGACGAGGAAGAGAGCTGCTCTCAAGCATGTTCACGACACAGGAGTAATCACATGCCAAAATTATATGTTTTTAACTTTTCTGAAAGAGTCAAAACATGTTAAGTTTGACTAAATTTATATTATATAAAATAATAATATTTATAATACCAATAAGTATCATTACTATCTTTATTAGTTATTATATTTTTTTGACCAAATAGTTATTATATTTTTCATAGTGTACTCGTTTAATGACATAAATATTTGTAATTTCCTCTATAATTTTTGTCAAATTTAAGATAATTTCTCTAAAAATATTATAACTTGTAATTTAGAGCAAAAGGAGTATATACCATATTGGTATTTCAGACATTCCCTTTTTTATGAGGTAGTATTTCAATATTTCACCAGTACATACGCATATATAGAAGGAGGGAGAAGTTTCTTGAACCACTCAATAGCCCAATACGACAGAGATGCTCGGGATCTCTGTGTTCTTCTTAGTGGCTGTGTACCGCTTGCTCTGCAGCCTTGGAGCTTAAAGTTTCCTGCTTCGGTTAGACAGCTACTTCTTCGGCGTTGGATCAACAATTCTGTCTTTATTTGGGTTTTTGGATTGAGCATCACCTATCTCCGACAACATCAGCAACATCATCTTTCGGTTATCGGCACGCTTCTTCTTCAATGGCTCTACTGACCCGCTATTCATCGACGCTTTGCGCGGTTAGTCCATCCGGTGCACGCGTCTTTGATGCCCCTGCGTATACCCCTCATCGGCAGATTTGTTCTCTTCGATGCCTTAGTCGACGCTGTTGTCTTCTTTATTGGTCACAGGACCACTATGTAACTCGGTCTTCTTCGAAAGACCGTCTTGTATTACGGCTGCTTTATTAATATATAATATATATGCCGTTGTCAAAAAAAAAATAGCCCAATACGGCTGATGAAACACGACGCGTACTTGGCAAAGTCGAGGTCCCTGTGTACAATGATCAACTCTGAGTTCCACGCACAGCAAGACAAGCGGACAAGATCCAGAAACACTTGAGGATGCTGCCTTTCAAGATCTTACCACTAACAGGTACGGAATGCACAAGCTCCATAAACACATTTCTGCATCAGACTGTTTCCTCTCAAGATCTTCACAGTTCGCACAAATGCACAAGCTCCAGACACATTTCAACATGTTTCCTTCTGAAGTAAAATCTACACAAGTTCAGTCTAGGATACTCAAAGCTAGATGGGGAAAAGACAGAAAGAATCATATGGTACACTGTTATTACAATCCCAATCTCCAACTACAAGGCACTACATCAACTCACTAATGACATGAACTCACCGACTAGAACCAATCAATCAATCTGGAAAGCATTTTCGTCCCAAAACAACGGCAGTGTGGGGGCCCATACTGCACTATTAGGCTAACATACTGCTTACTGAAGCTGGCTCTTGAGAGTAACCCACTAGGTACATCTATCCTGTCTATGACGAGTCTTGGTAGTAACAATCAGGTTAGCTTTTATACAAGCATCTCTCTCCAATTCTATCAGGGATTACAGCTACAAAAACTAATTCGGGAGCATCATTCTTTTGGATGTCATGTCTGGGGACAAGGACCATGGCCTCACAAATCAGCTCCATTTGAACCAACCACTTACAGCTAAAGGAGAAATGCCAGCAGAACTAAATTCAATGCGGTGAGATGGTGGAACTTCAGTTACAGCGCTTCAGAATTTATCAGCGCCTGGTCATTCTAGGAAAATGGTAGGTGGATGCAGGAGAGCCTGGGTACAGGTTAAACTTCTGAGGAAGGTTGTATCACGGACTTCATGGCCTGCATAAATCACCAAACCTCAAGTCAGATTTAACAATTTATTTGACATGCTGAATCACCACCATATTAAAACAGAATGCCATCAAGGAACAGATAATTCCTACTAGAACTAGATCCATTCAGTAAACTTCATGGTTGTTCTCCATGCCTCACTGTCACTAGATCTGTGAACTACTCAGTTTTGGGCTTCTTAACTGCTGCATGCAGGACTACTAAATGCTGTGCCAGGTCTATATCTGCTTTCAAAAGCACGGCACTCATGTAAATGTTGGCACTTGCCAGGTTACCAGTGGTCAATATGAGTTACTTTTGCTCCAGATTCCACTAAGGAATGATGCTACATTAGCTATATTATCTTGTCTTCATGGAAAGTTGTATTATCTATAACTCTAATATAGACAAACCCCACTAATATATCTCTCCGTGATTTCGTGAAGCCATGTCATCATGAGGGCACCACCTAATCTAAGTGCACCATGAGTAACTTCAAACACTAAATTGCATTGGTTGTCAAGCCCCCAAGCCATCAAGAGGCATTCCACTCAGTTCCTTTAATACACCAAGTCGCTTCCATGATGACTGCATCCATCATCAAACTCTCGTGTCCATCTAATTCCTCTATTAATTTCACTTCAATAATAAAGTTAGCAGATAATCAAATTTATTCGTATTTTCTCTTGCATACCCGCAGCAATGCGCGGGAAATTCCCCTAGCTCTCATAAGTTTACAAACCAGCAAAGAAGTGCATAGCACTATGTAAACTATATGTTTGGAAACACCCTTAAGGCATTGTACATCTCAACTAGTAGCATGAAAAGAATCCTGCATACCTTCTAAGAGGCAGCAAAAAAGCACAGTGGAGAATCATGTGGTGGCACATTATTTTCTATCCCATCTTATGATACTATAACTCATTTCTGTTATAATGAAAGAAAAGATATCCATGTCACAGTATGGCTTAGAAAACAAGGTAACCAAACCCTAAACCATATCATGTTTCTGTTATTTGGAAAGAAAAGGTACCTATATCAGTCTGGTTTGCAAAACAAGGTAACCAGAGACTTAGGCATCTTCTGCGACATATGAAGACATAATGCAGTTTTAAGCTACTCGACAAGGGATAATATGGAGGGAACAGAAGTAATAAAAATCTAGTTCCAAGCATGCCAAAGGAGACATAGGCAAGGAAATATCCTCTTGTGTGTACTGCTACTTTACAAGCAAACTCCTGGTCACGTTGTCATATCTTCAACATACTACCAATCTTCCAGATTTCTTTTTTTAGACTAATAGTCTAATCCAAGTAGTAGTCGGTTAACCAAACTATTCTCTTTTTGGTGTATATTTCCAGATTAGATTCCTCTTAACATGGGCCTTTTTGATGCACAGGGCTAATTGTTAGCCAGCTATTTTTTTTAGCTCAAGATCCAGCCCATCAAAACAGATGGTTAAACGTGGGCTAATTTTTTAGCAAGACTCCTGGCCATCCCCAGCTAATCCGGGCTAACTTTTAGCCCCACCTAATAACTAGCCTTAGAAGATCCATGGCCCATAAAACTAGTATATCCTCCTAACTGTACATTGCACATTATGAAATAGCGAATGCATGCAGTACAATCTGTAGTTTCTTGAATGGAACGCATCAGGGCACTCTATACTCTCATGAGTGGAATGTGTAAGGGCACATAAGCAAGCATCATTATTGCTCAAAAGTAGTTCATTCCTAATAATACTGAGCAGTGCAAGCCTACCTAAAAGATATTAAGCTTTAACATCCCAGATTTTCTACCATCCAGGATTAGTCAAAGTGGGTAAAGCTAGCAAATAGATTCACTGATATCTTTGCAACAGCTCTGTACCATTGTCCTACATGAGCAGAAAAAAAAAATCAATACAAATATACACTAACACATAGCCCAGCTAAAATTGGAAAATCAATCCACCACTTTGATGCACAAAACCAAAGGATTTTCAACTAAATGGTTTCGTTCGCATGACCTCTACAGCAATTGACAGCCTCGATCAAATGAGTCACCACAAGGTAAATGTTTACAACGTACCTCAAGATTCTGGAAACTGAAGTTCCACAATTACACCGTGACCATGCTGGGTACTGCGCTTCCTCCACAAACAACTTTTAGCACACTGGGTACTGCGCTTCCTCCACAAACAAATTTAGAGCTGAGGAAGTTCTTGTGGGTTCTCCATCGATGCCCTTAATATCATGCCGGCTCTCCGCTTCTTGTCATCCTTTGCTTCCTCTTTCAAGAAAGAAGGATCTTCCCTCAGGTCCAGGGCTCTTGAATTCAGAGCCGCCGCTAATGGCTTCTTTCCAAATCCAAGCTTAAGATGCACCGGAGCCCTCTCCTTTGGCACAATGCTCCTTTGATTTTGATCCAACCCAGCCCCAGCATCAATATCCCTGACAGGCCTAGCTTGGATAGCCGGCGCAAATGCCTCAAGTACAGAGATTTTCTTCTTCTCAGGAGGCATATCAACCTCCGAAACATCCTTCTCTCCAGGCGGCAATGGGGGCTCAAGAAACGGGTTCCTCTTCATCCCAGCCGCCTGTATCTCCTGCCCCTTCTCCGCGCCATCCTGCGCCACCGCGACCGCCGGGCGAAACCCATCCGCGCCAGCCATAGCCAGCCTCCGCTGCAAGCTGAGCAGCGACTTCTCCGCCTTCCGCCGCTGCCGCGCCTGCTCCACCTTGTCCACCCTGTCCTTGGTCGCCGCCGCCGGCGGCTCCTCAGCCCACACCTCCGTGCTCACATAGGTGTGCGGATCCGGGAACGCCGGCAGCCACTCCGGCACGTGCGGCCTCATCCCAGCCTCCCTCCCCGTCGCCTCCTCCTCTACGGCCTCCGCACCCGCCGCCGATGACGGGCTGGCAGAGGGGGGCGGCGGCTGCACGCGCTGGACGGGGAACCTGGGCAGCGGGCGCGTGAACGGCTCCTCGTCCTTGGAGTCGACGAAGCGCATGAGGTCCCTGACGACGCCCGAGCCGACGAGGCACCGCCCCGCGGCGTCCGCGGCCCCCGCGAAGCCGTCCGTGTCGGCGCCCACCTCCTCCAGCGCCCGGATGACGTCGAGCTCGTTGGCGAGCGCGCGGCCCGCGTGGTTGGCGTGGAATGCGGCCGACCGGCCCAGGTGCGCGACGTAGCGCAGCAGGACGTCGACGACCGCGTCCACCGCGGAGCGGTGCGTGCAGTCGAACCCCGCCGCCTCCAGCGCCTGCGCCACCGCTGCGCGCGCCACCGCACGCCCGAACTCGTCCCCGCTCCCGCTCCCGCCGCTCATATCTCCGCCGCTTCTCCTCCCGCCGCTTTCCTGGCACTCATGCCGCCGCGGCAGGCGCCGGGCCAAGCGGCTCGCCGGTTCGGCGCGGGGTCACAGATCCGGGCGGCGCTAGGGTTCAGATCCCTCCGACTGCGGCACTGGCCGGCCGAATCGAGCTCCCCCAAGCTCGCTCTCGCTCTGGGCTGGCCGGGTGGGTGATTCGAGCTGGAATTCAAATTCAACCTCCGAATGGTCGATTGGAATTCGCGGCGAGGCGGGCGCGCGGTGGATTGGGCGGGAAATCGAGGGGTGGAGTGGGTAGGCGTAAGAGAGAGAGAGACGGGGAGGCGAATGGGGAGAGATGGTGGTGGTGGCCGGAGGGCAGGTCTCGTCTTTATAGAGGCGGCGGCGGCGGTGGGTGGATTCGCGTATGCGCCAGGCGGGGTGCGCGGAGCGAGGAGGGCATACGCTTACGTGGCCTTTCGATTGGACGCGCCCACTCGCGCTGCGGCCTTTTTCCAACGAGGATGGATCCGTTTGCTTACACCATCCAGAATTATTGGCCAGGCCCAGGCCGGCCCAGCAACAACGGCCTGAGACAAAGCAGCCGGCCACTTTTATTTAGGTTTTATAACCACAATCCAGTCGTCACATGATCAGAACAAAGGATCTATTATGACCCAAAATCCCGAAGCTTGAGTCTGAGACAGACAGGGACAACAGATAGTAGCATTTCACATGTGTGAATTGTGATGGATGGTCCGTGACAACTGACAATGATGCTCCATCCAACGACTAAGCTCTACGGAACAAACCAGGTGTAGAGACGTGTTCATGGCTGATTGGTGAGAAATGGTTGGCGCGTGGACTGCAGAGCTTCGACGGCATTGGAGAAGCTGGACTCTGGTGAACAAGCCATTGGAGAAAACGTGTTCATCAGCTTCCTCTCAGCGAATTGTTAACGGATATGCTACCCACAGCGAGCTGTCACTGCATATGCTGGTGAAACTGCACGCTGCCTGCTGATGCCTGGTTCGCGGCTCTGTTGCTGCCAAAGTTCTTCCGGTTCGACTCCCTCGCTATCCTTGAGCCAAACTGCATAAAGCGTTGGATGGAGGTAGTATCAGGTGTAAGCTTGTATGCGGAAAACTGCCAGTGTTGTAGTATGCGTGGAACCACACAGTTAAAAGTATGCTGGTTATAATTATTATTATGGCACTGGCATGTATAAAATGTTTAAGCAGAGATACTGTGCAACTTTATACCAACGAACTTTCCAAGATGCTTTACCTCTTGCTAGTCAATACTCCTAGATTTTGTCAGTAATGGGGTACTTTTTACCACTATTCTCCCAAGGACTTTGTTAATAAACTCAGGGCAAGTATATCTGGTTAGAATACGCACCTGGATTGCACGCTTTGGCTGAAGAGCGGCTTCTTGTAGGCCCAGCAGCCTTGCAACCTACATAAATATGGCAAGGTGATTGTCATTAGCCAACATTTATGCATGTACTAGTAATAAAAAGAACTGCAACCCATCACCAGATCAGCCTTAGATTTTATATTTCTCAAGGGAATTTTGCAACAGTTTCACTCATTTGCCAACCTGGTAACTGTGTCATTAGACAACACCATTCTCTATGCACACAACTGATGCACTCAGCAAGTATATGTTAATTTGCAATGCAAACTCGCGTATAATGTAACAAATTCTATCGAAGTAAGGCAAATTATGTGCATACCTCTCTCAAGATCTTTTTGTCACCCTTTCCAACAGGTTCATCAAGTTTAGCAATCTCCCATAACGGAATTTCCAACAAAGTTTTTATCATGTTCTCGTCAAGAAATGGGAAACGAGCCTACAGGATGAATAGTGGTACACATTAGATAGCCAAAAAAAAATGAGAGAGAGAGAGAGAGAGAGAGAGAGAGAGAGAGAGTAAAGTAAACCCGTATAACTGAAAATGCTAGGCATTTGATTCATAATCCAAGGAAAGACAGCTTACTTCCTTGCCATGATCAGATATGCACCTATCATCTCTTCCCATATTCCTTTTCCATATTCTCTGCACATCTAGTCTCATCTCCTGATCCAATGCATTCCACCTACATAGCAGCATAAAAGTTTAATTAATAGGATTCTTACCATTACAGTGCTTGAACAATTTAATTGATATCCATCATACTAAGTACAACAAATCAAACAGGTGTATGGACATACCCTCCAAGCCTATATTTGGTCCGATGTCTACCATAACCAGCACACTGCTCATCGGCCCCAGAACCCACTATAAGGACTCTAGATCTCGACCTGTACTTATAGCGAGAGCCGTCTTGCATACCACATGTACTTCCATCCACCCAACCATCCCCACCAGCAGCCAACCAGAGAGCAATACCAATGTTCAAATCCTGTAGAACAGATCCAATGTTTAAACTTTGATAACTCTACCATGAGTTACACTCTCCGTTCCAAATTATAGTTTACTTTGGCTGTGTGCTAAGTTCAAACCTCTAACTTTGACCAGATTTTTAGACAAAGTATATAATATCGACAAGTTCAAATAAACACACTTTCAAAATATATTCCATGGAGAATTTAATGATACAATTTTGACAGTACAGATGCTGGTGCATTTTTCTATAAATAAACTTGGTCACAGAACCAAAGTGAACTAAAATTTGGAATGGAGGCAGTAATAAAGACAAAATTTCAAGTTTATGTTACCATTCCAAATCCACGAACATGTAAACAGACTAACAGAGTGCAAGCACACAAACAAGATGTGGCATGTTTTCTAATGTTAGGAAAGCAGTGGAATGAACATAGAGGGCTTTAATAAAAGTATACGCACCATATAGGTATTTGAAGGGTGTATGAGTGACATCACATGTTCACTTTCCCCTTTCAAGTCTGTCAAAGCTGTGTCAATCTCAATAAGACGCCATCTGCAATTTAAGAGCACAGGGATAATAAAACAAATATTTCAGTTTAAAATCACAGTTCAACACAGCATTTATAGCTAAATTGAAAACTAAAATGAATTACAAACTTGCATGAATAACCAGAAAAGCATACAGGTAAAGATGCAAGAGTGCATCTTAGCAAAGAACATGAAACAACATAATGGACAAGGAACTCATAAGGGTATAGTAGGAATTTCATTCACTCAAAAAGAAAATTAGTGCAGGTATCATCGATCTTTAAGTGCAATTATTATGAGAATATGAAGATAGGTATCAATAAATAAAATCAAATACATTTAGTGCTTAGATCATACAAGCTGTTGGGGCTATAAGAACACAGCAAGTTCAGAAGCTAAATCACCTCCGGCATGGAGATATCCTCTGAAGCTCCTTCAGTCCTGCTATTGCAGAAATCCTATCAGGGGCAAGCTGCCCATCAAAACTGACATTTAACAAATCAATTGTCCCTGTTGGAAATCTGTATTAGCTTCACTTAAATATTCAAGTTTAGTGACACAGATGAAGAACATAATCTTCTACCAGCAAATATATATAACATATAAGAACTTTGAAAGTTTGAATGCAACAGAGTAAAGTTAGTAGTCGGACTTACATTTGGAATCAATGCACTGGTCTAGCAATGCTGCAAGTATCATGGAGTCTAAGCCACCGGAGAAGAGGACTGCTATTGGGGCTGACTCTTCATCCACAGATTTGTTTAGAGTACCCTGTCCACATGAAAGAATCAGTATAATCTGATGTACTAACATGTAATGGAACATGAAGAAAGATGTAATTAAAGAAGGTCCTGATCAATTAATTAGGCAGGTGGAGCTGTTAAATGATCATAGGTATTACAGAGCAGCATTAAGAAATTAAGAAATTAATTAAAACTTAACATGTATGCCAACCTGAAAGAGTGTGTTCATTTTAGTCCGCAGCATTACAGATTCCCTTAATGCAGCCAATACTCTATGTGCTGAATGTACATATCAACATAAACAATATATCAGTATAGAACTCTTTGAGACGATTTAATTATGAAATTTCAGTAGTAAATGTTTCATGTACCTGACTGCGTTATGCAATTTGGTTCACATATACTAGAATCTGACAGGAGAACTGCCTTTGTAATCCCATTATTTGTATTTTCTTCAGCTTCTCTTGAGCTTATGAAGCTCGGAGACAACTGATGACTGCCTCTGTTAACAGAATTGTTCTCCAAGGTAGGAACTATAAGTTTCCTCTCCCATTTAATCAATTCATTCAATGAAGAAGCCATCCATTTATGAGTGTTAACCTCCACAATCCACCCTTCCTTCATGTGTGCACCATATTTTCCAATGTCTTTCATATGGATGCTGTATATCCCACAAGGAAGCTCTTCCCAGTAACTAGCTTCAGTATGGTTAGACATGTCACGATCTGTCACAAAATCATTTACTGTTGGATCTGTAGCAGAGGAAAAGACCACAAACACAAGATTCAATTTGTGAAAAATGAATGAGTTATCACCATTTAATAAAGCATGTAAAGAAACAAAATTCTTAAACACAGACGAACCACAGCTTACTGCAAAGATGGAAACCTGAAAGTTAACCATATCTTACCAGAATGATTCTTTGCAAACGAAGGGGGTGATACTGATGATAATATGAAGCGAGAGTCCTCAGCTGTGGGCCAATGTACTAAGAGGCTTCTTCTTCCAAATGCATCCCGGCCAAACCAAATCGTATTTGACTTCAACTGGAAATTCAAGATGGTCAGGGTGTTAGAAAGATAAACCTCCAACAGATTGAAAAGATCACAATCATAAAAATTACCTGCCTGCCAGTATATCAAAGCCCATGGACCTTTGATTGTGGAAAGGAGTTGTGAAACTGATTTGGCACCACTCCCACAACAAGTACATGTGTTATCTCTACCAAAAGCATGGCAATCACATGAACAACAAGATTCCAGAGAGGTAAAAAGAGCTTGCGTGTCGTTTTCATCATCTGCAACCTGAATTCCTCCATATATCTCACCTTATACGAGATAATTTCATTAATTTGATCAGCATATGTCACCAAAGGACAAAAATTTGTGAAGAAATAAGAAAAGAAGCAACCTTACATCAAGCTCAAGGGCATTACCATTATACACAAGGACACTTCCAGTGGAGGCCACCAGCGGCTGTGAAACCAGCTTAGTTCCCCTAAGATGCAGTGTTGCCCCGATGAAGAACAAATCAGCAACACCAGAGTCACTCACACCAACTTTATCCTCTACTCCATCATTGCAGCCATCACCAACTGCAACACATGACAACCTATAAGAAAATACTTAGATTCAACCAAAGTCCTGCGCATACAGAGTCACCACCCACCAACAACGGTGCCATCAGCAAGAAGGCGGCGACTTTCGTAGCCTAGACTATCAGGGCCTCGTCGGCGCAGGGCCTCCTTCAGCTCATCTGGCACGCCCTTCCTCTGCAGTTATGTGAAAACAGCAAATCAACCTAGGTCAGCTAAGTTTTAGTGTATAGCCAGGGTTTAACTGAAGGCAAGGTTGTGGAAGGTATAGTAACATACCTCGCAGGAGTGCTGGATCTCTGATGCGGTGGCGGCCGCAGTGGCACAGGGAACGATAACAAGGCGATCACTAGAGAGGACAAGAGCTATACCGCACATCGATGACTTCAGGGTCTTCTTGTCAGTGGAAAGGGGCTAGTGCGCACAACAACTGTATAAAACTTGATGGTTTTGCAGCAAGGACCTGAAGAACAAGATATTAGTCTTCTTTTGGTGATACAATGGTTCTATACAATTATACAAACAGCTTTTTTAGACATCAAACATAAGTAACGTTTAAGGCCCTGTTTGGCAGGGCTTCAAGTAGCGCTGATAATTGGCCGTCAGATCTGTGTGTCTCACCCTAGGCCAAACACAAATATTGTGTCCGCCAAATGTTCGGAGGTAAGGAACAAAAGAACTTCTCTAATGTTACCTAACCATCTGAACAAAAAACAAGCTTGACCCCGATGAACTCAATGACTACAAGTTCTCTGGGCTCCAGAGTTAACAGACCACAGTATGGTATTACCACAGCAACAAAACAAGAGACACAGAAGGATAATAAGACACGAAAAGGCCAAACACAAGCATGGTGTTCAGAGGCAAGGAACATAAACCTTTTGAACTGCCATTACACATCCAAATTTTGACCGAGCAATCTGAAAGTTTTAGACTAGAAAAGCGCAAAGAATGTTTATCACTTATCACAGCTCCAACAATTGAATATCAGTACTAAAAATGGATGAACTCATATCCTAAACAGACATGCATACTGCTAGCAAGACTAGCACGGCAAAAAGTAGGACCCAGCTGTATATCTCGGGCACACACTAGTCAGAAGAAGCAATCTCTGGATGAAAGCGAATCACGTGGATACAGTATATTCATTAAAATCCCCACACAGGAACAAGCCGCGACCCAGTAGCTGATTGATTGTCGCGAGGAATAGACAGACAGAAGAGGCGGCAAGCCATATACGGAGTATACCTGCACTCGCACAAACCCTGACTGACGGTGGCAAGCTGCAGCAGAGATACGGATGCGGCGCCCTCGAACAGATGACCGGCGGCGGCGCCCTGGACCCTAAAGCAGAGAGACGGCGGCGGCGCCCTAGAGCAGAGAGGCGGAGGCGTCGTGGCGGCGCACTGGTAACGGCAGGAGCACCCTGACGGAGACAGCGCGCAAGGGGAAAAGGCTGGTCGATGTGGGCCGAGTTCCCCTGGGAGGCCCAGTTGTCTAACCATGTCCTGCTGGTTGGGGACGACGGAAGACCCAACTTGAGACGGACACAGGCCGGATTGGGCGCGTGGTAATCTATCTATTTATTTATTTAATTTAAATTTATTTATCTATTTAATTTAATTTGTTTATTTATTTAAATTTAATTTAATTTAAATTTAAATTATCTAATTTAATTTAATTTAAATTTAAATATATTTAATTTAAATTTAAATTTAAAGATATAAAGATTACCACGGCTAGGATGGCCGAGCCCCGGGCGCGCGCGTCGATGCAAGGTCACTGCAGCCCTCCTGGCGCGGCAGCGGCGCGGATCCGAGGGGCGCCCTCGGCGTGGCGGCGGTGGCACGGGCGGGGCTGGTGACGGCGTGGCAGCCCCTCCCTCTCCAAGCAGAGCAGACACACCGGTGGCCGTGACGGCAGGCGGGCATGGGAGGCCACCGAATCAGGTGAGGGTGCCCTCTTTCCGTTGCTCTTCCCTTCCCTCGCCGGTGCCGTAGACGACCGTCGATCTGCTCTTGCTCCTCTCTCTTTTGTGTAGGGTTTGTTGCCTGTTTGAAGGAATGTCAGAGAAAAAGATACGCTTCTTATAGCTCGGGCTCCTAATCTCTGGGATGCTGGCCCTTTGCACCAGCGGCCTAGCAGCATGCGCGTCCCACGTGGCTTGTGGCACAGAGGCAGGTCAGCATCCTGCGTGCTTGCCCTTGTGCGGCTATGGGCTCTCTGCTTTATCCTTTTGCTGGTCTGCTATTTCATTTTTTTCCCCCGATTTGGTGTGGAGTGGGATGCTGCCTCTCGTGATTCATGATTAGGATATCTGGTGATGGTTGGGGTTGGGAGAGGAGATGGTTGTGGTAATTCTGATTTGGACATATAGATTTGGTGTGGTCATTATTTGGAAAATGCTATCCCATTATGTGTCTTGGCTATGATTGGTGAGGTATTGAGTTAACTATTGCTTTTTTAATGTGCTTAGCATAATTGGCTCAACACAAATAAATAATCATATTTCATTCTCCTATAAAATTACAGGCTGTTTTATACCATCTTCATGCCATTTAGTTGCATGTCCCTTATCGCTAAACACTGCTATAAATACCGTTGTTAAATCAAAGGAGTTAATTGAAGTAGTTATTTATCATCACATCTTACCACAGTAAGTTTTACATTGCAGATGGATATGTCGATGAACTTCAGAGCCAATTCTCCAAACATGGAAGCCTTAAAAAAATTCAATTTTTATCAGCAGCATCTTACTACAGTAAGTTTACATTGCTGTGTGATTCTCATAGTCCTTTAAATCTTTTTAGTGTAGCTATACTGTTATGTTGTTAATAATTTCTTTTTTTCCTCTAGGATCCACGGATCTTCTAAACTACAATATTTGGCCCACAGGTCGTCGATAGCATTGTTGTGCTTGGTTTTGAGTAGCTGCCCGCTTTCCAGAATGTGTTTCTGCAATTATTCGTGAATCCTGAACAGGTGTATGCTTGAATTCACTATATGATTTCAGTTTGAGCATTATTTTAAGTCTTACAGCATGTTTAAGAGTTTTTTTTGCAACATAGCATTTTTTGCTTCGTAAGATGGACAATTGCTATGCTTGAT
>CM041647.1:12156899-12169770 GCA_023333625.1 Bothriochloa decipiens | reverse complement strand
ACTACGTAGTCGAGGGCCAGCTACCCTAGATCGCTACGCCCTTGACACTAAAACATAATACAATTTACAGAAGCAGGGTGGAGTGTGCCACCGGCCTTTGCCACCGATGAATTATTAACTTGTACTAAAATGCTAATGAACGTTCAATCCTCACATACATCCGCTCAGTCAAAAATAACCAAAATGTCATGCCAAGAATTACAGAGACTCAGCGACATTAATTTCTCTGCCCAAAATTTTAGTAGACAACAAAGCAATGTACAATAACTCTATTTGATCAATCGTCAAAACACAGTAGCAAAGAATAGAAGGATCAACTTACTGTAGATGCAATCTGTAGCCCTCATTGGGGGCAAATCTGATGAGATCCGCTACATGCAGGACAGGTCTCCGCCGAACTGATTGTGGAGCACTGATTAAAGCAGCTATGGAAACTGATTAGAACTTATTTTGACAGGTTGCACAAGATCCCCTTATTTTTTTATAAAAAAATCAAATTACCTGTATTGTGTTAGAATAATCCCTGAGCACCCGCTAACTATAGAAGGAAGCTTAGACTAATTAGTTTCCAGGCATGGCAGGCAGCATCTCCGTGGACGTTGGGATGGCAACGACCGATCGCGGGCATGCCGTGATTGTCTCAATTGATTGTAACCATGTATGACTGCATGTACTTTCTTTATAATGAATAGAGAGACACCAGAAAACGCTGTCGCATTACAGCACCAAAGTTTCATTGCGTCCACTCGTGTTCGTGTCCTCTTCGTCTTCCTCATCGGAATTGTGTCAATTGGTATCAGAGCTAGGTTGCCGTCGTCGCCATGGCCTCGCGGTCTCCTTCCAATGGCTCCGGCAACGAGGAAAAGATCAAGCCGTCGCGGTCGCCGCCGCGTCGTCGTGGACGCTCGACGGGTCGCCACTCGCGTCGCCGCTCCGGCTCACGGATCGTGGAGCGCGTCATCGAGCGTTCGTCTGCGAACGTCGCGTGGCCGATGCTCACACGGACGAATTATCCAGAGTGGGCGCTGGTGATGGAAGTGAACTTCCAGACGCTCCGCGTCTGGGACGCCGTCGACATCGGCATCGACGAAGATCCCGACGACGACGAGTACCACGCCGATCGCCAGGCAATGGCCGGGCTGTTGCGCTCGGTTCCCTCCGAGATGTGGACCACCCTCGGACGAAAGCCGACTGTCAAGCAGGCTTGGGATGCGGTCAAGGCGTTGCGCATCGGGGACGCACGCTCTCGCGACGCCAGCGCGCAGCAGCTTCGTCGGGAATTCGGGAACCTCTCCTTCAAGGAAGGCGAGAGCGTCACCGAGTTCGGCACGCGCATCACGACGCTCGCCACAAACCTCCGGACGCTCGGTGACAAGATCACGGACGCCGAGGTAGTCAAGAAATTGTTGCAGGTCGTTCCGGATCGTCTCTCCCAGGCTGCAGTGTCCCTCGAGATGTTCCTCGAGTTGGACACAGTCTCGATCGAGGAGGTCGTCGGGAGGCTGCGCGTCTTCGAGGAGCGCAGCAAGCCTAAGGAAATCACGGACGGAATGGGGCGGCTCCTGCTCTGCGAAGACGAGTGGGAGGCACGTCGTAAGGCCCGCCGCGAGCAGGAGAGCTCCGGTGGCAGCGGCAGCTCCAGCGGTCGCGGGAAGCGCCAAGGGCGCGGACGCGTTCGTGGCGGTGCAGGTTCCACGGCGCGAAACGGCCAGGACGGCCAGAACGCCGGCGCCGGGATCGCTGGCGGTGGCAAGCCTCCGCCCGGAACCCTCTGCAACAATTGCGGGAAGAAAGGCCATTGGGCCAGAGACTGCCGTAGCAAGAAGAAGAAGGCCGCGGCCCATGTGGCCCAGGCCGAGGAGGAAGAGGATCGAGCCCTCATGTACATCTCCATCGAGTCTGAGGTAATCGCGTCACGCGCATCCGTTCCCCACTCGCCTACTCGAGGTTCACCTGCTCGAAGGGGGGCCTCACCTGCTCGAGGCTCACTTGCTCGAGGTTCGGCTCGAGGGTCTGCTCAAGAGGCCTCACCTGCTCGAGGCTCTGCTCGAGGCTCCTCGCTGCCGCCGTCGCCGCGCACCGTCGACCCGCTGCAGCGCGTCCAACTCGACGAGCCAAAGGTCTTGCTCCACCTCAGAGAGGAGGAGAAGGAGGCAGAGGGGCCCTGCCGATGGGTCCTCGACACCGGTGCGACGAACCACATGACGGGTTCGCGTCGTGTCTTCTCCGAGCTCGACAGCAGCGTGACCGGCACCGTCAAGTTCGGCGACGGGTCGGTGGTCAACATCGAGGGGAAGGGCACCGTCCTCTTCGCCCTCAGATCCGGCGAACACCGCCGGCTCGACGGAGTCTACTTCATCCCGCGGCTCACCACCAACATTGTGAGCCTCGGCCAGATGGACGAGAACGGGTACAAGGTCGCCATCGAGGAAGGCATTCTCCGCATCTTCGATCTGCAACGACTCCTGCTCGCCAAGGTTCACCAATCCCCAAGCCGTCTCTACTACCTCGAAATGACCATCGCCGCTCCGGTGTGTCTCACCGCGCGCGTCGACGATGTCGCCTGGAAGTGGCATGAGAGGTTCGGACACCTAAACTTCAAGTCGCTGCGGAAGCTGAACCGTGGTGAGATGGTAAAGGGCCTGCCAGAAATCGACCACGTCGAACAAGTTTGCGAGGACTGTGTTCTCGCGAAGCAGAAGCGAACGCCATTCCCGCAGGCTGCCAAGTTCCGGTCGAAGGAGCAGCTCGAGCTGGTCCACGGAGATCTCTGCGGGCCGATCACTCCGTCCACGCCGGCCGGGAACGCCTACTTCTTGTTGTTGGTCGATGACATGAGCAGGTACATGTGGCTCACTCTGTTGCGTACCAAGGCAGATGCACCGGCGGCCATCATGACGTTCCAGGCAAAGGTGGAACGCGAAACCGGCAAGACGCTCAAGGTCCTCCGCACCGACAACGGAGGCGAATTCACCTCGGTGCAGTTCGGCGAGTACTGCGCCAGCGAGGGAATCCTTCGACAACACTCCGCGCCGCACACTCCGCAACAGAATGGCGTCGTGGAGAGGAGGAACCAGATGGTCGTGAACACGGCGCGGAGCATCCTTCGCGCGCGGAGCATGCCAGGCTTCTTCTGGGGAGAGGCGGTGCACACAGCAGTGTACCTCCTCAACCGGTCGCCAACGGCCGCCCTCGACGGCCAGACACCGTACCAGGCCTGGTACGGGAAGAAGCCACCCGTGCATTTCCTCAGGGTGTTTGGGTGTGTCGCCTACATCAAGCGTCTTCGACCGCACCCAAGCAAGCTGGAGGATCGCGGCCAGAAGGTAGTCTTCATCGGCTACGAAGATGGAGCGAAAGCGTACCGCTTCTATGACCCCGCCACGGAGCGTGTCCGGGTCGCGCGCGACGTCGTGTTTGACGAAAACGCGCACTGGGACTGGGGGAGCGCCGCGGCGAGTGACAGTTCGGTGCCCTTCATCATCGAGGAGGAGTATGAGCTGCGTCGCCAGGCACAAGCACCCTCGACATCGGCCGTGCCTGGTTCTTCATCGGACGCCTCGGACTCGACGTCGCCCATGTTTGCTCGAGGGGGGGCCTCACCTGCTCGAGGCTCTACTCGGGGCTCTGCTCGAGGGGACTCACCTGCTCGAGGCTCTGCTCGAGGGGACTCACCTGCTCGAGGCTCCGCTCGAGGCTCTCGAGGCTCGCCTACTCGAGGCTCGGCTCGAGCCTCACCTGCTCGAGGCTCACTTGCTCGAGGGGCCTCACCGGCTCGAGGCTCTGTTCGAGGCTCTGCTCGCCAGGCGCCAGCACCCTCGACATCGAAAGCCTCGAGCTCGACATCGCCCACGTCTGCTCGAGGGGGGGCCTCACCTGCTCGAGAGGCCTCATTTGCTCGAGGTTCGGCTCGAGGCCCTGCTCGAGGCTCACCTGTTCGAGGGGGGTCCTCACCGGTGGAATTCGCGACGCCACTCATCGACGACCCGAACCTCGACGCAGACGACGACGAGGAGCTGGAGCACCGGTACAGGATGCTCCAAAACGTTCTGGGCACCAACACCGTGCCTGGGCGTGCTCACCGCGACGTCGAGGAGGCTGAGCTGCATAAGCTCAGCGTCGAGGAGCCCAAGACGTTCAAGGACGCCGACGGCGATCCCAACTGGAACGCGGCGATGGAGGAGGAGCTCAAGTCCATCCGCGACAACAACACATGGTCCCTGGCCGATCTTCCCCGGGACCAGCACGCCATCGGCCTGAAATGGGTGTACAAAGTGAAGCGTGACGAGAACGGCGCCATCGTCAAGTACAAGGCGCGTCTCGTAGCCAAGGGGTACGTGCAGCGCCCCGGCATCGACTTTGAAGAGGTGTTCGCTCCCGTCGCTCGGCTGGAGTCAGTCCGGCTGCTCCTCGCTATTGCTGCCCACTTCGGCTGGGGCGTCCACCACATGGACGTCAAATCGGCGTTCCTGAATGGCGAGCTCCAGGAGGAGGTATACGTGCAGCAACCTCCCGGCTTCGTCGACAGCAAGAACAAACACAAGGTGCTTCGTCTCCGCAAGGCTCTGTACGGGCTCCGGCAAGCTCCACGGGCCTGGAACCAGAAGCTCGACGCTTCCCTGCTCGGCCTCGGCTTCAAGCGCTGCGTCGACGAGCACGGTATGTATATCCGTGGCGGTGGCACAGGGCGTCTGATCGTGGGCGTCTACGTTGACGACTTGATCATCACCGGAGGCGATGCGGGAGCTGTGAACAAGTTCAAGGCGCAGATGATGAACACCTTCCGCATGAGCGACCTTGGACTGCTCTCCTACTACCTCGGCCTCGAAGTGTCACAAGGAGCTACCGGCATCACACTCCGGCAGACTGCGTACGCCGTCAAGATCCTTGAGAAGGCCGGCATGACTGGCTGCAACGCCAGTGCCACACCCATGGAGCCCAAACTAAAGCTGCTCAAGGAGGGAACCACGCCGAGTGTCGACGCGACGGAGTACCGCAGCGTCATCGACAGCCTCAGGTATCTGTGTAACTCCAGGCCAGACCTGGCGTACTCTGTTGGCTACCTCAGTCGCTTCATGGAGGCGCCACGCCAAGAGCACTTCACTGCGGTGAAGCGTGTTCTTCGGTACGTGGCTGGAACGCAGCAGTGGGGGCTGCACTACCACCCAGGTGGCAAGAACGCCGGCGTTCCCAAGTTGCTCGGGTACTCGGATAGCGACCTGGCTGGCGACGTGAACGACCGGAAGAGCACCAGCGGGCTGATCTTCTTCCTGGCTGGTGGACCGATTGCATGGCAGTCGGCAAAACAAAGGGTGGTGGCTCTGTCATCATGCGAAGCGGAGTACATCGCGGCTGCAGCAGCCGCATGCGAGGCGGTCTGGCTGGCAAGGCTCCTGGCCGAGCTCGTCGGAGGTGCAGTCCTTGCACCAAAGCTTAAGGTGGACAACAAGTCTGCCATCGCCTTAATGAAGAATCCCGTGCACCACGACCGGAGCAAGCACATAGACATCAAGTTCCACTTCATCCGGGAGTGCTGCGAAGAGAAGCTGATCGACGTTGAGTTCGTCGGCACTGAGTTCCAGCTGGGCGACATCCTTACGAAGGCGCTTGGTCGGAGTCGGTTCCAAGAGCTCCGTGATGGGATCGGCATGAAGAGATTAGAGTAGTTGCTCAAGGGCTTAGGAGGAGATTGTTAGAATAATCCCTGAGCACCCGCTAACTATAGAAGGAAGCTTAGACTAATTAGTTTCCAGGCATGGCAGGCAGCATCTCCGTGGACGTTGGGATGGCAACGACCGATCGCGGGCATGCCGTGATTGTCTCAATTGATTGTAACCATGTATGACTGCATGTACTTTCTTTATAATGAATAGAGAGACACCAGAAAACGCTGTCGCATTACAGCACCAAAGTTTCATTGCGTCCACTCGTGTTCGTGTCCTCTTCGTCTTCCTCATCGGAATTGTGTCATATTGCTGGGCAGATCCGTCTTCGAAGCCCTGCCCGGTACGTCGCCATGCCTGTACGCGGAGGGCGAGGCCACTGGCATGATAGCACCCAATGATTCCTCGTTGGTAAATCATCAAACACCTAACGAGCAAGAACGGGAGCGGCACTGTGTGCTTAATTACCTGGTGGAAAGGAAGTTGGCCTTGTCGCCTTGACGTGGATTTAGCTGGCGCCGTAGCGGTGCCCGCGTCGCTGCTGGCCGGTCCAGCGGCCGACGGCTCCGCGCACGGCCCCTGCACTTGGCCCCGTGCTGCATCTTGCTTGTTGGTCGGAGATGAAGCGACGTGCGCCGCATCCGCCTTGTCCGTCACGTCCCTACCGCGACGGCGTCGTGCCGCCGCGTTCACCTTGTCCGTCGTGTCCCTCGGCGGCGTCGAGCGCACGGCCTGGCGGCGACTTCCCCTGCCCGGAAGCACGCCCTGGCGGCAGCGTGGGCCCTGGCGTAGCCTCGACGGCGGAGGACGCATGGCCTGGCATGCGTCTCGGAGGCGTCCGCCCTGGCCCCCTTGGCGCACGGCTCGGAGGCGGTTCGGCGACGGAGCGTGGGGCTGCTGG
Source organism: Bothriochloa decipiens (assembly GCA_023333625.1). Lineage (NCBI taxonomy): Eukaryota > Viridiplantae > Streptophyta > Magnoliopsida > Poales > Poaceae > Bothriochloa > Bothriochloa decipiens. Next base: position 12,163,206 of record CM041647.1, on the reverse strand, counting down.
CTGCCGTGGCGTGGTTTAGGGAGCTGGGAGAGGAAGCATTTACGGCGTCTCGGGGAGAGGGACGGACTCGCGCGGGACCGGAGGGAAGAGAGGAGTGATGAAGCCTGATCCGAGCGTTTCTGTTCGCTGGATTTGAGTGAGCGAGAGAAAGCGAAGATTAGAGTTAATCTTGTTTTTTTATTTGAAAAATTAGATGTTATCGGGTGTAATTTTTGGGGTGCACTTAGTGTAAATCATCACTGTAGAAGACAGATTAGTGTGTGACTTTAGAATAATTCTGCATTATATAGCCGTGGAGATCCCATGACGTGCTCACGTGCATCACTCGCCATGCCAAGCAACACATATAACGAATTAAGGTTATACTCCCTCCGTCTAAAAAAGATGACGTTATAGAAAACGTGTCAGTCAAACTTTCTCAACTTTAACTAGGTTTGTTCAAAATACGTGTAACATTTATATCTCTAAATAAATTTATTAAAAAACTAGAATTAAAAATCTTTCTCATAATACTAATTACTTAGCATAAATATTTATATATTTTAATATATAATTGCCGGTAGCTTAAAAATTATTGTTTCTCAGAAAACGAAAATGACATCTATTTTAAAACGGAGGGAGTACATACATCTATTCTTGGTTATTTTGTGTCCTCGTCACCCACACACGTATCACCATCACCCATTCTCTCTCTTTCTTGTTGCACGGTCAGAGCCGTAGATTAGTAAGTGCAACGTGGGCAACTGTTCAGGGCCTCCATAATTTAAGGGCCTCTAAATTTATAATAAATACTAACTAATAATAGCTAATATTTTAAATAGAGAAATAAAATGTAGTATATAAAAAAGAGTTTACATGTTGCAATTTCTTTGTTTGTTAATTGGATCAACTCGCCGATATAAGGCCGCCCCAATGTCCATGTTCACTGTTTGTTTGGCAATGTTTGTCGAGCTGATTGATAAGCTAGCTAATTTTAGTTATTAATTATTTTAATAGCATTATGTGAGAGAGAATTGGCCTAAATAAACTGAAATAACCTCAAACCATTTTGCTTTCTCATGCCATAGACTGCTTTGCTAGCTGCTAGGATGCTAGTTTATTACTTGAGTACTACTTTATACTGTTTTAGATATTTGATCTGTTCTTAGTAGTGTAAGACCCATATAAATTTGTAGCTTTATGATTAAGTGAAAATATGCTTTGATCTTCTCTAATTTGAGGGCCTCTCATCAAGTATTTTGTTTAGGGGCCTCCAAATCCTAGGTACGGCCTTGGCACGGTGCAAGGCTTTTGATGGAAGAACTCATTCCGGTAATATGAAATGTTTTTAGATTCTACATAAAAAACATGAGTTCCATTGAATTAATATAGTACTGACTTCATTCAAGGAGTAGCACAATTCAATCGAGCAAGATGTTTTTTTTTAGGAATCGAGCAAGATGTTAATTTAGTGCCAAAAATGTCGGTTCCAATTTTTGTTGGGCTCCCTTTTTAAAGTGGCACTTACATGTTTTCTAAAGTCTTTCTCAGTGAAGAGGGTTTTGGTGTTTGTCGTATAGAAACATGAATACCCACTCTTTAACGGTTTTATTCTATGGTTCCAAGTAGTTCTCTCTCTTCTTAGGCCAACCGCAACGTAGGCGAACAAGAACAACAGCCTTACAAAAAAATGATGGATCCACGTAGGTGCGGATGATTTTAAACCAACACCTCTCCAACGCTGGCTACTAGTACTGACACAAGCTTTTATCCTATCGCTGTCCTTTCCCTCGCTTTCCTCCTTTCTTTACCAATTTTCACTCTCGAACTCGGTGCTTCAGCAACTATGTCAGACGAAGCGATGAGCTCCTCTGCAGGCTGCTCTGACAACCCACGAGGCTACCCTCTCATCACTTTTTGCCATCCGAACCTAGCTGGATTGACAAGACCACGCGTCACCATGGAGCATTGGGGAAGGCCTTAAAAACGTTGACACGTCATCAAAAGCACTTATGTAGAGACCCCACTGCCAACCCATGCTAGAAGCCACAATACACGTAAGCAGTAAATTAAGAATAAGGCTCCCAACCTAAAACACACATCATGGTTCTTTATACACTACACATAAGTAGGGAAGGGATAAGGATCCCAATATTCCACTGAAAAGTTCCATCCTAAAATGACGCACAATCACGCAACTTTAGTCCCAAGATGACCCATTTCATATTTCGACATCTTTTTGTCAGATGGAGCGTTCAGTGTGTCTCTATAAGCCACTTTGACACATTGCGAGATCACCACTCGGCGTGATACCAAAGATGCGTGTAAACGTGGAGGTTGAGACCACTAGAACACTATCCCCTTGTGACCGAGACTACCGAACACACAACATCTTACCAAGCAATGCGAGGCCGGCCCTCGATCGCTTTACCAGACTACCATCGTGTTCCTTTGTTGACAAAGCAAGGATTGACACAATCACACACCTCTTCAGCTCGCTACAAATAACAACGTGCACGCACGGTACGTGCCTCGCAGCTACACATCCATCCCATTTATCCTGACAGGCCGGAGCACTTATGTTACAAAGCCAAGAGCAATGCCCTGCTAATTAAACGCGCGTTGGTCAGCTGGACTAACTAGGAGCCCTGCAGCCTGGCCACGAACGTGGACGCGGCGACGGCGGCGGCGCCACCGACGACGCAGACGAGCGCGGCGACGGCCTGCAGCGCCACCTGCCACGCCTGCTCCTCGGGGACGAGGTACACGACGGCGGGCCCGGCAGCCAGCAGCGGGAGCGCCAGCGCCAGCAGCGCCCCTGGCGTCCCCGGGTCCGTGGCCGCCGACAGCGCGCCCAGCTCCTCCGCCTTGGACAGTAGGCCCAGCCGCTCCACCGTCGACAGCGACAGCCCCGCGCGCTCCGCCGCCGACAGCAGCCCCGCGCGCTCCGCCTTGGTCAGCAGCCGCAGCCTTTCCACGTTCGTCAGCAGCTTCACTGGCGCCGCCTTCTTCCCGCTCGTCGTCGCCGGACGCGGACCGGCCGGCTCGCCAACCGGGAACACCGTCGTCGTGCCCTGCATGTTTGCCCGCTCCCCGTCGTCACCCGCGCCGTTCTCGAGAATCAACAACAATGGGTAACGGAGGCGGAGGTGCTTTGTGCTTACCGATCTTCTCGTGCCGGAGACGGTCTTGTTGGCCGTCGGCTTCTGGCCGCCCTTCTGGGTGGCCATGGAGGTGACCCTGAGACGGCGCCCTCGCCCCGCACCGCTGCTGCTTGGCCTCGCAGTGTTTGCCGACGCGGCAGAGACGGACAGTGACGCCATGGCCAACAGCGCTCGCTCTCTCTCCTCTGCTGCCGCGGCGCGCTGCCAACCCAACCAGTGGCCTAGCTCACGCCGCCCGCGGCAATCTTTCTAGGTGGAGGTGCGCGGTCTGATCCGTTTTGCACACGTGGCTGTCCTCTACTGGCTAAACGTCCCACGCCAGATATCCTATTTGCATTTGCCGTGGAGATGAATGGGTTGCACCGAGATTTTAGCTTGTAATATTTTTCACACTCACAAGCGACTCCGTGGCCCAATGGATAAGGCGCTGGTCTACGGAACCAGAGATTCTGGGTTCGATCCCCAGCGGAGTCGAATTTTTCGTTTTGTTTGGGCCTTAATTGGGCCATGTCTTCCTTTTTACCTGGGAGGAAAAGCCCGAAAGACCCGTTAAGATAACGTCTCCAGCCCTTTGGGCTCAAATTGGGCAATATCTGTCTCTTTTTTTTATCTGGTACGAAAGGCCTGAAAGGCCCATCAAGATGACGTATTTCCCTTAGAAGGCTTGAACTCTACTCTACTGCAGCTTTTTTAACTCGCAGACGCCGCCGCCCATCAGAATGACAGAGCCCTACTTCAATAATCCACCGGAGAAGAGGCGGCGGGCGATCGGAGAGCGGATCATGGCGGGGTCAGCTGCAGCGGTGGCGGATGCGTGGGACAAGGCCACCGTGTTCCTGTACTCTCAGCTCTACGACGAGACGAAGAGGGCCGAAAACAACGTGAGCGCGCTCCCCTCATCCCACGTGAAACATCTTCAATTTTCCACGAAGAGAAAATACACAGAATGACGGATAATATAATAGTTCGAAGCATCAAACCATCTCATTATCTCGCAATAGTCGATACAGGATCCATACATCGAACAAAAGAATACAATTAGAAGGGATTATATAAATAGTTCATCGCCATACTGGCGGGATCATCAGAGTAGCTGCAGCGTCTAGAACAGCTGCGAAAGGCGGAAGTACAATAAAATCTCCAAAAGAAGCCTGAGCGTAGGAACGAGACATCTATTCCTCTTCGTCGTCATAGTCGTAGTCGGGCTCATCTGCCAAATAATTTTTAGTACGGTTTGTACTGGCCACATCTCCCACCCTATGCTTTGCTTTTGCTATGTAGTATTTGGTGGGATGCAAAGGATATAATCAAATCGACCTAATATGTGGCTGTAGTTTCCTATGCAAACAGTGACCAATATTATATAATATAATTCATCAAATTTTTATCCATCTCATCCACACATCCAAACCCATTCCAACTCCATCACACACATCTCACCCTCTCGCTCTCAGTCGACAGGTCCAACTCCCTCTCGGAGCCTATCTCAGCGGCTCACAGCCGGAAGGGTAACACCAGGGGGAGAAATAGAAGGACTCCTCTCACTACTCCCGAGAAGCGTGGGTCTTAGGAAAGAGCCATACCAGTGGCTCGCGGACTATATATAGATTCATAAACTCTGCAGAGCGTGTACTCCCGTAACCACAAGATCACTATCATCGGCGGTGCCCCGCCTAAGCTGATTCCGGCTGCTTTCTAACCGGTGCGATGCCACCCTACCACTCAGTACTGGGACATCCCGGATAGGTACCACCGGCACACTGAGACTGTGAGACATAGTACCGGGCCCCCGTGGTCACTATGCTGTCTAAGGAGGGTGTGGGTCTCCACGCCCGTACCTCTCGACACTTTCTGCTAACAACCTAGTAGTAGTGGCACCGTCCTAGCTAGTCAGACATCCGTCTCCCGCCCATTCAAGAGCGAGTGGTGAGCATGTAGGTCCTAAGGTTCCGGTCCTCAAGAGATATCAGGTCCTAGGGGTGATCAGACAGGATTATCTTCTCTTTTGGGACTACAACAGTCCGTGCTACAACAGCACCTTCTACTCGGGGCTTCGCTCTACGAAGGTTCTCACCCCCTGGATCTCCTTATGCTTCACAATGTGCCCGCCACAAGCACCTCACACGGGAATGCCCAGAACACATTCCCCGGCAAGACTCGCCCACATGGCTCATCGTAGAATCCTGTCCAATCGACTCAACCCTCACCACACACCCAAGACGCACGCAGCACTCTCCCCGAGTAAAGTGGCACCACGTGCCTTAACCATATGACCATACTCTCCACCACGCATCATCATCACACAGATATAAGCGTAGTAGAAGTAAAGCATCATAAGTGAAATAAGCAAGCGTCTAGCCTATCAGCAGGTGTGCAGGAGTAAGGTTGCGACAAGGTAAAGGCTCATCAGGCAGTTCTACCATGCAACCTATCATCAGGTGATATTCATAATTAAAGCACTAGCAACTAGATATTATGCCATGCGTAATAGGATCTACGAGGTTGGGTAGGGTGTGGCACCTGTGAAGTCGTCACCGAGCTCCTCCTCGTACTCGTAGTCGTCCTCCTCAAGCTGATCCTCCTCTGAAACGAGACATAATAGCCGCGTTAGCGGCTCCTATAGAGTCAACACAAAGAAGCAATAAAATTTAATAACTCCAAATGCACTCATACACAAGCCTATGACGTAGAGCTTATTTTTATGAAAATTTGGACACTTGGTTCATATTTTTCGGAGTTCGTATGAAGAAGTTATGAATTTCCGAAGTTTATTCTATTTTCGAAAAAAGAAAAAGGGCAGATTAACCTGGAGCTGACACGTGGCAACTCCTGATTGGGCCACGTGGCGCGCAGGAACAGTGCAGCCGGGGCTGAGCTGACGTCAGCACTGACGCGGTCTGGGCTAGATGACGTCATGCCGACGTTATGCTGACGTCAGTGTCGACGGGTCCAGTTAGTGGCTGACAGGTGGGGCCAGGTCAACGGTCAACGTTGACAGGTCTCGACCGGGCCTCGGAGGTCTGGACAGGGCTGGTTCTGGGCCAGGTCGGGTCGGCCACTGTACACTCGAGGGGGCGGTCCGGTCGACCCCTCGAGGACGGAGCTTGCTCGGGCGATCGGACTGGCCTCGAGAACGAAACCTCGCCTGGCGAACGGACTGGCCT
>CM041647.1:12101298-12148317 GCA_023333625.1 Bothriochloa decipiens | reverse complement strand
AGGGTTTTTTTACAAAATGGCCTGGACTTTGATCTGGGCCGTCCGTCCGGCCGATCGGACGGCAGGGAATTGCAGGTGACGTGGCCACCTCAGACCACGGCAAGGCTTGGAGCTTTCATATCTTTTAATGCCGCGCACGACCGCACCGGATCACACGACAGCACCGCATCCTTCTGCTTTAGCTCCAGTTCAAGCAAAAAACCAGAATACCAGACACGACTAGGGGTGCAAAGGGGTAACCTTTAGGTGCATCTCCTAACTTTTTTAGTTCAAATATTTGTACTACTTCTTTAAAATTGAAGAAGTAATACAAATATTTTGAAGAAGTAATACAAGTATTTGAACTAAAGAGGTTAGAAGATGCACTTACACAACCAAGAAAACTAATGAAAGAGCGGTTGAGAATCATCCAATTATTGACCAAAATTTTGAAACGCAAGTCATCAAGATGGCCATGCAACAATAAGTTGATTGTCCTGTAACCGAACTAGAGGGATTAGATAACTAGCTCGGGGATACTCGATTCAATCGAAACTCCGGCAATTACCGTGAGCTCGCCGCCGTCGCCCACCGGCACGGTTTCAGAGTTTAGATCGAGTTCCTGATCTACTTCGCGTGCACGCAATACATAGGGAGCAGGTTGCTTCCCTCTGCCCATTACATGGGCCTGAACGGAAACAAAAACGAAACCGTGCTCGCTCTTACATGGGTTGTTCCGTTTAAACCCAGTCCGGCCCAGTCACAAAAGCGTTGGGCTTCTTCTTCCGCTTACCTCCATCAACCGAGCTCGTTGCAGTCGCCCTTCGGTTATCAGCTTCAGATCCAGGCTGGGGTATAGTTGATTACCTTTGAAGTTTTTGCTGTTGGCGTCGGTGACATGTCCATGCTTCCATGGAAAGAAAGTTGTGATCCTCTTGTTTTTTTGTGAAAAGCATATGAGAACTGGGAAAGAGGGTTTCTAGGGGGAAAAAACGATTGTCGCCATTACTCTGCTCGCTTACATATATAGTACTACATATATAGTACTAGTACATAAATAAATAAATTCTAGGAAGATAAAATTAGGAGACTGCGTTGTCATCATGCTGTTGTTCCTGTTACTCCACCGATATATGAGTAGTGAGTCCTGGAAAGCAGCTCTTGGTTGTCGGTGAAAAATACCAGCTGTTGTTCCTGTTACTCCACCGATATATGAGTAGTGAGTCCTGGAAAGCAGCTCTTGGTTGTCGGTGAAAAATACCAGACATGGCTCAGAGTGATAATGACAAAAGATGGACGAAGATGAGATAGAAGACATCTCTCACATGCCAAAGATGATGGTTATTCGGATGTACCCAAAATGCAGGATTGGCTATCAGTCATTGCTCACTATAGTTTCCACACACGCACTGAAGAGATACAGAGGCCAGACGGAATTGAAGCTGAGCACGAGAAAGCCATTGCAAGGATCCTGGGGGCCAAGGTTCGACCAGATGTACCAGACAAGCCTGTCTCTGTTACAAGGAGGACGGGATCAGCAGGTGGCCGGGGGTGCCACTCTCAAGAACATGCATGATCAACAACTGGTTCCATGGCTTGGCATTTTCCGAGGTAAAGGAGATTTTCCGTGTAGGCTGCTGCCATGGCAAACGCTGCGCTGGCGAAGGTGGCACACAACATCAGAATCTTGTGCCGGTCTGCATGGGACGTAGCTCTGCCTCTAACCGTAGAAATAGAGAGTGAAAGCAGACGCAAGCAAGGTCCGTTCCCACTATGCGGAACTTGCATCAGCCATCACGTGTCACATATTTCAGTTGGTTTCATTTATATTTCCCATGCTCCAAAAACTCGGGATGCAAGCCCTCATCAGGACGCCGCATCATCTGCAAGCGGGCCTGTCTGCAGACTCAAGCTCGGCCGCGACCATGGCGGCACGGTGAAGCAGAGCGCGGCGGTGCTCCGGACTCTGGGTCCCTAACAGGCTTAGCTAGAGGGGGTCAGGGGGATACAAGATGCAGGTGCTCACCGCGACTTTCCTGGCTTGTGGTTGAAGCGGAGGCGGCTCAGCGGCCGGAAACGGCGGTGGAGAGAGGCAGTGCGAGAAGATCAAGGGGAAGCGCAAGATGTAGAGACATGTAAGACAACAGCGAAGTCAGGGACAGACATGTTGGAGGTCCCATGATGGTAGAATGTGAGTAGTTTGTTTACTCCTCCACGTTCAGCTTGACAGTCTGTCAAAACTGAAAGGTTATTTGTGCTGCATGCACATGTAATTCTCTATTCTCCTTATTAATATAAGCCGGACTTGATCCGGGTCTTTAAAAAAAAAGATGGGGATATATATATATAGTAGAAAGTACAAAGTAAATTGGTTTTGATCGATTGTGTAGTTGTATATGCCTCAATGGGCAATGCACTATATTTTATACGGGAATGAGGTAGTCTTACCTTGTTCCAAAACTAATGTGATACTATTTTTACATCATTTCATATAGTTATTTATTTAAAATTTCATAGAGTTTTTCTTCGATTGGACCAAAACTAACGTGGACCGATTCTAAAACCGGCCTGGGCCTAATTCAAATGTCAACGACACCATATTACACCTTTTGATTATGGATGAAAACCTTTGGTTGCAACCCTCCAACCCACACACCAGGTGACCGGACGTGGACTAAAATCATGTTTTTTTTTGTTTTGGTGCGTATTAAACAATATAATATTTTTTGTCAAACTTAAACAATATAATATTTAGTACTATGTAATATAAAGAATATTTTTTATCATAAGCGTCATATAATATATAATATGCACAAACTACAACAAACCTATATATTTCTCTTGTCTGACATGGAACAGAAACGCACGAGAGATCAAGGCTAAAGGGAGGTAAGGTTTGGTTAGCTAGATTTTGATTAGCACACGACCTTTTGTTTCATGATCCTGTGGATTTTAGGAGGTGTCAATGACTCGATGGTAGATCAAGTGTGATAAGTGACTAACTAAGGAACTTTTTTTTTGCAAAGAGACTAATTAAGGAACCTGAAGTGACAGATTTTGATAGGCTTTTAGCTTTGCGTGGCAATGCCACTAGCCAGTGGCAATGCACAAAATATGTTGGCCTCGCTGTATCTGGTCAAATACGCTGCTGGTGGTTGGCTTGCATGCTGCTGCTAATCTTTTGACATTACACAATACAACGCAGACGTGCAACACGTACGCACATTCATCATTCTAAATATACGTACACGAACCCTACTTCTATAAAAGCCTCCTACGGACTGAGATGCTAATCCGTCCGACGAATGATTACAACTCCAATATTGATTCCTTGTTGTTTGCACTCCACCTCCCTCCTCCAGATTGATTCCGTGTGCACGCAAAAGTTGGGGGTTTTGTTATTGTCGATATGTAACAGTGTCCGATCAGGTCAGATGGTTTACTTATTTTTTTGGAAAATAAGGTAGTATAAATTCCTCCTATGTTTCAAACTAAACCACCAATTTTGGAGGGGCCATAATGTTTCTTATAAAAGAAACAACTCCACAAGAAAGCTTCTTGACGGTGTTATTTATTCTCACTTATTCATATCACGTGTTGGTTAGCTCAGTCCTACTACTTAAGTAGTTGAGGGTTTTTTTTACAATGTCAATGTCATTAGTATTCAAAGTATTACCTTATCTAACTGTTTTACCTTATCTAGCTATTGTACGTTTTGAAGCCCACATAAACAACACTCCAACCATAGTCCCATCGTTCGTCATTAGGGATGATAGTCCCATCGAGCGTCATTGGGGTTGAATCCTCCCTACATCTAACGACGGACCGTGTCAGTTGTTTCACTAAAAATGTTGTTTCTCTAAGAATGGAGGTTCTCTATGACAATTGTCCACCTAGTGGAGTTCATGTATAAAACCGACCTGCCTATTAGCTTAAACCCTACCCTGCTAACCCCTAACCTTAAACACCCCCATGGGGGCACGTGCCCTTAAGGGTATAAATAACTTTCTCTAGAGATGTAGGCCTTGCTCGCTCCCTACTCGTTGACCACATTTGATGTTGGTGTTTCTAAACATTCAAACCGGCTTGCATAAATCACGGAGCTAAAATTTAGTTTGCAAATAATGGTGGTTTAGCAGTACTTCCTTTTTCTGAAAGTAGTATCACTAGTCACCTAGTAAAATTTTCATCTGAAACTACGGTTGGATATTCCCGTGATGTCCCTTACCCTTATAACAGGTCCAGTCAAGTCAGATGGTTTACTTATTTGTTGAAAAATAAGTTAGTATAAATTCATCCTATGTTTCAAACTAAACCACCAACTTTGGAGGGGCCATAATGTTTCTTATAAAAAAACAACTCTACAAGAAAGTTTCTTGATGGTGTTATTTATTCTCAATTGTTCATGTTGTCGGTTGGTTAGCTCCGTCCTACTATTTAAGTAGTTGAGATCTTTTACTGTGTCACTGTTATTGGTATTCAAAATGTTTAACCTTATCTAACAACACCCCAACCATTCGAGTGGCATTGGGTATGAATTCTCCCTACATCTAATGACTGACTGGGTCTCCTGTTTCATTAAAAATATTGTTGCTCTGAGAATTGATCGAGGTTCTCCGTGACAAGTGTTCACTTGCTGGAGTTCATGTATAAAACCGACCTACATCTCATTCTAAACTCTAACCCCTAATTCCTAACCCTAAACACCCCCTATGGGGCACATGCCCTTAAGGACAGAAATAACTCTCTCTAGAGATGCAAGCCTTGCTCGCTCCCTACTTGTGCACTGCATTTGATATATAATTAGTGAGGTGCCCCATTTGAAAATTCTCGAGAGGCGCCGCATTATATATCTCCTGGAGGCCTTGCTCGCTCGCTCCCTCGATAATTTTCTTTACAAGTAGATTGATAATAATTAATGAGCTTGGGCTTGCAGGTTGGTGCCATACAATAGGAGATCACTATTTGGTTGCCTGCATAGGCAAGCTTGCCTGGTGTGAATATTACCTCGCTGTTTTTACCCAAACTTTCAGGCTATAAAATACAGTTACGTTCATTACAAACTCCTTACCAATCAAAATATTAGGAGCCAATATCGGAGAACTCAACACACTGTGGTTATGGGAGTGAAGCATGTGTAGGGGAGCTTCTACAATTGTGAGTATATATAATATGGCAGACAACTAAATTAAGATTCCATCTATATTTATATCTATATAATATGGCTTAATACTAACAATCTAAACAGAAGCCAAAAAGAGCTGAACAGTATAGCACGTGAAAATCGAAGTTCCATTGGTTCTGCCCCGGAGTACCCATAATTGATCTGAAACATAGTCAGAGCACTCACTTTTGCCGAGTGACTGGTAACCTGAACTCCACTGACTGCAATGCTCCTGATATGGTTCAGGCGCATCCTCGATGACTAGTACTGAAAATACGGACCACGGGTTTAGTCGGTCCATACTACCACGTCACCAGTCTGACAGAGACGAGCAGCTTCCCTTCCTTTCCAGTTTCCCCCGCTCCCGGCATCAGCAGGCTGCTGTGCTCCCCATCACCCGCCGCATCGGCATTTGGCTTGGTGACTAGATGTGTGGATGTGCCCTCAGCCTCGGGGATGGCGATGTGTGGATGTGCCCTCAGCCTCGGGGATGGCCACCGTCAGCATCGTCGACGTCGCCTCCTGCTAGCGCCGAGCCGGCTGCTCCTCCTGCCAGCGTCATTGTCGACGAGCCAGCCCCCCACCGCCATCGCTCCTCCTACCAGTGCCGAGCCAGCCAACGTCACTATTGACGAACCGACACCACCATCGACGCAGCTGCTCTTGTCGGCCTCTTGGGCTACGACGCGACCGTCATGATCGGCCTCCTCCCCGAGCTCGGCCGCGTCGCCACCTGGTAAGCCGCGGCTAAGCTGGTCTTCGCGCTCCTCACGGTCATTGGCTTGTTGGTCCCGGTGGCATTGATGGCTGCGTTAGAGGCACTTCTAACCAGATGAAGCCTGAAAAAATTCTAGGAGGGGCTGAACTAAGCGCTACAACAATGTAATCCCACCATGACTCCTCATGAGACACCTCCACCTAGGGATGAAGCCACAAAAAATTCTAAGAGGGACTGAACTAAGCGCTATAACAATATAGTCACATCATGACTCCTTACAATATAGACAAAAATAATAGTAAATATTGATGAACGATGAAAACAACATGTGTCTTATAGAACTATTGGTCCTATCATGACTCCTTACAATATAGACAAAAATAATAGTAAATATTGATTAACGATGAAAATAACATGTGTCTTATAGAGCTGTTGGTCTTAATTAGCAAAAAAGAGGGTGTCTTCTACTTTCAGCAAATCTCAGCCCTTCCTACCTTATACATTTACGACATGCTTCAGGCGTTTTCACAGGCATGATAGCCGTAGGAGGGAGGGAGGCTCAGGCCCCCTTGCCTCACCATTGCCTTCATCGATGCCCCCACCTCTCTATTGTCTATGCCAGGATATCAACGGTCACTCACCGGCCTGTTCATGATGGCTGTCACGATGCAATTCAAGCACTGGAGCAATCTTACCGTAGTCCTCTTTATTGTCATCGTGAGGAGCGTGATGATCGGCGTGCTCCACGTTGCAGTTGCCGGTGGCCGCCACCTCGTCGTCCAGCGATGACAGTGTTGCGATATTCAACTAGGTGGAAGGTGGTGCGTTCACGTGGGACGAAGCGGAGGCTCTCCGCGGTGTCAATCTAGAGATACACACATGCATGTGGCCACAGTGGTCGAATTGGGCAAGTCGTCACTCCTTGGGTGCATCCTTGGTGAGATGCGCAAAGTATACCTTTATTTATTTGTTGGTTTATTTCAAAGGAAAATAACAGAGAAGGAACCACTTTGGCACAACAGCACACGTGGCATCTATTGCAGGTTTCAGGCATCTCCACACGTGGGACGAAGTGGAGGCTCTCCATGGTGTCAACCTAGAGATACGCACAGGCACCTGGCCACGGTGGTCAGATCGGGTAAGTCGTCACTCCTTGGGTGCATCCTCGGCGAGATGCGTAGAGCATACCTTTATTTGTTTGTTGGTTTATTTTAGAGGAAAATAACAGAGAAGGAACCACTTGGATTGTGGCGCAACAACGTACGTGGCATCTACTGCAGGTTTTAGGTGTCTCCATAGGCACGGTACCCGTAGGGGGGCTCAAGCCCCCTTGCCCCACCATTGCCTTCGTCCATGCCTCCACCTCTTTGCTGTCTACGCCTTACGGTCATTTAGGAGGCGCTTCCACCTCTATGTTGTGGACGTCAAGATATCAAAGGTCCTTGTTCGTGGTGGCTGTCACGATGTAGTTCATGCATCCCTTTGTTGTCATTGTGAAGCATAATGACCGGCGTGCTCCGCGTTGCAGCTTCTGGGGGGGGGGGAGCTCTGGATCCATGTTGCAGGGGTAGCACCAAGGGTAATTGTTACGAAGGAGAAGCACCAGAGCACTAGGTGTTTCTATTATTAGGGGATGAATAGTCAAATTCAGCTTGATGCAAAGATTAGTCACACTCCAACAAGGGCAAAAATCACATATATGATGTCATGAGCCGAAGAACACAACAAGGATTACACTTACATGGTGAGGAACAGAGAATTATGAGCAAACCACATATACATACAACGAAGAACAGTTTCTGGGCAAAGCTCTTGTCCAGAATGGACCCCATAAGGGCAAAGACATTGGCGTTGCCAGGTTGCCTTAAGATCGGTTGGCAAGGCTAGGACAACATCCTTGATCGTCAGATCAAGAGATAAACAAAAAAAAGGATTAAGAAAAAAGACTATAGAGAAAAAAAATGTTAAGTGTGTAAAAAGATTGATTGGATGTTGGATATCATAATTGGCCATGTATGCCCCCCTATTTTATTGAAAGTAGGGGTAGTATCGTGTTGAAATTCAATGTGGTACCATTATTTTTTTCGACCATGATGTAGCAAGTATTTCATTAATTAGAAAGATATTGGCCTAATTCGAGTGTCAACAGACGATGTGATTATATTGATAATTTTTAGTTTCTAAAAAAGATATTTTTAAATACAAAATCGTTTCAAATGATATTTTTTTCAACAATCGTTTCAACAAAGAGGACCATGCCTCCATGGAAAGAAGAGCCTGGGATCCTCTTTTTGTTGTGACATGGTCCCGACCAGGGGCTACCTCGACAGCAGAGCTCTCTCCATGGCGACGGGCGCCCCCCGATCCATATTTGCAATTGCGCAAATCTGACCATCGACATGAGTTACATGAACTGGACACCGACACTGACAGTGACAGAGTCAATGGCGACGGGCGAGCTTTATGTGCCGCGATGGCGTTCAGTTCCGCACGCCGCTCTGGTTCCGGGAATATTCCACTCTGCTCTCCTCCATGATTGGGGTATAAATCCACAAATCCAGCACTGTTCGTCACCAAGTCGCTACCTTTTTTCCTTTCCCCCTTGGAGATTGCTACAACAAGTGGTTAGGGATTTTAGGTTCAGCTGCTGTTTGTTTCAGGCTCTGTCATCTTGGAGTTCGCCAGGGCAGCATGAGGGCGCCACTGCTGCTGCTGTGGGCGGCCGCGACGTGGCTGGCGGTCAGCGCCGTGGCGGCGCACCCTGGCAGAGGCGGCGGCGGCGGCGGGGAGCAACCGCTGTCGAGGATCGCCGTCGAGAGGGCGGTCCTCGCCGTCGACGACGCGGCGCACGTCAAGGCGTCCCCTTTGGTTCTTGGGCTCAAGGTCAGCTCCATCAGTCCTCATCCTCACCGCCACTCGTCTGGGAGCCGATGTCGATTTCTGGTTCACTGACAGTCTTGTGGATTGTGGCGTTGCAGGGCGAGAACAGCGAATGGGTGGACGTGGAGTTCTTCCATCCCAACCCAACCAGTGACGATTGGATCGGCGTGTTCTCTCCTGCGAATTTCAGGTAATATAACAGTTAACGATATTGGTGTCTGGCAAATTGATTGGACCAACAAACTCACTCAACCAGATGGGGATATAAACATCTCCATAGTTCTCCTTTGCAAAGAGAGGGCAGACATTCAGTCTGATGTTTCTTGTTTGGGCATTGTCAGTGCTGCAATCTGTGAGCCTGAGAATCAGAGGCAGTCTCCTCCACTGCTATGCACTGCACCTATCAAGGTCAGCATGTACCCTGTTCCGTTTAATTCGACTTTGTAGTTTGTGTACAATAGCATGGCAAGTTTCAGATTTCCTGAATGCATATATTTTTGAACCCTGCAGTACCAGTTTGCCAACTTCAAAAATGATGGCTATAACAAGACTGGAAAGGGCTCTCTGAAGCTTCAGTTGATCAACCAGAGGGAAGATTTCTCGTTCGCACTTTTTTCAGGAGGCCTCTTGAAGGTAAAGCCAAATAATTTACTGGCATCTTCTGAACTTCTCTACTTTGCACTCCAATTCTGAATTTCTGAAGATGCTTTCATTCATGTTCTCATTCTGAACAAAAAGCCATTGCTGTAACAGCCCAAGCTGATTGCTGTCTCCAACAAGGTGGCATTTGCGAATCCAAAGGCACCAGTCTACCCACGTTTGGCACAAGGGAAGTCTTGGAATGAAGTAAGCCTCCCTGTCAATCCTCAATTGTGAGAAACGTTTCAGTTTCATAGAATACATGAAACCTTGTGCAATGTGGATGTTTTTTAAACGAATTATTTTATTAGTATTCTGCTCTCAGCACAACTTTGTATCAACAAAGGAGAGCATGCATTGTGGAAATAAACTATGGACGCCAATCTAAGAATGCGACTGTATTTTCTTTGTTTTTGCAGATGACAGTCACCTGGACAAGTGGCTATGATATTACAGAAGCAGTTCCTTTTGTTGAATGGGGCGAGAAAGGAGGGCGCCGGTTTCTTGCTCCAGCTGGAACATTAACATTTGACAGAAATAGCATGTGTGGTAAGTTAATTTTCCTAATATCCCTAGAGATGAACGAAGAAGATTTTGACAGTTCACAGTTTACTAGCCGATGTATCAGTATTTTAATTTGTAACCTGCAAACTCAGGCGCACCAGCGAGAACTGTTGGTTGGCGCCATCCTGGTTACATTCAGACTAGCTACCTGAAGGATCTGTGGCCAGACTCACCGTATGGGTTCTGTCTTGCATTTGCATTTGAATATTTATTTAAACATTTCCATATGTTCAACCAGTTCCAGAACTGTAACAGAGTCAGCTTGAGCTAATAAGAAACATGTTAATTTCCAAAAATTCAGGTACACTTACAGGCTTGGCCATAGGCTAATTAATGGGACCGCATCTGGAGCAAATCATACAGCTTCAAAGCATCACCTTACCCTGGACAAGATTCTTTGCAACGAGTTATCATATTTGGAGACATGGGAAAGGTACATGTTTCCTTCCATGTCTATCCTAGTTTCAGTCAAATCACAAATTGGAATTATTTTCATTTTCGCATGCACTTAACCTTTTGACATTTTGTTTTTACAGGGAGAGGCAGATGGTTCAAATGAGTTCAATAACTTCCAGCCAGGTTCACTAAACAGTACTAACCAGATCATCAGTGACCTAGAAAACATCGACATGGTGGTCCACATTGGGGATCTCTGTTATGCTAATGGCTACTTGTCTCAGTGGGACCAGTTCACTGCACAGGTTGAGCCAATCACTTCAACGGTGCCATACATGGTTGGAAGGTCAGCTTGGTGTCTCAGTTCAGTACTTTATTTTGTTTCTCCCATGTATTCCTGTATGCCGTTTAGGTGTTTACAAGAAGAGGAATTTTTGCAGTGGTAACCACGAGAGGGATTGGCCTGGCAGTGGTTCATTCTACGGGAATCAGGACTCCGGTGGAGAATGCGGTGTCCCTGCCCAAACCGTGTTCTACACACCAGCTGAGAACCGTGCAAAGTTCTGGTAACTCTAGTTAAGGCCACATCAGTTTCTTCTGATGCCATTTCTTAACCTTGTTACTGACTGAACTGAGCATTGATCCTTCTTCAGGTACGCAACAGACTACGGCATGTTCAGGTTCTGCATCGCAAACACGGAAGAGGACTGGCGGCCCGGGACCGAGCAGTACAGGTTCATCGAGCAGTGCCTGTCTTCTGTCGACAGGCAGAAGCAGCCATGGCTCATCTTCCTCGCTCACCGCGTTCTTGGCTACTCGTCCTGCGCCTACTACGAGTCCGAGGGCACGTTTGAGGAACCCATGGGGCGGGAAGCGCTGCAGGAGCTCTGGCAGAAGTACAAGGTCGATCTCGCCTTCTATGGACACGTCCATAGCTACGAAAGGACATGCCCAGTCTATCAGGTGTGTGTTTCCTTGTACAATCAGCACAATTGCTTGTAATTCTGCAGTGAAGCACTACCTGTTGTCTGAAAACTTACATGTCCTGTTACACACCTGACTGTAAACCTTTTGATTTCTGCAGAGCCAATGCGTCGTCGAAGCGTTGGACCACTACAGCGGCCCGTTCCAGGCGACGACGCACGTTGTCGTCAGCGGCGCAGGAGCCACCCTCTCTGCATTCACGGCCTCAAAGATCCAGTGGAGCCACTTCACCGACTTCGACCACGGCTTCGTCAAGCTCACGGCCTTCAACCACTCGTCCCTGCTGTTGGAGTACAAGAAGAGCCGCGACGGCAACGTGTACGACCATTTCACCATCTCGCGCGACTACCGGGATATCCTCGCTTGCTCTGTCGATAACTGCCCCCGGACCACATTGGCCTCATGAAGTCTCACGATCACAATAGTTTTCAGACAAGGAGAATTCAGGCATTCAGTACATGGGTGGGTCTCTTGCGGGGCAGCAGCAATTCACCTACTGTACATATAGCTTTTTTAGTGCTCCAAGAAATGAGCCTTTTTTTTTTCTTTTCTGCCTACATTATTTTGTTGTACCTGCAGGTGAAATTGTGCCTTTTGTCCTACCCATAGCTAAAATATGTTTTAGTAGGATGACCTGAGGTGCAATGCTTTGCAAATTTTCAAGTTTTTTGTTTATTTTTTCTTTAAATAAGGGTAGATGCTCCGGAACCTAGAGGATGAGAAGAAGGTGAGCACGTGGGAGTGAAACTCAGATGTGCAAGGGGACAAACGTGAGCGTAACGTGACCATAGGCTGGTCTCCTTTTCATTTTAGACTAGGGTCTCTTTGGTCGGTCACAAAACTTGCCACATCACAAGTTAGTCATCTATAGTTTTTCTGGCAATTATTTGGTTAGTTTGCTCACAACTATAACGTGCCATACTTTCTTAGCACCTTGTTCCATACGTTGTAGACTTATTTTCTTGTCAAACTTTATCACAAATGTGACCTTAATTTTGCTAGCTACATTATATATGACAGCCAAACTTCGCAGAATCATGAATGCTAGGTTTGGCAAATTATGGCACCAACGAAACAAAACCTTGTGGCTGAACAAAATTGATGGAATTTTTAGTTATAAATATAATTACGAGATGCAGGAGTTCAAGGCCACGTTCGGCGACGACCCCATGGATATGGACACCGAGTCGATGTGGGAGCTCTTCCCCGACCTCGCACGCCCTCGAAGCCTGCGCAGGCGATGCGGCACTAGCGCATGAGCGCCACCACCGATCCATCGATCGAAGCCGGTCTGCACAATATAGGTTATCCATTTCATGAGTAATCCGATTAGAAAGAAAGGTACGGAGCAACACTTCATGTAATATGTTAACTCTTAAAAGCACGCGAAAGCGCGGGTGTAAAAACTCCTTCTACTTAAATACAAAGATGTATAAATATTTTGCGTATTTGAGAAAAAAATAATTACGAGATGTAGACTAAAAAATAAGGAGCAGGAGACTTCAGGAATCTGGACTCTCTATCTACTTTTTCATCAGCAACCACCTTGTCAGTTGTCTGTGGTCTTTGTCTCTAGGTTTGTGCCAAACCTACGTACTTGTGACATGATCTCTGAACCTGCTACTGTTTGCTGGCTGTGTGATGTCCAACAAAGCATAGCATGTGTGGGCCAAATGAAAGCCTTACCAATCTTTTTTTATGAGGATGGGGGAATTTCTATGTAGGAAAATGTCCATGAATGTGAAAATAGTTAAAAAAAGGGTCCCCATTGGTCGTCCTGTTGAAGTTTCAAAGCCATGCTTTCCCTCTGCAAAATGACATGGACCCATCAACATCAGATGCGGATCCATCAGATGTACCTCTCCTGGCACCAAGCATCAGACATTCCCCACCAAGCATTCTTTAACTAATCCTGTGCAACTCTTGGTTTTCATTTTTGGAAAGCTTACGTGCACAATTACACGTAGTCAGAACATTTTTACTGGTCTTGAAACCTCTTTTCCTTGTGAAACTTCATATCGGTTTGACAACATTAGTCTAAAATACTGGAGGATGGATGTACATAGAACATAGGTAGTATCGAAGCTTACTAGTCGATGTGGATATGAACTCTATTATAAAAGCTGAGTACATTGATACCTTGCAATTTGGATAAATAAATAAATAATGATGTGGGAGAAAACAATTCAATGTCCATTCCAGCTGGCATCAAGAGGTGGACCCACAGAGCAGGACACATTGACGGCTGGGATGGAAGAGGATTATCTTTCTGCTTTGGCAATGATGTAAAGGCTAAGCATCTCTTTTGCCTGTTCCCCGGAAAACAAAGTGCAGTCCTTCCTTGGACACTGTACTGTATGTACACAGGAGCCAGCCATTATTCAAAGGAGAAAAAGCAGTAGTCAGTACCAATGGATTAATAAATAAATAAATAAATAAATAAATAAATACTAGTCAGGAGAAAACCCAGTGTTAGAATAATAGGATTTGTGCTCTCTTCTATCTTCCGCCTTTTCTATTGTGTAAAACAAGGTGAAAAAGATTGTGGAGTTCAAGTGTACAAATGCGATTGCTTTTTTTTGGTTGTTGTTGCAAAGGTAACAAATTAGGTGGGTTGGTGTAGCAAGAAAATGCAATGATTCATATACAGCTCACCAGGACAACCACTAATGACAAAAAATAACAGCCATTAATGTCCAGAGAGGTAAATTAGCAAGCAGTTAAGAATTCAATTAGTTTTTTTAGAATTGTTAAGAATTCAATTAGTGTCAATTCAAACAACTGTCAACGCATGGGCTTCCTTCATTCTAAATTATACGCTGTTCTATTTTTTCTAGATAAATACTTTCTACTTATGTATCTAAATATAATATGTATCTAGATACATAACAAAAAATATATCTTGAAAAACTAAATAAATAAGCCACGGCCTTAGATGCCAATTGATTTAATTGTTGAAATTTTTCTGCTGCTAGCATTTTCATATACAACAACAAATCCGCTGCTTTTGTGGATGAAAGTTTCTATCCGACCGTTTGTAGCATTTTTCATATAAAACAACCGATCCGTTGCTTTAGCGGATGAATGTTTCTGTCTGACCGTTTGCTTGTGTGGCGGCATCAATTTTTCCCCACCAACGGCACACCATCTTTTTTTTTTCTTTTTGAGGATTACATCATTTATTTATGCATTTATACATGGCTCAAAAATTAACTGTGCTCTGCTCCAGCGATTTCTTGGTAATTTTTTAATCTTTTTTCTTCGCGCTGTCGTGGTCCTGCACTCCTGTGCTTGGTGATTTGGCTCCTCGGGATGTTCTTCCTGCCTCCTCCAGACCAAACCCCAAACCCAAATCCGACCCCGAAATGCCTGCAAAGTGATGGTCTGATGGGTGCTGCCCTCCTGCTCTAGCCCCAGCTCGCGCCGCCTCGCTCGCTTCCTCCCTTCGCGACGCCGGCATTTCGTCGCCGGCGGCGGCGCCTTATCCTCCTCTGTCCTCTTTCTTGTGGGCGAGATATAACAGCTGGTTGTTTTTCTTTACTGCTGTTTCCGAAGGTTTCGGGGCCGGTTCAGCCGGATCCCGGCTCCAAGGACGCCGCCGCCGCCGCTCCGTTGACCTGTTGGAGCGGAGCGGAGGGAGGGGAGATCCATCCGGAGGTGGAGGCTCCATTTCTTGTTTTCCTGGTGAGTAATCCTAGGCTGCTTTCTTGTTTAGATGGTTCTTGGTAGTTCAGTCCTGACGGGCTGCGGTGGGCTGCGGCTGCAAGAAGGAAACCAGGAAATTCGAATCTTTCTTGCTTTCCGCCCAAATTTTCAGCACCGATGTTTAGTTGGTACCGAAGCGTGTCTCCAGTTTGTTTTTTCCCCCTAAGATTTTGGGGTTCACTGAATTCCTATGTCATCAGCCAGGCCGGCATATGCTTTATGCTTATTTTTAATGTCGATGAGTTGAAGCTTTGTTCATAGTCTGATGCTCTAATCTGGTTTTATTCATGTAGATTGCCCAAGCAACTGTGGACATGAAGATCCTTCTGCGGCTGTTGAGGAATTAGTGCCAGTCTCAGAATCCCCCCGATGGATAAGCACAACAACACTAAGAATGGGGAAGTGGGGAACAATGTGTTTCACAGGATGGTTCTCAACCAGATTGTTGGGGACTTAGGTCTCGATGAGGAGAACGTGCCTTGCAATACTCCAAGGAACTCTGTTCACTCCACGTTTGGTGGCTCATCAGGTGGCAGGGCAGTTGCTTCTACTAGCGGCAACCGCAACACTGATTTGGTGAGCCCAGGCGAGTTTGTGGGGGATCCTGGGTCCCTGCTGAGTTTACAACCATGGATTTTTAGAAGAAACGGCTCACATAACCATGGGGAAAGTGTTCTTGCGAGTGGTAAAGCCAAGAATCTGGTCGATGTCCTTCGAGAGGGTCAAGCTGTTGAAGTCTCTCCAAGGAGCCCTGGTCTTGGTTCTGGGCCCGGAAAAGTTTGTGGAGCTCTTAGGAGCAGAAGATCTCGTAGGAATTTGATGAAGCCACTTGTGCCAATGGATAACTCCTACGTTCCACAGCTTTACAGTGAGGACTTTGAAATTGAAGAGTGCACGTTTGCTCCAGCTCCCTCCCCAGCTTCTGTCAGACCATTCATTGTGACAGATGGTAGAAGGATAATTAGTAAATCACGCTATGAGCCAGTACCTGTGCCGTTTAATATTGGATTAGACAAGGAGGAATGTAGAGGCACCTCGGGAAGTCTGATTGGAATTGCTCCTCTACCTGAGCTGAAGAAACTCAAACATGAGTCCAGAAATTCACACCATGCAAGGCTTGGTCTGTCTGGTTCTCAGCGAAGTAGCAAATCACATGAACAAGCAGGTACTTAATTTCAGCATCATTCCTCAATGTTTGCTACATGATTATAGCTGGCGAATCCCATGCTTGAAATAATTAGCTTCCAAAATGTTCTCCCTATCATACACTATGCATTAAATGTAAGTGAGTCAAATACTGCATTCCTTGGACATTTTGACACACTCATGTATTATGTTGTCACGATAGCCAAACTTCCTGACTAAATATTTCTCATATTGGTTAGGTCTGTCAATGCAGTTTGAAGTAAAAACTAAACATTCAAATAAAGTGCTGACTCCTAAATAAATGGAAATCTTACAGTTAGACTGCAAGAATTTTAGATTTTTGTCATAAGTATTTGCATAGTCCTTTGTCCTTTGTGCTGTTTTTTCTAGTACTGTTGCTATCACATAGGAAACTTTCATCTGTCATTTTTGTATAAACTCAAATCAAACATTCATGGTCAGGTAATACTAATTAGTTGTACCTGTAAAGATATTGTGACGACTCATGTCGTGTGGATTGTGGAGCTTCTGTTCCTTTTGACTGATGATCCCAGTTGAATTATCTTGTGACTTCCTAATTGTCATGCCATACTCTTCACTACTAAGTTCTGATATCATCATAATCTAAATATGAAACAATGGTTCCAACTTCCAGGACATGAGTTATTCTATGCTCACTGCTCTGACATCCACTGATTTATATTGCATTAAGGAGAAAAAATACCCAAAAAGTACAAACCCGACGCACATAAACACATTCAAACACACCCAGCCTCAACAAGTCACATTTGCACCAGGTACAAGAAAAAAACATGACCTCCACCAAGCCAACTTGCAGCCTCAAGAGAGGGCTGCCCCCAGCTGGCTAAACCCCCAACTTCTGCTAGACACCACAGTTCACCCTATTCCAGGATAAACCTTAGGATCTGCTGAACATTGGGGGAAGCACCATTGAAAAACGAAATCATTGCAGTGTTTCTACAACATCCAAGCACCCAAGACAACCAGAGAATTAAGGCCCAGCTTCATGCTACCCCGAATGAAGTCATTAATCCTCAAGCACCAGTCACTGAGCACCATATCCGGCCTCAGGGGAAGGGGAGAGTCCAACTCGCCGGAGGAGAAGCCACACCTGCCTAGCACGCAGCCTATCAAAATATGTCGGATGGTCTCTTCTTCTTGATCACATAAAGGGCAGTGGCTCATGTGTGGAAGGCCCTTCTTAGCTAGTCAGTCTGCTGTCCAGCACCTATCATGTGCAGCAAGGCATAAGAAAATTAGGCATTTCTTTGGGGCCCAAGTTCATATAACCTCGCAAGGTCCAAAGACATCTAGACAACATAACCAACGAAAAATGCCTTGTAAGCTGACTTTGCAGAATATTGACCAGACTCAGTAAGCCTCCACAGTAGACGTCAGGCTGCAAAGCAACATCAGAAACAAACTCCCAGATATCTATGTATTCCAAAATAGAAGCAACCAAGAGGGCACCCTGAATGTCCTCAATCCAGAATTTGTGAATGCTTGTAATCATATTATCAGTTCTCTGAGTTCCCTACTTCCCTTTTCAGTTATGTTTTTGCTACATACTTTCCTTTGGCATCATTGGTAGTACAGTTCTGTAGTCTAATTTCACACATGAGGATTTGTAGACACTCATGCATCCCTTTCTTTCACTTGCTGCTAATGACTGTAATTGAAGTAAATCCCAACCAGTAAAGATTATATTGGGTGACTTCTCTCTATGAATGGCATGCTTCTTCATTGAATTCATTCCATTTTAGATTTTTTCCCCCTCCTCTTTGAAGCATTTGGCACATCCTAAATATGCATATTTGATCTGCAGGTTTACGTGATCGACTCCTCCTATTCTCTATTGGGGTGAGCATTGGTATTCTATCATCTTCTCTGTCAAACAAGAAGGAATTTGATACGTTGAAGGGCACACTGAAACAAATGGAGAACTTAGTTCAGGATTTACAAGATGAACTAGAGATGAAAGAGGGTTTAACTGTGAAAGAATTGCCTAATGAAGCTTCTAGCGAACATGATGGTAAAGTATCATTTGTTAGAATTTCTTACAACATTTGAACTTATTTAAACCAAAAGCTTATGTATCTTATCTGCTGATAATAGATGATAATAGCAAACTACACGTAGTTGATTCAGAGCCAATGAGCAAAATCGAAGCAGAGCTTGAAGCTGAGCTTGCAAGACTGGAACTGAATATCACTTCGAAACGTTTGGAAGAACAAACATCTGACTTCAATGAGGTAACTATCTTTCACCAAAATATTCCACATACATCTGTATGTAGCCTACAATTATATTATATTTATTGAAATTCTACATGTGTAGGTTGACGAGGAGTTCATTGGTGACATTGTTTGTGGGGAACTGAAAGCTGATATGATCCCTCGTGACCACACAGATTACAGCAGTGAATGTGACCATGGCAGGGACAGCAGGGAAAGTTCCCCAGATTACACATGTGGAGCAAACTATCCCGTCTCACCTAGAGATCTAAGCATTCGTCTCCACAAGGTGATCCAGCGTAGGCTTGAAGACCGAATCAAGGAGCTTGAGTCAGCAATCGCCCACAGGCAAAAGCAGACACAACTGCAGATGATGGTGACTGATCAAATATTCTCTGAACGAATATGCTCAAACAGTGAGTCAGGTTCTTCTTCAGGCCAGGGAAGAAGTCCCATTTTCATACAAGAAAGTAGCACCTTGGCAGAACAGTATTGTCTAAACCTATCTGGAGATGCACTTGAAGCTTATGAAGAATTCATGAGAATTGCTGACTCCCCTTGCACCACAAGTACAAATGGGAAGCCACAGGCAACCGAAGATTATTTGGTAGACCGTGGTTTAATCTGGGGAATGGCGGATAGCTCTAGGAAGCTGAAAGAAGTACCCACTTGGGAGGGAGCACTAAAGAGTGCAGATCCCAGCAGAGAAAGTGATAGAGACGAGTCAGGTGACGACGACGATGATGATGACGATTGTAAAGTGCTGATTCAGCAGATTGTAGACAGAACTAAACAAGGTTCACCTGTACTCGTCAACGCCCAAAAACTTTTGTTTTCTGTGGATCAATAGCCCACTGAACTATACACCATTGCTTTTTGAGATATAGCATGTAGTGTTGAATTACTATTGAGAAAAGGAAAATATTAATTGTTTTGAGGCTTCTTCTCGTGATGTCTTTTCAATGCTTACAGAATGCAAATTGAACCCCTTGCTGCTTTATATGGCTATGACACATAAGGTGCTGCTGCCATCTAAAGGCTTCATTCGTTTGGGTCAGGATCAGGCATGCTTGGACAAGGACATTCATATGAACATGCTATAAGATTCACCAGAATCTGCGCTGGAAACCAAAGACAGATGAAACTGAAAGACGCATACGTTGCCACCGTGAACATGGTACCAGCTTCTGGCCGACGTTAGGAATGTCTCTTAGATACCCTTTGATGTAGAGATCAAAGTCTGCAGTGTCTGTCCACCGCTATAGCAAAGCTCGTCATGAAATCTGGCTCTGGAACCATGCCGCGAAAAAGCCAGATCACCTCACTGAAGCCGCTGGTCTTGGCGAGAGGACTGTGACCTCAACCCAGGTTTCCACTGCATTCATCAGCACCTGCAGGTACTTAGTCCAGAGCACACCTTTCGCTGTACAGGCGCTGGTGTTTAATGAACACTATCCTTCAATGCAGCGACGGAGCCAGGAATTTTAGAGAGCCGGGACGAGAAAATACGTCATATGCTTAATAGTGACAAGCCACACAAATAAACATATTTCATACTAGATTTGGCAACATCTTATCTGTACATGCTTACGACACTCAACACATAACAGAGCTCCAGCTGCCGTCTGATGAGTGATGATATAATTTCACGAGTTTTCATCTGGGCCAGGCATGCTCGAACAAGGACATTCATATTAACATTTGATAAGATCCATCGTGAATCCTGGCCAGAAACCAAACCAGATGAAACTGAAAAATGCATACAAGAACACAGACGAGAACAAGCAGCATATGAAGGTATGGTAAAAAGCAACTAGGTACATCTGCCATTTATGAACGACACATTTCACTGGAACATAATGAAGTTGGTAAATAAAATGTTTTGGCTACCAGATACCAAGCCTATTCATCGCTTCTTCTTGTGACTCAAACCACTCCAAAGTCCCCTTGTTCCTGTGGGATCTCCAAGTGACCTTGACTGAAACCGCTCCAAAGTCACCTAGGTCTGCCACTTCTTCATCCATCCCATGGTAGCTAGAGGCGAAGCTATGTTGCCACCGTGAACATGGCATTTTCTGGTCGGCGTTAGGATGGTCTCTTGGATACCCTTTGATGTAAAGATCAAACTCGTTTTGTCTCTCCACCGCTATAACAAAGCTCGTCATGAAACCCAGCTTTGGAGCCACGCCACAAAAAAGCCGGATCACCTCACTGAAGCCGCTGGTCTTGGCGAGCAGCTTCATGTTGACGACATCATCAGTGGCAGCGGGGCGGAGGACTGTGATTTCAACCCGGGCCTCCACTGCATTCATCAGTACCAGGTACTTTATGTCCAGAGCACACTTTTCGCCGTATAGGCGCTGGTGTTCAATGAACGACCTAGATTCATACATATTGTCTAGCTCAGTGCATCCTTCAATGATTGGACCATCATCGCTATTTGTCTCATCTTCACTTTGGGCATGTAGCTCAAACTCGATCAATGCATAGGATGACATTGAAATGACTCGAGTAGGGTCGTCAGAGACAATCGTGCCATGCCCTGCAATGAAGTCAGTTAGAAATTTGCATTTTTTTTATCAGTTAATAGTAGTGGGAATCCATATTCTTAGATACCACATAGCAAATAAAATAAAACATGCGCAATGCACCAAACAAATTTGGTATTCCCAGAATATGTAGAGTAATAGGAGTGAATTTCTGTCAAATAAGTACAAAAACTTATATAAATGCACAAATTTACAATTGGCAAATTCATAATAGAGTGCACTTTCAGTTTGAAAAACGAGCATGCAGGAAGATAGTCATGGGAGTTTAAAAAATGAATTACCATGCAGACTGTTAATTTTTACAGCACACTCTGCATTTACAAAACACTATGCTAAATTTGGTCATAATCAATGTATTGCTGTTTTTTTCATGATAGAAGGAGCATGCTTGTAGACAATTGCAGTTTGCAGACCAAATACTACCTTTCACTTCACAAATCCTATTAGTTCAAATGTAAATCTGGTGTAGAAGAAATTGAGACAACTATACGTACAGATGTCAAAAACAGTTATACGAGAACTATGTACAGATATTTATGAATGATTAAAAGGAGTATGCACATAGACAATTACAAGCCTAGAAGTGTGACCAAATATAATTACCGTTATTTGGTTCACAGGAACAGCTTCACAATTGTCAATAGCACGCCTATAGATATAGTTGCACATGGGCTTGATTCTGTCTCGTGCTGCAACAAAACCAAAAATCTTGGCTCCACCAGGATGGCTATGTTTATAACCAGCAATCTTGACATCAATAAACTGAATCAAGTCCATTGGAAGGCAACAACATCCCTTTAAGCAATCCTCAACATTGGTCAAACTCACTGAAAAATCAATGTGAAAACATATAATGTGTATAGAGTGCCAGCTAGTTTAGAATATATGATATATGGGACGAAAGGGGGAAACGGGAAACAGAAAAAGAAACTTACTTTCAGATTTATCATTGAGATTATATTCTAAATCAAATGAATGCCTTCCAGATTTGAATGGGGGGAAAAGCATGATTGGAGAAGGCCCACGACGTTTAGTTTCTGGATCTGCTACCAACTCAGATTGCTTGTCATGGTCCCAACTAGACCTTGGAAAATTATCAACTGTAAAAGGGCTACACATCCCTACAGAAAATAAAATATCATTAGAATCAGCACAAAAAATGTAAGATCTCTACAGTTTAATGCACGCATAATAAACTTTTGTTGACATATTATGGTTCACATTCCCTTTCCAACAGGCATGTAGAAATAGGTTGAAATCAGTTGTAATTCACGTGGCTGTATACATGTGTAAACTTACAAATATTAGATTCTACGTATTATTCATACCAAGTTGGTGTGGATAGGTATTGAGGGGTGAACGACATAATAATGGGAAACCATGGGATGCTTTGAATGTCATAAAAGGACAGCTTAAGCTTCTTACAGGGAAAACATATTAAACCATGAGCATATACATCTTATTAATTTATTATCTTAAATCAAGCTCAAACATTAAAAAAAAGAACCAATTCTGATGTTTGAACCACTTCAACACAGGAAATAGTTGATGCAACAATGCGATTTAATATTTACAATATTCTGCAAACAAGGAAGAAAGAACTAAGATTTTGACAGCCAAATCAGCTCCTCTACAGCAACTCAATTGATGTTTTATTTCCTATGAAAATTCTGTTATGTACATTATGCAAAACAATTTTTATTTTCTGAAGTGACAAAACTAATGAAATGAGCTGAATCAGCATGGGTTCAATGAGCCCAGTCATTAATTCACACATTAACAAAGTGTTCCGATGAAAACGGTGACATGGATTTTCAAAATTCAGTTCCTAAACATTTCAATCCAAACTTCCAAAGCCCACTGCCCAAGAACGAGTGGTCGTGTAACTCTCTATGTTAAAATGAAAATATCCATCTCTTTGTCTCAAGACTTTGCTAATGATTTTCGTCGCTACAGGGAATTCGGCATTATCAAACTATCACATGCGGTTCAATCAGCCCCTCCTCTTGAACCGCTCCTCTATGTTTGCATTATCAAACTATCACATACAGGGAATTGCACACTGCACCGACGACTCCCTTTCTCCGCCCCTCCGCCGGCCTCTGGTGCAGCGGACACGGAGGCGAGACAGTCGATCGCGCGGGTGCCGGCGGCGGCCACGGCCTCCTCTTCCCTCTATTTGGTGGGCCACGAGCTAGCCCGACATGCTAGTTGTGGCGGGCTACTCGGGCCGGCCCGGCCCAAAAACAGACACGACGCGCCATGCCCCTGTGTCTACGGGCTGTCCTTTTGATATGCTGGTGCCGTGCCAGGCCGGGCGGCCCGTTTGGCCATCGAACTAGCAGCACAGCACCACCAATGATATATGCTCTTCCACTCAAAAAAAAAAAAAAAAACAATGATATATGCTCAACGATATGAATGAACGGCAAGTACTTAGGTTACATAACAAAAGATCTCGTTTACTTAATTAACAAATAACATAGCTGACATTAGTAAATTACTTTTTATTCATTAACCAGGTCCTTTTTTTTTGTACGATCTCCAGGTGACCTTGACTGAAAATGCTGCAAACAGCCCCAGGTCAGCAACTTCTTCATTCGTCCCATGGTAGCCAGAGTAGAAACCGCATTGCCAGCACAGGGTCGTATCATCATCGCCCTGAGACCCCTCGACGTACAAATCAAGGCGGTTGTGCCTCTCCACTCCAACAGCGAATCTCATCATGCCACCTGGCTCTGGAGCGATACCTTGGAACAGAAGAATTACGTCATTGAAGCCACTGGTCTTGGCATATAGTTTCATGTTGACGACACCACCAGGAACGGCATCGAGACGGAGGGCTGTGACTTCAACCAGGGCCTCCACCGCGTTGATCATCACTATGTACTTGATGTCCAGAGCACACCTTTCACCGTAAAAGCGTCGGTGATCAATGAACGATTTCGACTCGAAAATGTAGTCGATCCCGGTGCATCCTTCAATGATCAAGTCGTCGTCAGCATTGGTCTCATCTTCGTTTCGGGCATGGATCTCAAACTCGATCAACGAGTGAGTAATCATTGGAATGACTCGAGCAGGGCCGGTTGGTGGCAACCTTGCAACACCATGCACACAAATCATGTCACAAATTTGAACCTTTTATCAGTTACTAGCTGAGGAATATTCCGGTCCATACGTGCATAGATTGCACGCATATACTGCGAACGAAGCAGACAATTTAGTTTTGACAATATTACATGAAATCCTTTTCTCGAAAAAATATTACATGAAATCTTTTACAACATTGAATTATATGAAATCTTGTTCTTGCTAAGTTGTCTAATAAAGCTGGGCCGAAGCCTTTGATCTAAAAAAAAACTTGGAAATCTTGAAACCTTTGATCTAAAAAAAACTTGGAAATCTTACAACATTGAATTCAAATGACAGATAAGTATCACAAATGTATAGAAGTTACCTACATTTGCAACTGCTAGTTCTAATGGAAAACAAATCACCATGCAGTTTCTTAGTTTCTTTACCAACTTAAAATTGGCGCAACAATAATATAGTTACAAAGTTTATGCCTAACTCAGGACGTCTCAAATGAATGACAGTCTTCAGAATGAGAACAGGCAAGACAAATGCAGTTACCACATTTACCTTCACATATATTGTTAGTCAGAATCTGCAAATCAAAGTTGTTACTCAGGGATTCAGATCAGCAACACAAAAATAAAGCCTTAATCTAGGGATGGCAAAATCACACTTTAGCAAGATGCTATTGTCTTCAAAATTGACAAAATGGTGTAAAGACAACTGCAAGCTTACAGAGTGTGGAGAAACATATTTACCGTTTTCTGCTTCACAGGTACACTTTCACAATTTTCTATCCCACGACAGTAGACATAGTTGCGCAAGGGGTTTTCTGGCACCCGTGCTGCAATGAAACCATATATCTTGACCTGTCCAGGATGTGTATGTCTATACCCAGCAATCTTGATATCAACAAATTGAAGCACACCCATTGGATAACACCAGCATTCATTTGGACAATCCTCAACACTATCGAGACTGACTACAAATGAATAACGGAAGCATATTTAGGATTAGTTCATTACGACATAATGTACAATAAACAGTACCACAATGGAAGAGGGGCATGAGAAGGGCAACATACTTTGAGATTTATCAGCAAGATTGTACTCTGAACCAAAGATATGTTCGCCAGATTTGAATGCGGGAAAGAGCCTTATTGCTAAAGGCCATTGAACCTTAGTTTCTGGAGTTTTATAACAAACATCAGTCTGCTGCTTATGGTCACAACTTGGGCGTGGGATATCATCAACTGTAAAAAGTCGGTATATCCCTGTAAAAGGTCGGTATTTACAGATTAAAACCACAATATAAATCATGTCAAATAGATGAACTAGATTAAGCATGTTTAAATTACAAGCATGACAGATTAGTATATACCATATACTAATATGACTTATATCACATAGCATGAACATGATATCTAGTGTAAACATAACTAATACACTAGATAGATTGGATAGTATGAACATGAAGATTAGATCAAGAGTATTATACTTGCTAATTGTAGAAATACTTGGTGGTGGAGATGCAGACGAAGATGATGCAAGATTAAGGTCGTCGAAGGCGAGCTCGATGTCGTAGTCGTCGAAGGCGTGGTCCAGATCGTTGTCGTCAATGAGCCGTGGTGGAAGACTTCGCTTGAGTTGACGAAGAATACGCTGGGACGTAGCGCCGCCTGACCGACACGTTGTGAAGGTTGGGAGGAGTCGCGCGAAGAACGCTTTCCAAAAACCTTATTCGCCTTGGTTTTGAAGATCTGCTCTCCCGGTCGCCGGTGCACGCTGACGATCGGGATGGAGAGACTACAGTGGTAGCGCAACAGCGAGAAGAGGAAAATACTATTTTACTACGTTAGAATTTTCTAATTGAAATTTCTAATTATAGTTTTTGGTGTGTCTTTTACCAGGAGGATCAGTACGTATATATGTGGAGGAAAATCCTCTATCTCTAAATCAACTAGCAATATGGTACTAATTGATGTTGTACCTCCCACCTCTACTCATGGACTTAAATATTAAAGCCCATTAGGAACATATGTATTGGGCCTTTGAGATTTAATAGAATTTCTTCATATAAAATTAGAGGAATTATTCATATAAATTCTAACAATCGCCCACCATATCTCAAATACCTACTATATATATTTTTCTTCTCTCTTACTATTGTTTATATACTAGTGTTTCAGCAGAGACTGTTAAGTTGAACTTCCGCCTAGAGCTTCAAGTTACACCCATTCATAACTTGAACAATGAACTATGCCTTGAATTGCAAGTTTTGTGCAAAATGAGTTTTACTA
The DNA here is from genome assembly GCA_023333625.1 of Bothriochloa decipiens. Lineage (NCBI taxonomy): Eukaryota > Viridiplantae > Streptophyta > Magnoliopsida > Poales > Poaceae > Bothriochloa > Bothriochloa decipiens. The sequence continues at coordinate 12,121,964 of CM041647.1, read as the reverse complement.
AAAGGCAAACTAGTACCTGGCTGCCAGTAACCTTCCCCGTGGGTGGAGCATATAGGTATGTTTACTAGAGACCACCCAAGTCTCATAGACCGCGACGTTTAACAGTCAAACTCATATAGGTATGTTCTTTCAAGAATGCTCTGTAGGACAGAGCCAACAAAACATGTTAAGGCATTAGCCAACCTTCCATACAGTGCCTCAACGCTTTTGAGAGTATTGCATCTTCACTTAGAGAGGGTTATTATTATACTCTCCTCAGTTTACCAATAGCTTGTTCTTCCCAGATCTTTAGTCACGGGATCTCTGATCAAAAAGGTTGGGTTACTACTACTGTAAACTCACATGGGTCTGTAGATATTTGTTACTCATATGAAAGATAAGAGAAGTAATCTGCAAGCGCATGGATATCGGTGAGCACTTCAGCTGGGAGATATTCTAGAGTATCGTTATTTATTTATCCGCTAGGAGAAAACATGCATCTGACTAACCCAAGTCTATACTTAACCCCTGAGCTATAGACAAGATAGCGAGATATGAGCGATATAGAGAGGACTATGGCAAGCTTTGTGACTATGGCAAGCTTTGTGACTATTGCTCTAAGGGGAACCTAGGGAAAAGAGACACCACAGAGAATTCTTAACCCCGACACACTAAGTCCTACCAAACCTCCTGACGGAACATGGATTACGGAGACAACAAGAGGATTGTCGCTTCCCCCCACTGCTACCACAAATCCGGCCAGATAGGGAGTATCTACGAGTGTTCCTAACCCAAGCACCACGCTTACACTATGAACAATTACTCTATTCCCTAGCGCTAGCGAATAAAGTAAACTCATAAACCAAAGAGCAATAATAACAATGAACTTACTAGTATTAGAAGTTGAATTGCCGAATGATCCTAGAACCAAGCCTCGGGTTAGGAGACTTGATCCCACAGGTACAACTGGAGAGGAGACACCGACAGGCCAGGCTTCCTCCAACTCTACCTCCACCCTACATTCTCTCAACCTCTCTTGAATGCTAAGCTCCAGGGAGGAGATCCATTCAAGGTACCTCTCTCACCTGATCCTCTCTCAGAATAATGAATTAGGGTTTCAAGGGATGCCTCCTCCAGGGGTCAGGGACCCTGCTTATATAGCCCCCTAGGATGCACCGCAGCCCTCGGATCAAACCGACCTTAATCAACAACTTAGATTAGACCTCAAAGGCAGTGGGAGTAGGCTCCGCGAGGCTAAAGCTGATTGGCTGAGATGCCTGGGCACCTGCCCACGTGGCTTGGGCGGCCGGCCGGCCACAGAGCCCGTTCGAGCTCCCCTTTGGTCCAGTGCCTTCTCGAACCCTCTAGATTACAGAAAAGTGCTCAGACCCCGATTATCTCTATGTAAACCTGACATGTGGGCCATTCTTGGTTCTTTTCAGCTGACACCCTACAGAAATAGACACTCACCAAAACTCATGGAATTCTGTTAGTATAGCCCCTATATCTACATGGTATTTATATTTAGGTCCTTTTTCATGTTTAGTTGATGGCTAAAAATTGGAGTTAACTACCATCAGTAGGGTCTCGTACCCATCTCCCTTGATGTGATTTCTATCACATTTTGTGATAGCCCTTTAGTAAAGGGATCTGTCAGGTTTTTATCTGTTTGGACATAAGCCACAATTATTACTCCAGAGTTTCTCAACTTCCTGACAATCTTCTAACGTGTCTTGTTAACTTCACATTATCCTTAGCACTATTCATTTTAGCAATCACTGTTTGATTATCACAGTTCATAAGGATAGCTGGTATTAGTTTCTCTACCACCGGCAAGTCAGACAAGAGCTCATGCAGCCACTCTGCCTCTGCAAATGCTATATCCAAAGTAGTAAGTGTTGGCGCTTCTTAGCGACAGCAGAATAATCTGCAAGCGCACGGAAGTACCATTGTAGCACTTCACCTGGAAGTATATCAGGGTATCGTATTTTCCCAAAGGAACGGTAAATGTTAGTAGACTCTTAGCTAGTTGACCCTAGAAAAGATAGAAGGGATAACTCAGGTGGAGAGGATACACTAAGGCAGAAAACACTAAGTGAACTTAGCCTTCCCACTACTTGTTTGCTTCAGGCCCACTAACACACTTGGTCTGCCAAGCAATACCAGTATCAGCGCTATTCCACAGCCAAACATGGAAGAATGCTGGTATGAGTGGACAGGGCTGTCATCACCTGCCACCTACCCCTCTACCCATGGGCACGCACAACATACGAAGGTAGGCCCTGACTTAGACACCACGTCTATGAAGGTGACTACTACTCTAGCGATGGCCAGGAACTTCCGTCTTTATCAGGAGTCCTCTTACTAGAGCACCCGTCCAACGGACGAGCGATGATCCCACAAACAAGTAGCTTTATGAAAGTAACTCACTTAATGAATCAAAACCAGAATGTAACACAAACCTCTTACTTCAAGTAGCAAGATGGTTGTAGAGGTCAAGTTGGAGCAAGAGTCGACAGGTCCGGCACTTCGTCCACCCTAGGGTAGAACTGCTTCAACCCTGCTTCTACGTCTCCAACTCTTGCCTCTCTCTCATTAACCCTAGAATAGTCTAGCTAGATGCTAAACTAATGGAAAATGTGGCACCACTCCTCTTCTATTGTATTAAGTTATGTTGGTGGAGGGAGTGGGGGCACCAATTTATAGCTCCATAGGACGGTTCGAGCGTCTCCTCAGTTGGAAGGAGGTGAAACTGCCTTGGACTGACCGACCTATGAACCACCTGAGAAGGCTGGGCCCGGGAGGTCCCACCAGGGGGCTGCCGGTCCCCTGGCTGGGCCCGCTGGCCACCGCCTTCGGGTGGTCGGTTGCTCCCTCGGCCTGGACCTTCCCTGTGGTTACCGATGGGTCCAGTGCGGAGTATAAGTGGACTTTCTCATTTTCCTTGGTTTGTGCCTTTCCTGAATACGTTTTCCAAAGTGCATTTTCCTTGTTCTTTTTGTGTATTTCCATGTGTCAGACCTGCAGGTCGCATATACAACAAAACTCATGGAGAGGTTAAATAAAAGCCCTACCTCTATTTGTTTTTAGTATTAAAAAGATGTTGTAAATTAGGTGCTAAGGAGCGCTAACAAATCCCCCACACTTGGTTCTTTGCTCGTCCTCGAGTAAAGTGCTAAGGACCAAATGGGTTCATCCTCCTTATTCAAAAGAATCTGCATACAGGTTATTCCAAGCTTCAGTTGGATTTATGAACTTCAAAGTGTCTGCCAAGTCATCTTGAGTAATTGAAAAATGGAATAGCCTGGATTCAAATCCTCTTACTCTATCCCTACACGAAAACTTGGATTTTTGCAATATTTTTGAAGATAAAACAAATAGCTTGTGTTCCTTGAGTGATTCTCTCAAGTCACTCATATATATAAGTGGTTCCTCACCAAGGCATAAAGAGGTGATGCCTTCACTTAATCATCCTACCTCTAAAAAGGCTTATCTGGAGTTTTAGGTAGGAATGAGAATGATGAGGCATACTTACCCTGCATATGTTGTCGAGTCAAACCCCAGACCATACCAGAGGGAGTGCGCCATACCCCTAGATCAGAATGTGCATGTGTGTGGAAGAATATGATGGTGGAAACCTAATTCTAAATCTTTTTGATACTCCATGCATCATGATTCTCCTTTGAACAAAACTTAGAGAAATATGGGCTATAGAGACTTTATCATCATTTTTTTTGAACGGGTATTTGAATTTTCTTTCCCGTTTATTTCTTATGCCCCTTGGCATAGTCTCTCTTTTCTCTTTTTTTTCTTTTTTTAGCATAGCCCCATATCCTCTATTGACATATGAAAAACTTTAAATAAGGAGATATCATGATGGTAGATGAATGGAGTAAACCTTTTGCAGGAGTAATGCGCGGTTCCTCAGATGAGAATCGGCATTTTTGTTTGGTGGAGAAAGCTGCGCAACTCTCAGTGTAAGAGTTGGCATATTTTTGGTGGATGGATGAAGTGCATGTTTTGCGCAATTCTCAGGTTGAGAATTGGCTTTATTTGGTGGGTGCAAGTGAATTCTGATCTCAGGAGCATGAAACATCTCTCAACAGCGATCTCAAAATTTGACCAAACTCAACACAAAGTAAGTAGCATATGTGGAAGGTTTCATCATATAGAATCATATGGCCTTGGTAGCTATGTGCTAATCTCTCAAGGAACATGCTATTGCTTTTTTTTGTTTTTGTAAAATAAATCCCAAGTACTTTGCAAGAACGAGCAAGCATCATGTCATCCTACTATATCTCATTCGTCAATCACTTAGATAAACATGGGGTCCCTAAACAGTGTTCATAAATCTGTAGGAGTATTAGCAGGGAATAAAAAGTATGCAAACATTTCAAACATAGGAAGACATGTTTGATAGAGTATGAGGGACACATCATTTTAAACTTTATTTCAAAAAATTTTGTAAAATGAGAGGAGAGAGGAAGTTGCACCAACCGAATTCTTGATTTTGTTTTTATGCAATTTGAATTGGAGAGTCCTCCCCCACATTTGTTTTCTTTCTTGTGTTTGGTTAGTCCACAATATATATATGTATGAAGAAAACAAGTGCTCAACAAAAAGACTTTATTCCATCGATAAATCAAATAGGCATATTACATTGAAAGGGAAATGACTTGGAAAAATCAAAGATCATGAAAAATGGAAAAGTGTGCCTATTTATTAGCAGGAGCATTCTAGAGATAACTAGAGAATGTGCTCAACTCCTGCTGCCTTAGCGATCCTGCGCAGCTGGTCTCCATAGCCATGGCGCATCTCATCTAGTTCATCCCTAAGTCCTTTTACACTGAAATGAGCCTCGACTATGCGAGTTTGAGCCTTTTCGATGTTCAAGTGCGTGCTCCTGTTGCTAACACTAAGTGAGGCGATGGTTGGCCCCTTGGGAGGCTTCTCATCCTCACTATCGCTAAAGAAACCTTTAGGCTGCCCCCTAATAACTTTCCTCACAAACTTGCGTTTGGCGCTTGAGGTTTCGGTAGAGGGTGTGGGCTTGCTAGCCGGTGCATCACCCTTGCGAAAGAGACCCTTAGCATACCCTCCATCGGGTTTGCGTACTCCCCTAATGATGTAAGAGTGACTATCCTTGTCAGGAGACGATAGAGATGGTACACTAGATGATGAGGGCATCACGGCAACACGTTTGCTAAGCCCGCTACTAATAGGGATCTTCTTCTTGAGGCCTAGAGTGCCGGTAGTCAGACGGGCAGCGGTGGTCTTCTTCTTGGCGACACCTTCGGGCGCATGGGAGCGTGCCGTGGACTTCAAACTTGACACATTGCTGAAGTCATTGCTAGGTGGTGGTAGAAAGGCTAGAGGCGTCTCCACTATGGCATGAGCTTCATCTCTCACAAAGGAGCTCTCTTGGTAAGGGGCTATGTCTAGGTTGGCTATGGAGCCAGGAGCTTGGATTAGTGAAAGAGCATAGCTAGACATGGTCAAAACTTGTAGGTGGGAGGGCTTAGCAACCTTTGCAAGAGGGAGAGGAGAAAGGAAGAGAGGAGAGGCCTATGGGGGTTTGTATAGGTTCTACCACGGTCTCTGTCGAGGAAACTACTTGATTGTAACCTGGGACATGATATTGGAGCAATCAGAGGGGGGTACAAAAAAGATTGGATCCGATTGGGCCAGCTAGGGGGGCGGCCGGTCCCGGGGGTGGCCGGTCCCCTTGGTCCACCTGCCGGCCTCTGGTTTTTAGTTAGACGCATTGCTGGCTGTGTGGATCCCTATCCCGGTTACGATCAGGCTCGATGCGCGGGTGATCAAAGAGATAGTGCATGGGAAAGAGTGTGATATGAGTGATATTTATACAAAAATGCTCAAGATTACACTATCATGCATTTATGAGAGAAAATACCTTTGATCAAAAAGATTCTTGTACATGAAAGGAAGGATCATAGGGACATTTTGGACATATCATAAATGCAACACTAAAACTAAGCAAACAAACATTTTACTTTTATAAAAACAACAACAAGAAAACATAAATGCAGAAAATATTTTTATAAATTTTTAGTAAACTCTCTAAAAGATACTAAATTTCTTTCATCAATGAAATTAGGTTCGGGTTCAAGAAATACCTTGGACGCTGGCTGTTTACCTTATGAATGTTACCGCCATCGTCTTCTATCGTGATTGCTCCATGTGATGACACATAGATGACTGTGTACGGTCCATCCCATTTCCTTCTAAGTTTGCCTTTCCTGAACAATTTGACTCTTGAGTTAAAGAGCAGAACTTTGTCGCCTGCTTTGAATTCTTTATGTTGGATTCTTCTATCGTGTCATCTCTTTGTTCTTTCTTTGTAGAGCTTGGCACTATGGTAGGCCTTCTCTCGCCATTCCTCCAGCTCTATGACTTGCTTCTGCCTATTTTTACCAGCGGCCTTGAGGTCCATATTCCATGTTTTTATTGCCCAATGAGCTCTATGTTCAAGCTCAACAAGCAAGTGGCAACTTTTTCCATAGACCAGCTAAAAGGGTGACATCCCAATGGGAGTCTTGTAAGCTGTCCTGTATGCCCAGAGTGCATCAGGTAGCTTATCTTTCCATCCTTTTCCCATCTTGTTCACCATTTTCTGAAGGATGTTCTTGATTTGTTTGTTCAAAGTTTTGGCTTGTCCACTGGTTTGGGGATGATAAGGAGTAGCTACATTGTGCTTGGCTCCCAGCCCTCACAGAAATGCTCTGAAAGCCTTGTCGATGAAGTGTGAACCCCCATCACTTATCACCATCCTTGGTGTTCCAAAGCGGGGGAAGATCACTTCATGAAACATCTTTCTTGCATGTTTTGCATTTGCTGCTCGGCAGGGTAGCGCTTTGACCCATTTTTATACGTAGTCGACTGCCACGAGGATGTGTTCATAGTCTCCTAACTTCTGGAATGGTCCCATGAAGTCAATGCCCCAGACATTAAAGACTTCAATCTGTAGGTTGAAATGGAGGGGCATGGCATTGCGGGAGCTGATGTTGCCTTGCAGCTGGCACTGTCGACAGCTTCGGATAAATTCTTTGGCGTCTTCATACATTGTTGGCCAGTAGAATCCGCACTGCCAAATTTTGGCTTTTGTACGGAAGACTCCATAGTGGCCTCCGTATGGTGCTGCATGACACTTCTCAATGATTTGTACACCTTTAGCAGTTGGCACACATCTTCTCAATAGTCCATCAGCACAAACCCGGTATAGGTAGGGCTCGTCCCACAAGTGGCGTCGGCTTTCATATTCTAGCTTCTTTTTGGATTCACCTAGAGGTACGTACCCTGAAACCATATAGTTCACAATGTTTGCATACCATGGGTTTGTGTAGGTGACCATGAGGAGCATGTCGTCGCGTAAGAAGTTGTTAATCTCCTGTTCCTGCATGTTAGTGACTTGCATACATGAAAGATGGTCGGCAATAGTATTTTCTACTCCTTTTTTATCTTTTATTTCAAGGTCAAACTCTTGAAACAATAAGATCTAGCAGATCAACCGAGGTTTAACATCTTTCTTGGTGAGCAGATATTTTAAAGCAGCATTATCAATATAAACAATTATCTTTGCTCCCACTAAGTAAGATTTAAACTTATCGATAGCAAAAACTACTGTGAGGAGCTCTTTCTTAGTCGTGGCATAGTTAAGCTGAGGCCCTATTAGAGTCTTGCTAGCGTATGCGATCGCATGATGCTTCTTATCTTTGGTTTGGCCAAGGACCGCACCAACAGCATAGTCACTAGCATCACACATGATCTCGAAAGGTAGCGTCCAATCTGGAGGTTGGATGATGGGTGCAGAGATGAGTACTTTCTTGATGGTTTCAAAAGCTTTTAAACACTCATCCATGAACTCAAAAGGTGCATCTTTTGCTAGCAAGCTAGTCAGGGGTCTAGCGATTTGCGAAAAATCTTTGATGAATCGCCTATAGAACCTAGCGTGGCCTAGGAAGCTACGGACTCCCTTGACATTCACAGGGGGAGGTAGTTGCTCAATAACCTCTATCTTTGCTTTGTCTACCTCTATTCCCCTTTCGGACACTAAGTGTCCAAGAACAATGCCTTCCCGTACCATGAAATGACACTTTTCCCAGTTAAGTACCAGGTCCTTCTCTCAGCATCTTTGCAAAACTTTGTCCAAATTCTCGAGGTAGTGATCAAAGGTTTTTCCATAGACTAAAAAATCGTCCATGAAAAATTCCATGATTTCCTCAATCATTTTTGAGAAAATGGACATCATACACCGTTGGAACGAAGCGGGCGCATTGCAAAGCCCAAACGACATTCTTCTATATGCATACGTTCCATACGGGCACGTGAAGGTAGTTTTGCTTTGATTGTCGGGATGGATGGGAATTTGGTGATAGTGAGAATACCCATCAAGGAAGCAAAATAAAGAATGTTTCATCAAACATTCCAACATCTCATCAATGAAGGGTAATGGGAAATGATCCTTTCGTGTTGCCGCATTGAGTTTTCTGTAATCAATGCACATTCTCCATTCCGTGATGGTACGTTGTGGGATAAGCTCATTCTTAGCTTTCTTAACTACTGTCATTGCTCCTTTCTTGGGAACCACCTAGACGGGGCTAACCTAGTCACTGTGTGGTACGGGATAAATAATCCCGGCACGAAGAAGTTTGAGGACTTCCTTCTTCACGACTTCCCGCATCGCATTATTGAGCCTACGCTGCGGTTCACATGAAGATGTGCTCGCAGGGTCAATAGGGATGCGATGGGTACAAAGTGTTGGGCTAATCCCCTTAAGATCTTGCAACGAATACCCGAAGACCGATCTATGTTTCTCTAAAACGACAATAAGTCTAGTTGTCTCCTCATCAAAAAGCTTGTTGCTAATGATGACTGGAGTGCTTTTGTTGCCATTTAGAAAGACATAACGTAATCCCTCAGGCAGGGTTTTTAGCTCAACGGGAGATGGAGTCGGCACTTCCTCTTTAGGAAGATCGAAGGTTTCTCCTAGGTCATCCTTTTCTTCTATAAAGAAGTCAACATCTTTTTCTAAGGAAGACTCAAGAGGTTCAAAAGGTGACACCGACATAACCTCCTCGGGCAGGATATGACAGGGGAGAGGTTCTGCTATCGAGTTTTTAGCTCGGGAGAAAGGAATGGAATAATTATTCCTCCCTAGCTTAACGTTTAATTCCCCTGTGCTGGTTGCATTGGAGAGAAATTTCTCCAGGGGATGCCTGATCAGCACGCTAATGTTTACGTCATCAAAGATGTGAAAGTCTAAAGTTAAGGCGACGCCTTCATTCTGGATATTCATGTTGTGAACCAACCTTTGTCCTAGCTGACAGGTACATGAGCTATCTCTTAGGGACAGGGTTGTAGGAGCAAAATGCCTGTCACTCAGATGAGTGCATGCAAAGGTTGTGGACATCAGATTTGCTGCTACCGTGGGGTTATACAACGTTTCCACCCAATCGTCCTGGATTTTGCAACGGATGGGTCATGAAGGGGAGCGAATATGAATTACTTCAGATGAAGACTCCCTCTCGTTTGTCCATTCGTTACTTATGATAGCCATCAACTCCCTAATGGACTCTTTTAAAGAGTCGGGGCAAGGGCTTGGAGTGACATGGACATGGGTGCTTCTTTTGCGTGCATACTTCGAGACATTTCAATAGTCTTCAAAGAAATCATCATCGAAGCATGGAAGCTCCGAAGGTTGGAAACCTTCCTTCGGGTCTTCTGGTTCGGGTGAGGGTGTCTCAGTTGGCAAAGTTGTCTCGGCCTTAGCCGAAGAGACTTCCTCATGACACGGTTCTATTTCTATACGGAGGAGTTCTAGAGGAGGAGTGTTTTCTAAGAGACGATCTAGAAGAGCTTCTCCTTCGGTTGTGGTTTTATGCGTGAATGACCCTCCGGCGGCTGTGTCAAGTAGCAGGGCAGATTCCTTGCTAAGTCCTAACCAGAAGTGCTGCAAGAGCACATTGTTGGGAATAGACAAGTTTGGGCCAGATTTCATTAAAATCATAAATCTTTCCCAGGCTGCACCTATGGACTCCTTCTCATGTTGTTGGAAGGTGAGAATCTTTTGACGTAGGGCAGCAATTCGGGATATAGGGAAGAATGCTACACAAAATTTGTTTTGCAACTCTTCCCAATCAACAGCTACCTTTCCTACGTTAAGGGTGTACCATTGTTTCGCTCTCTCATCAAGAGAGAAAGGAAACAATTTCCACTGCATTGTTTCATGTGACATGCCGGCAATGGTCAGGCATGCACAGAGCTGCTCAAACTCCCTTTGGTGGTGATATGGGTTTTCATAATCTAACCCTGTGAAGGTTTGTTCCCGAACCATGGCTATAAAAGCCAGGCGAAGTTCGTAACTCGAAGCTGTGATTGGCGTCGTGAATTGTGGAGGTTCAACGAACTCGCCATTGGGAGCAGAAAGTTTGAAAATGGTGGGTTGCTCCATCGAAATAAAAGAAGTAAAAGAAAGGTAAAAACAAAAGATACACGAGCAACTAGGTTTGGAGACTAAAAACAACAACCGTTTTCCGGCAACAGCGCCAGAAATGCTTGTTGGCGCTTTTTAGCGACAGCAGAATAATCTGCAAGTGCACGGAAGTATCATTGTAGCACTTCACCCGGAAGTATATCAGGGTATTGTATTTTCCTAAAGGAACGGTAAATGTTAGCTGACTCTTAGCTAGTTGACCCTAGAAAAGATAGAAGGGATAACTCGTGTGGAGAGGATACACTAAGGCAGAAAACACTAAGTGAAGTTAGCCTTCCCATTACTTGTCTGCTTCAGGCCTACTGACGCACTTGGTCTGCCAAGTGATACCAGTATCAGCGCTATTTCACGACCGAACATGGCGGAATGCTGGTACGAGTGGACAGGGCTATCACCACCTGCCACCTACCCCTCTATCCGTGGGAGCGGACAACATATGAAGGTAGGCCTCGACTTAGACACCACGTCTATGAAGGTGACTACTACTCTAGCGATGGCCAGGAACTTCCATCTTTATCAGGAGTCCTCTTACTAGAGCACCCATCCAACGAACGAGCGATGATCCCACAAACAAGTAGCTTTATGAAGGTAACTCACTTAATGAATCAAAATAGAATGTAACGCAAACCTCTTACTTCAAGTAGCAAGATGGTTGTAGAGGTTCAAGTTGGAGTGAGAGCCGACAGGTCTGGCACTTCGTCCACCCTAGGGTAGAACTGCTTCGACCCCGCTTCTACTTCTCCAACTCTTGCCTCTCTCTCACTAACCCTAGAATAGTCTAGCTAGAAGCTAAACTAATGGAAAATGTGGAACCACTCCTTCTCTTCTATTGTATCAAGTTATGTTGGTGGAGGGAGTGGGGGCACCAATTTATAGCTCCATAGGATGGTTCGGGCGTCTCCTCAGTTGGAAGGAGGTGAAACCGCCTTGGACTGACCGACCTACGAATCGCCTAAGAAGGCTGGGCTCGGGAGGTCCCACCAGGGGGGCGGCCGGTCCCGGGGGCGGCCGGTCCCCTGGCTGGGTCCGCTGGCCACGGCCTTCGAGTGGTCAGTTGCTCCCTGGGCCTGGACCTTCCCCGTGGTTATGGATGGGTCTAGTGTGGAGTTTAAGTGGGCTTTCTCATTTTCCTTGATTTGCGCCTTTCCTGAATACGTTTTCCAAAGTGCGCTTTCCTTGTTCTTTTTGTGCATTTCCACGTGTCAAACCTGCAGGTCACATATACAACAAAACTCGTGGAGAGGTTAAATAAAAGCCCTACCTCTATTTGTTTTTAGTATTAAAAAGATGTTGTAAATTAGGTGCTAAGGAGCACCAACAGTAAGTTCTGCTTCCATGGTTGATTTAGTCAAAATAGTCTGTTTACAGGACCTCCATGACACTACATCATCTCCAAGAGTAAATACATACCTACTAGTGGTGTAGATTTGATCAATATCAGAAATCTAGTTCGCATCACTATATCCCTATAGCACAGCTGGGTGCCTGGAATAGTGAATTCTGAAACTCATTGTACCCTTAAGATAACGCAAGACCCTTTCAAGTGCATGCCAATGATCATCACCCGGGTTAGACATGTACTTACTCGACTTGCACACAACAAAAGAGATATCTGGTCTGGTTGCGCTAGCTAAATACATGAGTGAACCAATGATCTGAAAATATCTTAATTGATCTCTAGCAATTCTCTTGTTCTTTCTCAAATTCACACTAGGATCATAAGGTGTTGTTGAAGGCTTGCAATCCATAAAGCCAAATTGGCTCAAAAGCTTCTCAACATAGTGAGATTGCAACAAAGTAATCCCACTCTCTTCCTTAATCAGCTTGATGATCTTTCATGTCCTCTTAGACAAGAAAGACTTGACTTCATTGATCACATCAATGTTTGATCCAAAAATTAGAATATCATCAACATATAAGCACAAAATAACAGATTGGCCCCTACCATGTTGATAATACACACACCTATCAGCCTCATTAACAATAAAGCCCGCACTAGTTAAAGTGGAGTCAAACTTATCATGCCATTGTTTAGGTGCTTGTTTCAAGCCATACAAAGATTTTAATAACTTACACACTTTCTGCTCTTCATCTTTTACTACAAATCCATCAGGCTGATCCATGTAAATCTCCTCATCTAACTCTCCATTAAGGAAAGTTGTCTTCACATCCATTTGATGAATGAGAAGATCATATGAGGTAGCCAAGGAAAGTAGCACTCGAATAGTGGTCTTTCTAGCAATAGGTGAATAAGTATCAAAGAAATCCCCGCCTTCCTTCTGGGTATAACCCTTAGCCACAAGCCGAGCCTTATACTTGTCAATAGTACCATCAGGTCTAAGCTTCTTCTTGAACACCCACTTGCACCCAATAGGTTTACACCCAAATGGTAGCTCACATAACTCCCAAGTTCCATTAGAAAGAATCGAGTCTATCTCACTACGAACAACTTCTTTCCAATCATCTGCATCTGGAGATGCATATGCCTCTGTGATAGAAGTGGGAGCATTATCCACAAGATATACAATGAAATCATCACCAAAGGATTTTGCAATCCTTCGTGTCTTGTTCCTCACAGGAACTTCATTTTTATCCTCCTCAAAGACTTCTTCAAGTGGTTGTCCAAATGACTCAATAGGATGCTCAATAGGTATAGTAAAATCAGAAGCTAATTTAGTAGAAAATTTAGCATTACTATGCATATCTTTCATAGGGAATATGTTCTCAAAAAATGTAGCATCACGCGATTCAAAGATTGTATCCACATACATATTAGAAACTTTAGATTTTACTACTAAAAACCTATAGGTGATGCTATGATGAGCATATCCTAGAAAGACACAATCCACTGTCTTTGGCCCAAGCTTACACTTCTTAGAAATTGGAACATTGACTTTACCAAACATCCCCACGTGCACAAGTATGAAAGTGATGGTTTCCTTCCAACTCAATGCTCATATGGAGTTGTCTCTTTATTTCTGTTTGGAATTCTATTCAGGACATGACTCACAGTCAATAAAGCTTCCCCCCACCATGCCTTAGATAGACCAGCTGTGTCTAACATGGCGTTCACCAAGTCAGTCAACGTACGGTTTTCCCTCTCGGCAATCCCGATTGATTCGGGAGAATAAGGCGGTGTCCTCTCATGAATAATACCATGCTCCGCACAAAAATCATCAAATGATGTAGGAAAATATTCATCACCACGATCTGACCTTAGACGTTTAATTTTTCTCTCTAGTTGATTTTCATCTTCAGCCTTATAGCTAGATTTTGAAGTAGTCTAGCGCTTCATCTTTAGTTTTCAGCAAGTAAACATAGCAAAATTTAGTTGCATCATCAATTAAAGTTATGAAATATCTATTTCCACCTTTTATCAACACACCATTCATCTCACAGAGATCAGAATGTATGAGTTCTAGAGGTGCCAAGTGTCTCTCCTCTGCTGCCTTGTGAGGCTTTCGAGGTTGTTTAGTTTGCACACAACTATGGCACTTAGAACCTTTGGCAATAGTGAAATCTGGAATTAAACTCAAGCTAGACAATTGTGACATCAAACCAAAGTTTACATGACATAAACGAGAATGCCAAATACTCGAACTATCATTAACGGTGCCACAAATATGATTCACTGACTTATTACAAAAATCTGCCAAAGATAAGCAGAGCAAGCCTCCACAATTATGCCTTTACCAATAAATTATCCATGCTTAGATATTACAAATTTATTGGACTCTAACACTACTGTAAACCCATCTCTCAAAATAAGAGAGGCACTAACAAGATTCTTGCGAATAGTAGGAACATGCTGCACATTCTTAAGCTGCACAATTTTTCCTGAAATAAACTTCAGTTCTACCATGCCAACACCATGAATAGAAGCATGTGACCCATTTCCTATCAGAACAGAGGAACCTTGAAGCCCATGATAAGAAGAAAATAGAGATATGTTAGCACACATGAATATTAGCACCTGTATGAACTGACCAACTTGGGGATTGAAACACTAAAAGTACGATAGGAACATTACCATACTCCTCATCAGTAGAGCTAATAGTCACAAGATTAACATTCTTCTTTTTCACATTAGAAAAGTGACCAAGCTTTCCACAAGTGAAGCAAGGCAACTCTGCTTTGGTTTTCTTCTTCTCATAGGTAGTTGCTATCTTGGCATTGGAAGGTTTATTGTTCAAGATTGATCTTCTAAGAATAGTATTATCTTCTTGGAACCTTCTCTGATTTTTCTAGAGATATTCCCTTAGATGAGCCAACCCTAATCTAGAACACTTTAGCCTCTAGCCAGAGCGTGGCCTTATCTCACCACCTCTTAAAATGTGCACTAGAAAACTTTTTTAGTCTCAGCACATCAGCGAAAATGATGCGATTAGTACTTTGGCATTTACTCCACGCACAAATCTTGTTGCACATATCGACGACCACGAATCTGGGGGTACCAGACCCCTGAGACACCAAATCCACATTGGGTGGAGGCTGACGGCCGCCATATGGGCAACAGCGCAAGATGCACGACAGTGACAGAGGAGCGAGGCGAAGATTGTCTTGGTGGCGCGCGAGACGTGGGCATGGCAGCCTCCGCGACGTGAGGCAGCATGGATAGGCTCCTCGGCCCAACTTCTTGTCGACGAGGGCGACGCACGGACGAGGACGACCGCGACGATGACGGCTCGGGTGCGACGAGCGCGAGCAGTCGAGGATAGAGCGAGGACTGTTGGGGAATAGGGTGAGGTGTGGTGGTGGCGGCGTCCTTGGCTGCGGCGAAGCGCGTCGTCGGCCGCGGAGAGCGGGGCGGTGGGCAGCGGTTTGTGCGCGCATGGGTGGTTTTGCGGGCCTTTTACCTGTCTGCCTTTATGAAAAATGACCCGGTCCTCCATGCCCCTCCGAAGATGGTTTGCTCCTGTGTGTACAACACAAACTTCGTTTTGCCTTCCATGCCCTTCCGTCCGTTTTACCCTCTTATGGCGTCAAACTGCCATGCAAAATGTCCCAAATACCCTTACAACCAAGCACCAATGACACGTGGGCCCCGCATTCATTCCCCTTCCTCACTTATTTCTTTATTTTTTTCTTCCTCCCATGTACGTAGTGCTGCAGCGGCCTTCAGAGCGCGCGCGCCGTGCTCGCCGCCGCCCGTCCATGCGCCGAGCTCCATGCCGGGCAGGCCGTCCGCACCGCCGGCCGTGCAGGCCGTGCTCGCCGTAGCCCGTGCACGCGCCGAGCTCCAGGCTGGGCGAGCCGTCCGTGCTGCCGGCCGCGCGTGTGCCGAGCTCCACGCGGCCAGGAAGGCCGGGTCATGGAGGATGGCCTCCCAGTGGCGGCACATGGGGCGGCCTGGCGCTGCTCCCACCTCTGCCTTCCTCCCTGGCTCCCCACGCTAGCCCCAGCCGCGTGCGCTGTGCCTCCTCCGACGACGACACAACGGCCACGAAGCACCGCCGCGAGCACCTCTTGGTCAAGCACTGCGGCATCTCCTACACAGGGTCCTTAAAGGACCTCAGCATGTCAGCAAGGCGGGGCGGGCTGCGCGGCCGTCGGCGGCGCGCGCGTCCGGGGGCCGGCGTGGCGCGCGGCCGGCTATTGGGGCGAGGTGGTGCGCGGTAGGTGGCGGCGCGCACACGAGGCGGAGCCGCGCTCGCCCGCGGTGGCCGGCCCTCGCCCGAGGCGACGCGCACGACGAGGCCGCGTCCCATGTGCCCGAGGAGTTGAGGCAGCAACCCGGCGAGGTGGCTCCGCGCGCGACGTCGCGTCGTGGCCGCGCGCATCGGCAGCGGCGGCCCGCGCGCTCTGCGCCTTCCCGCGGGCGTGACTGCGCCCTTGCGCCGGCGAGCGGTGGTGGCTCCTTCCCCTTCCCTTCCCAAAGCCGGCGCGGCACAGGTAGCTTCACCCCTCCCCTGTGGGGGGGGGGAGGCGTCGGGACGGGACGGGGACGGGACGGCTTGAGGAGGAAGAAGTTATGTTTTGAGCCCGCTGTGCAAAGATAGAAGGGAGAGGATAGAGATATAAGAGAGGGGTATTTTAGACTTTGTCATTGGCTGGACCCACATGTTAGGGTGGTCAAACCGGAGAAAACTAACATAAGGTTGACGGAAGGGTATGGAGGATAAAACGAAATTTATGTTGTACACACAGGAGCAAACCACCTTCAGAGGGGCACGGAGGACCAGGTTATTTTTCCTGATGGCACACAGGTAAAAGGCCCTGGTTTCGTGGCATCGGTGACTGGAGCGCCGGAGAGTGGAGGATCGATTGCGGATTATTAGGGGACCGGGTAACTCGTGTCATGGGGTGGCCGATTTGTTAGCGCTGACGATGTCATTTGCCTCCTTTTAGGAGTAAGATATAGTGATAGAGTGTTTAACTAGGCATATATAACTATAAATTCCTGCGTGTTGGCTACTTAGTAAAAGACTCCACCTGCAGAGTAGGAAGATACAAAGCGGACACCAACCAGAAGGTAAACTTAATTTTAACCAGTTATCATATAATAATAACTCATAAAAGTAAAAATTTTGACAATTTTGTTGGAGGACATTGCAAAAAAATGTAATTAGTCAACATACACGGCAACAACGAGTCTTTATCCAGTACCATTATAAATTTATGATTATTTGTCAATTTATGACACCACACTGAATATCTTATTCATTTCTTAGGGTTGGTTTAGGCAGACAGACGGTGAATGAAATGACTCTGTTGCCCTGTTCTTCAATATCTTGGCTGTGCACTAACTTTTGCCATAACACACCGTCGCGGCCTTGTCTTCTCAACAACCTCTTTCATGGCAGGTGATTTCGTTTTCCCTTTAACGGCCCTTGTTTCGCATGGCCGCGCCACCTCGGCCCCCTGGTACTGCGGCCGCATAGCCCCGGCCGCTACCCCTGTCCAGCGCCCCATGGGACGGAGCCTGACTGCCTGAGGTAGGCCAACCACACAGAGATTTACAAAATCGAAACGGAGCCTGCGCGGCTGCGCCTCGCCAAAGCGGCATCATCAGCAGATGACGCAGGAGTAGGGGTCCTCCTCGGCGCTGCGGACGACGTACTGGGGTGGGTACTGGTGGGCGTAGGGGTAGCCTGGGTACGTATACGGGTTGGGGTCTTCTTGTCGTCCTTTGTTGTCGCCGTCCTTTTCGCCCTCCTTGTCGTCCTTATTGGCGGGGGAGCCGACCTTGGCTGGCTCCTTGGCTGGCCCGACGGAGACGATGGAGGAAGAGCCGACCTTGGCTGGCTCCTTGGCTGGCCCGACGGAGACGATGGAGGAAGAGCCGACCTTGGCTGGCTCCTTGGCTGGCCCGATGGAGAGGATGGAGGCCTTTCGCAGCCTGGCCACGACGTTGACGGGGTCGACTATCCCGACCACCGTCACCTTTGAGTCCATGTCCACGGAGATGGTGTCGATACCTGCACGCGGTCAGAGATCAGAACTGGGGCATGGACTCACTCATTACGAATTGAAAGGCTGTCCGCTCCAGGTCGCAGCTCTGCAGGACACGGATGCTTTGCTGGCCTCCACAACGGAGAAGGGAAGCGGAAGAGAGGAGAGGAGTGAAGTACATACCGTGGAGAGTGGAGAGCGCCTTGAACGCCTTCTGCTTGTCCTTGTTGTCCCATTGGTCCAGCTTCAGCACTATTTTCTTCGCCCCGGCGCCGTGTGACGACGCCCACACGTCGACAGCCTCCCCCTTGTCGTCCTTGGCTGGCCCGACGGAGAGGATGGAGGCGGGGACGACCTTTCGCAGCCTGACCACGACGTTGATGGGGTCGACTATCCCGACCACCGTCACCTTTGAGTCCTTCATGTCCACGGAGATGGTGTCGATACCTGCACGCGGTCAGAGATCAGAACTGGAACTGGGACATGGACTCACTCATTACGAATTGAAAGGCTGTCCGTTCCAGGTCGCAGCTCTGCAGGACAGGGATGCTTTGCTGGCCTCCACAACGGAGAAGGGAAGCAGAAGAGAGGAGAGGAGTACGTACCGTGGAGAGTGGAGAGCGTCTTGAGAACCTTCTGCTTGTCCTTGTTGTTATGCAGCTCCAGCTTCGGCACTATTTTCTTCGCATCGACGCGGTGCACCGACGCCCCCACATCGACAGCCTCCTCTTCCTTTCTTTGCTTGCTCTCATTTTCAAAGTGCGTGGTTTCCTCTCCGCTCCTGAAGAAAATAACCGAATACAGTGCACATATTTAGATGTTTTAATTTGTTCTCAAACGAAAATTCTGGCAGTCCATATGGACTTGTAATAAGTCTTTTTTTTAAAAAAATGCAATGATTTTTTTTCTTAATGCAAACAGAAACAAGAATGAGAGGGAAGATAATGATATGTACTGTACACTGAAATAATGAAATAAATGATAACATTTGTAGCACTGGACAACCTTCATACATAATGAAATAAATGATTTCTTTTGCAAAAAAATTGGATATTCAGTTGAATACCTTTGAATTACTGTAGGCCCGCCCCTGTTAGTACCAGAGGGTCTCCGATTGGAAATCCATTGCCCGACGGAGGTGATGGCAGTGGAGCCGACCTTGCGCAGCTTGGTCACGACGTTGACGGGGTCGACCTTCCCAACCACCGTCAGCTTCGAGTCCTTCATGTCCAAGGAGCTGGAGTCAATACCTGCACGCGGTCAGAGATCAGAATTGGGACATGGACTCACTCGTTACGAATTGAAAGGCTGCCCGCTCCAGGTCGTAGCTCTGCAGGACATGGATGCTTTGCTGGCCTCCATGACAGAGAAGGGAAGCAGAAGAGAAGAGAGGAGAGGAGTGAAGTAAGTACCGTGGAGAGTGGAGACCGCCTTGAGCGCCTTCTCCTTGTCCTTGTTGCCCTTCAGGTCCAGCTTCAGCACCATTTTCTTCGCCACGTCGCCGTGCGACGACGCCCACACATCGACAGCCTCCCCCGGTAGTCTCTTCGTCCATTTTTATAATAACTTTCACTAATTTAAAATGAAAAATATTATTATTATTTAATGATAGACACTTAGGATCTTTAGATAGATGTTTAATTCTATTTTATAATAAATTTACTTGAAAGAGTACGTAATTTGTACAAAAATACGATAGATATGAAGGATTTTGTTTTATCAGCTCTCCCAAGTGTGCGGTGCATACTTCCTAGGTGAAATATGAACTCACTTGTGAGTACGTGACTCGGGCGCTCGTGTTTCAAAGCACTACTGTATGCAATAACTGCTCTGCTTTTTCCACTCCCCTGCACGGTACCTCCGACCCCTCAGGCTATCCGCACTGGGAGACGGTAAAGCCCACTCCAGCACGCATATAGCGTTAAAAATGCTGCAGCGGTGCACTGTAAAGGGACCGGTAAAGTTGCGGTCGACCTTCCATTCGGGGTCTGTGGCGTCTGTACGGAGCGAACGGTAAGCGTCGCGCGGGGCCCGCTCATCCTCTCCTCCGCCAGCGCGCCCGAGGGCGAGCAAGAGCAACCGCCGTCGAGGAGGTCACGGACGGCCGGCGAGGAGGAACGAGGTCGCGCCCGCTCGGCCACCCGCGCCGGGCCCGCCGGAGAGAGCAGAGGGACTCGCCAGGGGAGGGGCGCCGCGGAGGTGCAGGGGACTCGGAGGGAGGGAGGGATGCCGGGGGATGGGCGCCGGGGAGGTCCATGGCCGCGATCCGTCGCGGGGAGGGAGGGATGAGAGGGGAGCCGAGCTCCGCACGAGGCCCATCCATGGCGACGAGGCCCGCGCGAGGAAGCCGCCGAGCTCCGCACGAGGCCCGTCTAGCGTGGCCATCCATGGCGGCCATCCGCCGGGGAAGGATGACCGCCTCCATCCGCTGCCGAGGAAGGAGGACGGCCGAGGTAGACGCCGGGCCGGGGAGGGACGACGGCCGCCGAAGGGAGAGGCCGCGCCGGCGAGGGAGGAGGAGAGGGCCCTGCTCTAGCCGAGCTCCTCTCCACCGGCGGCGTGGCCCGCGGCTCCTCCGGCGGAGCTCCACCGCGCCGGAGAGAGCAGGGAGGGCCGCAGGGAGTAGCGGCGTGGTGGGAGTAGGGAGGGCCGCAGGGAGTAGCAGGGAGGGAGCAGGGAGTAGCCGCCGAGACCTCCATGGACCATGGCGAAGGGAGCAGGGAGGGAATAGCAGGGAGAGAGAGAGGGAGGAGAGAGAGTGACCGGGGAGGGGAGAAAAGGG
>CM041647.1:12068755-12086298 GCA_023333625.1 Bothriochloa decipiens | reverse complement strand
ACATGGTCACATGGATGCTTTTTTAAAATATATATATATATATATATATTGGCAAAAAAATGAATTATAAACATGGATTTAGGATCCCATTATTGATCTAGCCACAAATACTTGGTTGTTACTTCATTGAGAAACTATGCTATGTTCTCAGCAATAATCTTAACTAAACTGCATAAAGAACAGCAGATAGTCCATATGATGAAGGAACGGTGAATTGGTGATGTATTACTGAAACAAAGCAATCTGACAGCTGAACAAGATGGATCTAGCATTAAAACTAATTAAGCTTACATCAGTAACTATCACTGTGAATGGATCTACTCCAGCTAGCAATTAGTGATCAGAAGAAATGTTTTCGCTTTCTCAACTCAAGGAACTGATGACCAACCAAATCGAGCAGCTAGCTACAATAGATGCAAAAGAACTCTTGGTAGAAGAACAGAACCTCTCTCTGAAGCAGTAGGAGCAAGAAGATCATCTACTACTGGGTAAACTAACAATGCATGATTTATGAGCAGGCAGAGGTCCTTCCACCCAAGCTCGAGCGCGCCGTTCTCCTCCACCAGCGTGTACCCATCGGAGGGGAACATGCCGAGCAGCAGGGACGCCTGCGCGGCGGCGCTGCCGGCGAGCGAGGCGGCGCGGAACCCGGACTGCGTGAGCTTCACGCGCAGGCTGCTGAACTTGACGTCGCCGGAGCGCGCGGGCCCGCCGACGGACAGCACGTTACGGATCTCCCGCGACAGCAGCTGCTGCTCCACGACGTGCCGCTCGGGGCTGTCCTCGCCGTAGCTCGCGTCCAGCGAGTCGAACAGCGCCGAGTAGTAGTGGATGGCCTCCACGAAGCGCGCCAGGAAGGAGCACGAGTGGCTCAGGTCCTGCTCCACCATTGCCACCGCGCGAGCCTGCCGGGCAGGGCGGCGGACCAGGCGGGGCCGGTGCTGGGCGAGGCCAGCGCGGGGGAACGGCGCGTGCCTGGCCGGCGGCGGCGGTCGATGGAGATGCGGTCGAGTGGACGGGGAGGTGAACGGATAAGGTTTAGGGTGACTGCTTTGCACGTGATATTCCCGACCCGACCGAGCGGAGCGGCTCAATCCGCCTGATTTCGTCGGACCAACCAATCCGCATACTGAGGTATATTTTTTTCAAACTCAATCTATCTCAAACCTCCATTCAAATAATAAGAAAATAGGTCGAACTCATTCGGATTGGCTCCAGCACTCAACCAAACAGACGATTAGTCTTCAGTCAAATTTATGACCTGTTCGCTTGGTCGTTTCTGGCTGGCTGGTTTTGGCTGCTGCTGATTTTTTTGAGAGAAAAATACTGTTGAATGGCTGGCTGGTTTGGCTGATAAGTTCAAACGAATAGGCTGTTAGTATAAGTCTGACATTTATCCTCGCTTAGCGCTGATGTATAGTATTTAGCCCCCTCTGTAGCATTGTTTCTGGCTCCGCCACTGATCGTTGTATATCATAAAAGTCACCTGCAGGTTGAGTAAGCAGCTAAGAAGAAAAAATATCTGTGTTTCGCTACCCGTGGATTCAGGACACGTCTGTATTGATACAGACATGTCCGGTGGCATGTAAATCAGAAAGCTGCTGACTTAGGATCCCATTGTTTGTGGTGAAGGGATTAGGCAACTTAGTTTTGTTCAGATCTTATTCTTACTCTGATTATATATTGTGCTTATCTTTCTTTGTGAGGAGTTTTCAAGTCTTTGAAAACTCGTTTTCTAAATTATTTTCGCTTTATAAAGTTTATAAATGCCCGTACGGTTGTAATGGAAAAAAATACCATAATAATATAAATATTGATGCCATGTTACCATTATAAAAAAACAACACTTCAAGCTTTTTTCGAGTCAATTATTAATTTTACACGAGGATATTCGGAGATTCAAAGCTTTTTATTTCTTTGCTTTGGATATTTGGAGATTTAGAGGTTCAAATGAAGTGTAGCATATTGTAAACATATTGTGCTACATCAAACCAAACATTGCGCACTTGCCATGTTTGGAACTGAAGTAAACTCAGTGTAAAAAAAAGGACATGATGATCAAGTAGATAGAATCCACAGTTCAATCATATTACAGTCCTAAGTCTCGGACCCCACTCTACTAGCTATGAAATCAACTAGATAGAGCTTGCCCTTAGTTGACCCGTAAAGACAATAAAGGAATTCACCCTTCTAGAGACTTCCACACCCTTATCCATAAAAAGACAATTGTAACCCATCTCACAAAGTTGTGAAACGGATAACAAATTATATCCCAACGAATCCACAAGTAATACATTTGAAATTGAATTATCATTAGATATAGCAATTTTACCCAAACCAAGAATTTCTCCTTTACTATTGTCACCAAAAGTGATTCTTTCACCCATGCCTTCATTCGGTTGAAAGGAGTCAAACATTTTCTTCGCTCCGGTCATATGATTGGTGTATCCACTATCTAGCACCCAACAAGGTCCACCAGAGGAATAGGCCTACAAAACAAGATTAAGTTTTTGTTTTAGGTACCCAATTTGACTTGGGTCCTAGGGGGTTAGATATATAAGATTTGGGCACCCAAACACTTCTCAAGATTTGCCTCTTCTTGAGGGTGCCCATATATTTTACAACAATTTTACCATCTTTATCCCAACAACACAAATAATCACAAAAGTTGTTCCTTGAGATAGGCACTTGTTGCTTAGGAACATGTACTTCCTTCTTCTTGATGTTCTTGTTGTCGAAAGAAGTGTTAGGAGAAACCTCAACATTGTTCACCTTGTTGATGAGATCAACAAGAGGCACGCTCTTGTTGAACTTTAAACAAGGCACACCATTTACCATGTTTCTCCCATTGGCCTTAACATAATACCTATTGTAACCGAGGCCATCCTTTATGAGTGGATGCCTTGATGCCTTGTAGATTGTGGTTGGTTGCTTATTCTTATTTTTGCAACCAATCTCCACAATGGTCTTCAACTTAAGAATCTCCTTATCTTTCTTCTCTAGCTCAACAAGATTAGTAGCACAAGCATCTATATCAATATTAAAACATTTTTCACATCCTTTACTTGTTGAAGCTTTGGAGTCCTTAGAAGGAATAGAAGTGCTCTTCCAAAGAGTGTCACAGTTTATCTCAAGCTCATGATATTTATTTGTCAAGCTTGTCAGGCTTTCTTGAGCTAAACTATGATCATTCTTTAGACTAGCCAAAGAGTCATTAAGTGAGGAATGTTCCTTAGTCAAGTGCTCAAGAGAGTTCTTGGCCAAAGAAAATTCTACACTTAACATCTCAACCTTCTCCTTTTCCTTGGTGAGACATGCATCTAGTCCTTGGTTCTTCTCCCTTTCCACTAGGAGCATTTCACTTTGCGACTCAATGCATGTCTCTTGCTCCTCTATGGTATACATCAAATTTAAGATTTTAGAAGCAGCTTCTTTTCCATATAGCTTAATGATTTTAATTTCATAGTTTTCATTAAGCTCATCATCATCATCACATTCATCATTAGAGTGTGTGGGAGTATGTGATGATACCTTCTCCTCCTTTGCCATAAGGCAAGTAAGAGTGACATCGTCGTCGTCGGAGAGGTTGGCAAAGAGCTTCGGTGAGGAAGAATTGTTGGTAAAGAACGATGTCGATGCAGATGATGTATCATGTATAGCAATTGCAGCTACACTCTTATTTTCATTGTCATTGTCTTCATCACTATCATCATCGGATTGCCATTCTTCACCTATATGTGCTTCACCCTTCTTCTTGTTCTTGTACTTTTTGTCACCTTCCTTTTCCATAATCATGGAAGCAAGCATGTTGTTATTGTCTCTATATATTCTACAAAGCTTTCTTATGGCAGCTTGTTCATCCATCTTGTACATCCGAGAGCTCAAACTCTATTCAGTAAAGTCATGAATCTATCATACATAGCTTTGGTAGTCTCTCCTTTCATTATGGTGAAGTTCTCAATCTTGCCTTGGAGAAGCTCAATGTTTCCTATTCTCACGCTCTTATCTCCCTCAAAAGATTTTCTCAAAGTTTCTCAAATTTGCTTTGCATTATCCATACCGATGACTTTGTTGTTGTCCTTCGGAGTGAGACATTGCAAGATCAAAGTTGCAGATGTAGCATTGAGATGAAAGTCCACCTCATCTTTGGGTGTCCACTCACTAGGATTCTTGGGAATATTCACACCTATTTCAACGGCTTCCCAACATCTTGGAGCTATAAGATGCAACTTCATCCTATGAGCCCAATCGGTGTATCTTACCCCATCAAAAGGAGGTGGACATATGAGGGTTGGTGTTCTTGCTTGAGCTATTGTACTCATGTGCCACTCTTGAGTATCTTTTTGAGGTTTTGCTTGCATCATCACCTTCATTTTCATTCTCTTTGCTAGTTGCTTCTTGACTTCTCTTGTCAATGATCTCCTTCATCTTGTCTAGTTACTCTTGCATCTTGTTCATTTGCTCTTCTTGTTGCTTTTTCAGCGTCACGGTGAGCTGTGTAGTTATTTGATCAGCTAACTCCTTCATTTTATCCTCATCTATCTTAGCCAATGTTACTCCTCACGCGGTGAAGCGTTGAACTGAGGGACACAGCTTTGATACCACTTGAAAGGATCTAATCGGCCTAGAGGGGGTAAATAGGCGATTATTGAAAACCTAAAACTTAAAGCCAATTGCGGAAGTTAGATATCAATCGGTGGTAGGATCGGAAGTAGCACCGGTACTACCTGTACTACAAAAACCAGTACTACCGATGTAAACGTTTAGTACTACCGGTGCCCTATGAAACTACGAAATCAAAATGGAAATCAGAGTAAAATGAGCTGTCAATTCAGATCCAATTGTTACCACCCCTTTGTTGATGTTGTTGATGAAGATGTTGAACTTGTTGGAGCTTTTCATGAGACCAAATCGTAGATCGAGTTATCCAACCTAAGAACTTGGGGATAGGGATGAAGAACACGAAGAACACAAGAACAAGGGTAGTCGATGCTACCACCATAGCAAGATACACGATTTATATCGAGGTTCGGCAATCTCCACAAAGGAGTTCCTACGTCCTCGTTGTTGAGGTGACCAAAAAGGTCTCCTCCCTCAAGAAAAAGCTTGAGATTTCCACTAAGAATCAGGGGTAATACAAACACTTTGGGGCGCCCTCACAAATGAAGCAACACGGGTAGCCACGAAGAACGCCTAGCCGGCTAGTGGTCCAAGAACCCAAGAGTAACAAACACAAATCAAGTCGGCAAGACGAGGAATCTAAGTGCTCAAGTCGTAGATCAAAGTTCTTGCTCTCTAATCTCACGTCCCTAGCTCAAATCCTTGAGGGGATAAAGTTTTGGGAGCAAAAGGGGGAGAGAGAGCAGGTGAGCTGAAGCTTGGGAGCTGTTTCTATCGGAATGAAATGAAGGGATAAGCAAGAGAGAGAGAAAGGAGAGAGGTGAGGGGTACATATAGTGCCTGTCCAGAACAAGTACCGGTACTACCGATGAGCACCACCGGTACTACTGGTACCTCACAAAATATGACTGTTGTGGTGTGTCAGAACGTGCAGAGGGAGTCACACTCGTATTACCGGTAGTAAGGCCGATACTACCGGTAGTGCAAATCTGGGCGACATGGGCGTGTTCGACTTGGCAAAAGAATTCCCAAGTACCTCCGGACTAAAACTAATAAGGAATGGCAACTTTCGATCACGACCGGTACTACCGATTGGTCCATCGGTACTACCGGTAGTACACTAAAAGCACCAACACAAAGGTTTTGACTTGAGGAAAAATATGGCCGGTACCACTAGTCTATAATTTTAATAAAATACGGTGCTACCAGAGACGACCGGTACTACCGGTGGGGACACCGGTACTACTGGTGGTACAAAGTTAGTTCAACTTTGCACTTTCGACTTTCTAAGAAATTAGCACCAGTATCTCTGGTTTAAAACTCGAAAATTTCTGGTACTACCGGTAGGCCAGGTTGGGTGAAGCAAAGGACTTTTTCTAAGTGCAGTGTGTGTAATAGTGTCTCTCCAAACGCTCTAAATATCGACATGAGCACTTTTAGACCTCAAAATACCAACTTAATTTGTATCCCTCTTGATAGTACGACGTTTCCTATAACTCAAGTAAAGATAAAATCTGATGGCTCTCTTAGTAGAAACGCCGTCCATTCATATAAAATTTGAGGTGCTTGTATCCCTAAATATTTATCATTCAAATCTTTCAATGGACTAATACCTACATATACACTTAGATAAACTTGTTAGTCCCTAATTTGATTGTCATTAATTATCCAAAACCCACATCAGGGGCGAATGCAATTACAAGAAGTACACAGTACAACGTAGACGCCCACACACCCACGCACACTCAACCCTATGAACACACGTACACAAACCCTATCCTATGAGCACCTTCGAAGGACCGAGCACCCGGCAGACCTGGAGATTCTCGAAGTCACCACTGGCGCCTCGTCATCGATGGGAATGTCACTTACCACTTAATGCATAACACCAAAAAATCCTTGAGAAAATTCCAGGAAAAAGTGCGAGCACCAGGAAACTATTTTAGATGACTAGAGAGCAGCTAGATTTGAACTCAGGGCCCCTTTCAAATGTTGAACCCAAGAATTAAAAATCTCATGTGCATGCTTTAAAATCTTAGCAAAATTGACTAAAATGTGTTCAAGATTATTTAATATAGCAATCGTACTTCGTGCATAGTAAGATTAGTACGTGGGTTATAATTAGAGATTTGAAACTAAAATGACCCCTCTGCTATGTCTCACCTCGACAGATTCTGCATTTTCAATCGCTATTAGAAATGTGATTGGTGAAAAACGACTGCAGTAACCTTAACAATTGCTAAATGCCGCATTTATACATTTCCTTTTCTTAACTTCTATAAGAAACATCATCTTATAATTTGGAATTGGAATAGAGGGAGATCTAATATAGTTCATGTGCTTGCAGTTTATAATATCTCCTATCCTATGGCACCACCTTGTGCGGGTAAGAAAGGGAAAGGGAAGGCGCCGGCTGCAACAACTACTGCACAGGTCATTGCAATTCTAGAGGTAACACTATCTAATCAATACAACAATCAAACTAGATTGATTGGGGTGCCATATTGTCAGGTACCAAGATTAGGGGCACCCAGAATCAAGGGATTAGATGGAAAATCCCCGAAAAGCCACAAACCCAAAGCCCTTAAAACATCGCGCACCAGACTCAGCCTGCACGGGTGTCATGACGCTGGGATACCCTCAACCGCACTCTGTATCGTACGAGGCCCGCTCGGCAAGGGCCTTGAATACGAAAACTCTCCGATTCGCATGACCCCGGGTCGAGCTGGTCGACCCTCGCTCATCCACCTACTCCAGGAGAAAATAGCAGCCATTTAATGCATCCATCAACTTCTACCTGCCTTCATGGCTACAACAACATCAGTAGGAAGGAAGTACCAAGGTCAAATCCCACTTTTACCGCCCATACCCAACGTGCGGTGATTTACATGTCACTGTTATGCCATGTCGGGAACTGTTCCATCTCCGACGCCCCCTCCAGGCATGATATGACAACAACCGTACACCAGATTTCCTGGGACTTGGCCTTATCCGATCAGCATCGAGCCCTCGCCTTCGCCTCTTGATCGGGCCTCAAGCACCATCGGTCAATAGATCAACAGCACCCGTACAACCTCAACAGGGGATCACACGTCCTCGACAGGAGCTGGGGTCTTTTGCCGCCCCATCACTGACGTCATCATGACACTCCAAGGACAGCAGCCATTTTGGGAGCACGTCGCTACAGCACCCGCCGCCCCTTCTCCACCAAGGAACCCCCCTAGGGTTTTCTGTACACCTGTGCCTCCCCTTGAGCCTATAAAAGGGGACACCAGGGCTAACAGAAGAAAGTAGCCATAAGACTTAGACTTTTGCTCCCCACAGACCAACACCTCAAGCAACCCTCACCCTCCCTCGCTTGTAATCCCTACGCAAGAACTTCGATGCAAGGGAATAAAACACTCCCCCCTTGGACATAGGGCCTTCTCTTGCTCGAACTAGGATAAACCCCGTGTGTTCTCCTTGCATCACCATCGGGATTAGGGACATGCAGCATACATTTACTAGTTGGTAGCAACCCTGGGTCAGAACACTGATATTTGATGCACAAGGTAGGGGTGCTGTGTGTCATGACAATTCTCCCGACACATTCCGGATGGCGGACCTCGAGCGTCCACTCCCATTGGCCATGGTTATCTGGTTTGGGAGTTTGAAGTTCATGTCACTCGGCTACGGCTACACCATGGTCCTCCTCTCGCCCAGACACCTGGACGACCATGACTATGAGCTCTCCCAGCCAGGGGGAGCACTGCGTCGGTATCGATGCTCTTATCGCGCCTGCGTGGCTAAATGGCGGCGTGCTCGATGCAACTACCACAACCGCCACTTCGGAGGCAATGATGTGACACATGCAGACACCCCTTAGCTGGCTGCTGGGACAGAGTCTCTCGTTGAGGACCTGTCTCAGTTGTGCTTGGCTGTGAAGGAGGTGCCGGCGAGGCACCACAGCATCCCATCTTCTAGCTCTACAGCGCCACTTCCTGCAGGGTTGAGTGCGGTGCCCCCGGCGACGAGACCGCTGCCGACCTCATTACCATATGGGTTGAGCACGGCTGGCACGGTGCATGCTTCCTCCGTGAGCACCAACTTGTGTGCCTATGAAGAGCTTCACAAACATCACCAGCGCTCCGCCCTCGACCTCATGGCATCTACGCCGGCTTCCTAGTACCTGGACTCTACGAAGACTCCTGGTCTGGAGCTTCGTACGATCACCTCCCGCCGCTATGATTCCATGGATCGATGACCCTACATGCATCCATTATACTACTACTTCGGCACCCTCGACACCAATTTCGCTGACGACAGCTACGATCCAACTCACGAGTGCTTTCACATTGATGGAGTCGTCGAGAAAGATTCGAGGGCAGAAGTGGCCGCTGCAGGGGGGCGAATGCTACGCCCCCTCATGATCTATGCCCGTAGGGGCAGGATGGAGTCCAATTCCTAGAGGCAGGCTAGGAGGCACAGCTCACGCAGCTCTGAGAAATGCAAGACAAGCTCGATGAAGAGCAGGAGGGCCTGTTCCTTCTTCAATAGACCCTCGAGCGAGAGCACACGGCTCGAGCCAACATCGGAGGAGCCCGCTTGAGGACACGTGGTGTCAATCGCCACATCATCACAGATGAGGGAGGAGAGTAGCCTTCGTCCTTCAACTGGGCAAGCCAGAATGTTGCTGTCATCGCCATCCTTCTCTGCAACATGCCCGAGCCATCTACCCCCGAGGCACGATGGGCCTGCGATGAGATCCGAGGCCTCCTCGAGACTGCTGCCATGTAGCAGGCCAAGAGCTCAGCCTCGCGGCACTGCGGGCTTGCCTCAGAGCAGCCCGTGGAACCCTCTTGATGGGAGAGAGAGGCCTCGGTCCACCCCGAGCCTACACCAGCGCCCCAGAGAAACAAGGCAGTCCCGGCCTGCGAGCGCATCATCGATAACCGCGAGCCCCGAGACATCCGCGAGGACATTGATGAACACCACAGGTGTAAGACTGATGGTGCCTCCTGAGGCTACCACCCGCACAGGGGTGGACGCTACTACAGTGGAGAGGACCGTAGCCCGTCACCTGAGCCCGGGCCCTTGGGTCTTCAGCAGCACCTTCCGCAGGACCTAGCTTCTTAGCCGGTTCCACCCACTGATGACCCTCACCAAGTACAACGGTGAGACCAAGCCTGAGCTATGGCTCACTGACTTCTATCTTTCTTGTCAATTGGGCAGAGGCACTAACGATTGAGTCATCATCCACCATCTCCCTCTGTTCCTATCCGACATCGTTGGAGCCTAGCTCGAGGACCTCCTGCCTCATCAGATCCATGATTGGAATGACTTGGTAAGGGTGTTCGAGGGGAACTTTAAGGGGACCTACGCACGTCTAGGCAACTCTTAGGATCTCAGAAGCTGCAAGCAAAAGCCGGGCGAGTCCCTCCGTGACGACATCCAATGCTTCTCCAAGCAATGCATCAAGCTCCCCAACATCACTGACTCCAACGTCACCATGGCGCTTATCTCAGGCACAACCTGCAAGGACCTGGTTTCTAAGTTGGGGCGCAACACCCCTACCATAGCCAACGATTTGATGGACATCGCCACCAACTTTGCCTCCGACAAGGAAGCAGTTGGTGCCATATTCTGTGACAACTAGGACAAGGGAAAGCACAAGAACGGGGACCCTGAGAGCTCCATCCAGGGCAACAAGAGGAACAAGAAGAAGAAGAACCAACAGGGCAAGCTCAAGGCCACTACGGACGACCTCATTGTCGTGGCCGAGCGCAAGAAGCCTCGAGGCCCCCAGGGGGAGGCATCTTCAACAAGATGCTGAAGGAGCCCTGCCCTTATCACAAGGGACCCATGAACCACAACCTCGATGACTGCAACCTGCTCCAAAAATACTTCGAGGGCCTCGGCGTCAAGATGGACGACAAGAAGGAGAACCCCAAGGAGAAGGATGGCGACAAGGATGAAGGGTTTCCCAAGGTCCATGACTGCTTATGATCTACGAAGGACCCTTGACACGCCTCTCCTCAAGATAGTGGTGAACGTCGTGAGATCTTCTCCATGCATCTCGCAACCCCCTCTTCCTTGACTGGTCTGAGACAGCCATCACGTTTGACCATGTTGACCACCCAGACTACGTCCCCAGTCCTAGGGTGTACCCGCTCATCGTCTACCCCATCATCGGCAACACGCGCCTCACCACTGTGCTCATGGACAGGGACAGTAGCCTCAACATCATCTACACCAAGACCCTCGACCTCCTGGGGATCAAGAGGACGCAACTCTGACCCAACGTCGGGGGCTTTCACGAAGTCGTGCCAGGGAGGCGAGCGGAGCCTGTTGGGCGCATCGACCTGGCCGTCTGCTTCGGCACCACCTCGAACTTTAGAAAGGAGACCCTCTTCGAGGTGGTCGGGTTTCATGGAACCTACCATGACATTCTCGAGCGCCCCTACTACGCCAAGTTCATGGCGGTCCCCAACTACACCTACCTCAAGCTCAAGATGTCAGGCCCCAAAGGTGTCATCACCGTCGGGCCCTCTTACGAGCAACGTCGAGCACAGAGAGGCCATCGCGGAATCGGAGACCATGGCCAAGAACCTCGACGGTTTCACCAAGGACATTCCCTACCCCAAGTGTCACGTCGGCAACTTCGAGCCCGCGGAAGACGTCAAGCTCATGCCCTCGACCCTAGCAGCTCGGACAGGAAGGCGTTGAAGGTCAGCGCCGCCCTCGACCCCAAATAGGAAGCAATGCTCGTTGAATTTCTCCGCGCAAACGCCGACATATTTGCGTGAAGTCCCTCCGATATGCCTGACATACATAGGGAAGTCGCCGAGCACGCCTTGGAGATCCGGGCTGGCTCCAAACCGGTGAAGCAACGCTTGCGCCGCTTCGACGAGGAGAAGCGCAAAGTCATCGGGGAGGAGGTTCACAAGCTTTTGGAGGCCGGGTTCATCAAGGAGGGTCACCACCCCGAGTGGCTAGCTAACATATGTTAGTTAAGAAAAAGAATGGGAAGTGGAGGATGTGTGTAGACTATACTAGTTTGAATAAAGCATGTCCGAAAGTTCCTTTTCCTTTGCCGTGTAGCATGCATTGCTGGGATGTAGCCCCCGCGTTCCGGAGACTGAGGGCATGGTAACATAGCAGTACATGCCGAACGGGGTGATGAAAGAAGTCACGAGTTGGTCGGACTCTTTCATTTTAATCTGGTGGTAACTGGAGTATGCGTCGAGAAAAGACAGAGTTTCACATCCCATGGTAGAATCAACAATTTGATGAGGAGGTTCAGAAGCTTTCGTCGCTCTTTGCTGCTGGCAGCTTTGGAAGAGAAGGAATGCTCTGGTTTTCAGAAACGAGTCCATGAGCCTACTGCAGACTATTCAAGCTTGCTACCATGCTGCTGCTGCATGGCGTCCAAGATTCCCAAAAAAACAAAAGTTCATTCCTGATGCTTGGTGCTCCTTCTTTCAGACAACGCTGAACAACTCTATGTAAAAAGTTTATTTTCTGTATATTCTCCGGTGCTCCTTTTGTAATCTTCGGACATGGCCAATTTTGAGTAATAAAATCTAAACCAGGTGGGGAACCCCCCCTTGTTCACTGTTCACAGCACACAATAAATACAAATATATATATGGCAGTCACAAACTATGCTAAATTTGGAGATATATAGCAAATGTATTGCTGTTTTTTCATGTTAAAAGGAGCATGGATGTAGACAATTCTAGTTTGCAAACCAAATATCATCTTTTCCTTGACAAATCCTATTAGTTCAGTCAAATGTTAATCTGTAGAAACTGCGACCACGTACTATCCTAAAGTTACATACCTAAATCTAGACATGGCAAACTGCAATTTTACATATTCTAGTGTCACATGTACAGATATTTATGAGTGATGATTAAAAGGAGCAGGCACACAGAGAAAATCTGTGTTAATAAATTAAAAAAAAAGTATAATGTACATAGTGTGCCAGCTAGTTTATGAATATATGATGTATGGCAGATAGAGAAATGACGAAAGCGGAAACAGAAAAGGAAAATTACTTTCAGATTTATCATTGAGATTATATTCTGAATCGAATATATCACTTCCAGTTTTGAAAGGAGGGAAAAGCATGATTGGTGAAGGACCATGAAGTTTAGTTTCTGGATTTCCATATACCAAATAAGCTTGCTTGCCATGGTCCCTTGGAAAATTATCGACTGTAAAAGGGCTACACATACCTACACCAAATAAAATATTATTAAAATCAGCACAAAAATGTAAGATCTCTAAAGTTTAATTCAAGCATCATAAACTTCTTTTGACATATTATGGTTCACAATCCCTTGCATGAATTATTCCAACCAGCATGTAAAAATAGGTTGAAATCAGTTGTAGTTCACATGGCTATATAGATGTAGACAAATCACAAATTTTAATTCTATTATTTATACGAAGGTGTTGTGGACAGGAGGGGTAAAGGTTATAATCATGGGAAACTATGGGCTGCTTTGAGTGTCATAAAGGAAAGTTTAAGATTCTTACAGAGAAACATATTAAAAACGGGCACGTTAGATGAGCTAGAGCTAATTACTAGTTGGGCTAAAAACTTGCTGAAGTTCGCTAGCTAGTTGGCTGACAACTAGTTGGAGACTTGGCTAAAAAATTAGCCCCATCTATTAGTCCTCCTGTTTTGATGCACTAGCGCTAATTTTTAGCGCTAGTAAGTTCAGATATTAAAAAAAAACTGTGATGTTTGGACTGCTGCAGCATAGAAAATAGTTGATGAAACATTGAGGAGCAATATTTGCAATGTTTTACGAACAAGGAAGAAAGAACTAAGATTTTGACAGAATGTGGTTCTAGCATGCCAAATTATGTCCTCTACAGCAACTCAGTAGAGGTTTTCCTTCATCCCACAAAATTCCTGTTATGAACACTAATTCTTTATTTTCTGAAGTGATGAAGCTATCAAAAGCAGCCAAATCCACAAGCATGGTTCAATCAGCCCAGTCATCGATTCACACAGTAAGTGTTCGGATGAAAATGGTGACATAGATTTTCAGAATTCAGTCCCTGTAAACATTTGGACCTAAACTTCCAAAGCCCACTCACTGCCCACAAACTACCCTCTATAGGGGGAAATATTGTAACCTGTCTCTATGTCAAGATGGATATATTAATTTATACTGTATATGTTAAGATTTTGTTAATGAATTTCGTCAATACAGAGAATTCGGCATTATAAAACTAACATATAGGTGATTTGAGTTTTTACCTTGATTCCCGCGATCGTCCTCCTCGCTGCCACTGTCGCCGACCAACCATTCATCGTCGTCAGCTTCCACGGCAGAAGACTTGGGTGAATCCTCGTTGCAGCACGGAGAATGTGGCCGCTTCTTTGCACGGCCAGCGCCAAGGGTCTCCGCGGATCCGCTTCCGCCTCCTTCAATCTCCATTGCCCTTCGGTAGCTTCTCGGTCTCAGTCCTTTACAAGATCGACCTAGATGAGGGTGGTGTGCTAGGTAAAGGCTAGACCTAGATCGATCTGGATTGGTAGTTCATTCATCTGCTCGGCAGTGACTTCATCTCCCATTTTGTTATTTATATTATATATTCTAATTTTATTTTAGAAAAGAGGGTATTGTATAATATTTTATATTTTTATTAATTTGTCAATTTTATAATTATTTTATTAGTAGCTAATATGCTCATGCATTGGAACATAGGCCATGTTCGGCTAGTCCTAAACTTGGCTGATTTTGACTGGTCCAGCCATCCGGCTGGTTTTAGCAGATTAACAACTAACTAGATTCAGCCATTATCGGTCCTGCCCCAGACATGCCGAACAGCCCAATAATAGATTTTGCAATTAACTTTATGGTCCGTGGCTCGGAGATTTATGTATATTGGAAGCGCCCTGCTCATCGTTTGGCTGATTTCTATATATGTTTCAATATCTTTTTTGAACCATAAAAACAGGAGACACGTGCGCATTGGAAGAAACTATAAAAGCTTTTATACCTCTGAACGTGAACGAAGCAGATGTCAATAATCACTTTGTACCGAAGCTTCTGGAAACAGTGACAACTGAAGCTTTTAACATAGTTCCGATCTATCTATTATATACTCCCCCTACATAAATAACTTATAATTTTGAGACATCAAATTCTCGTCTTATTTAATTTTTTTATAATTTATAAAATAAATAAATTATTATTATAATGTCTCTAATCTGTACTCCTTTTTTCCTAAAAAGACCCAAAGTTGGACTCTACCGCTTGGCTCTGCCCGGCGCTCCATCGCCCCGACTCCTGCGGTAATCCCCCACCCGGCTCCTGGTGACTGCCTCCCAGCTCTAGCGCATGACCGACGCGAGCTTCCCACGTGAACCACCGCCCCAGCTCTCCGAGGCCAAGGCCGCCGCCATCGCCAGGCCGAACCGCCGCTCACCCGCGCAGGCCGCCCCAGCTCCCGCACCTGCCCCGCTCTTCACAGCGACGACGGGCTCAACCGGGCCAAGGGCGCCGCCACCGCTGGTTCCTCCACGACGTCGGCCTGCTCCTCTTGCCCCATCGCCGAACGACTTTCGACCTCCACCGGAATCCAGCATCGCCGTCGCACCGCCCCACCCTGCACCCCTATTCCATACTTCCAGCCATCGCACGCGCGTCTCGCGCCGCCGCTCCATCCCAGGGCTCGCCCACGCATCCTCTCCCTCCCCGTCCTCTTTGCTGCCGCGCCGCCAGGAGGTGTCGTGGCGCCAAATCTGGCAGGCAAGGACGTGGCTGGGGGTCGGGCTCACTGCAACAAGGATGGCGGCCGGCCGGCCATACCACCACCGCATCTCCCCTACGCGAAACAACCACCACCGCCCGCCCGCCGTGCACGACGACCTCGCCCTCGCCGCCTCCCTCCCGGCTTCACTCGCCTCCTTCCCTCGACAAATCGGAACCGCCGTCGTCGTAGCACCTCGCCTCCCTCCCTCGGCGACACGGGAACCGCCGCAAGGCTGCGACGCCGACCCCGGCGCCCGACGGCCCGAGCAGCGGGGACAACGACCCCTGCGCCGCAGCCGCCCCTGACGCCGACGTGTTCCGGTCTGCAGCGGCAGCAGCACGAGGACCCCCGACGTGTTACGCTTCGTCGACGACTGCCCCGGCATACGAGCAGCGGGGACGAGGAGACGGCCTTGCTCCTAGCCTGCTGCGACCTCGCAGTCGTCGTCAAGCCTGGAGGTCGACGGTTAGCAGGAACTGGAGGAATCACCCTGATGTCCAGGCCAAGGCTAAGCAGCGCGCGGCAGCTACTCTCCTTGCATCGAGCGCCATCTACCTGCGTCGTGTTCCACGGTGAGCCGCCAACCCTTCGCAAATGTCTTAGTATAAAACATTCCCTCAATTGATGCCATGCGCTGAATAGAACTGCATTTTATGTGCATTAGTAAAGGTCTAAGCCAAAGTGAATTGACGTGTTCCTTTTTAGATTCAACTAGAAAGTACGCGCGGCTTTGCCGCGCGGGAGCCTTTGGCCAGTTCGTGACGTGATGCATAGAGTAAATATTTTGATTATTTCTTCGGAATATAATCTGTAGTTTTTTGAAATACATTTATGGTACAAATGTATGGTGCGATGAGTATGGTAATGCTTGTACGGTAGCATTTGGTAGTCTCTTCGTCCATTTTTATAATAACTTTCACTAATTTAAAATGAAAAAATATTATTATTATTTAATGATAGACACTTAGGATCTTTAGATAGATGTTTAATTCTATTTTATAATAAATTTACTTAAAAGAGTACGTAATTTGTACAAAAATACGATAAATATGAAGGATTTTGTTTTATCAGCTCTCCCAAGTGTGCGGTGCATACTTCCTAGGTGAAATATGAGCTCACTTGTGAGTACGTGAGTCGGGCGCTCGTGTTTCAAAGCACTACTGTATGCAATAACTGCTCTGCTTTTTCCACCCCTGCACGGCACCTCCAACCCCTCAGGCTATCCGCACTGGAGACGGTAAAGCCCACTCCAGCACGCATATAGCGTTAAAAATGCTGCAGCGGTGCACTGTAAAGGGACCGGTAAAGTTGCGGTCGACCTTCCATTCGGGGTCTGTGGCGTCTGTACGAAGCGAACGGTAAGCGTCGTGCGGGGCCCGCTCGTCCTCTCCTCCGCCAGCGCGCCCGAGGGCGAGCAAGAGCAGCCGCCGTCGAGGAGGTCGCGGACGGCCGGCGAGGAGGAACAAGGTCGCGCACGCTCGGCCACCCGCGCCGGGCCCGCCGGAGAGAGCAGAGGGACTCGCCAGGGGAGGGGCGCCGCGGAGGTGCAGGGGACTCGGAGTGAGGGAGGGATGCCGAGGGATGGGCGCCGGGGAGGTCCATGGCCGCGATCCGTCGCGGGGAGGGAGGGATGAGAGGGGAGCCGAGCTCCACACGAGGCCCATCCACGGCGACGAGGCCCGCGCGAGGAAGCCGCCGAGCTCCGCACGAGGCCCGTCTAGCGCGGCCATCCATGGCGGCCATCCGCCGGGGAAGGATGACCGCCTCCATCCGCCGCCGAGGAAGGAGGACGGCCGAGGTAGACGCCGGGCCGGGGAGGGATGACGGCCGCCGAAGGGAGAGGCCGCGCCGGCGAGGGAGGAGGAGAGGGCCCTGCTCCGGCCGAGCTCCTCTCCACCGGCGGCGTGGCCCGCGGCTCCTCCGGCGGAGCTCCACCGCACCGGAGAGAGCAGGGAGGGCCGCAGGGAGTAGTGGCGTGGTGGGAGTAGGGAGGGCCGCAGGGAGTAGCAGGGAGGGAGCAGGGAGTAGCCGCCGAGACCTCCATGGACCATGGCGAAGGGAGCAGGGAGGGAATAGCAGGGAGAGAGAGAGAGGGAGGAGAGAGAGTGACCGGGGAGGGGAGAAAAGGGTATAAAAATCCTGACAAGTGGGTCCCACGATGGATA